>CAWVOI010000027.1:0-284048 GCA_963930915.1 Forcipomyia taiwana | reverse complement strand
AAGCAGTGGTATCAACGCAGAGTACTATCAGCTTTTAAATAAACGAGGCTTATTTAGGATCTGGGATCATAAAGCTTATTCAAATAAAGGCACAGCTGCCAAAATGTCGGAACTTTTGGTCTAAAATTTACCTCAAAACTTGAATAAAAACGTTTCTAGCTGTTTAAAAATCCAATATAGCTCTATGCCACAGACTACTAAAGTACCTAGACACCCAGATCGCAAAAGTATGTAAATTTTGTTCGTAAAATGGATTAAGTCGGGTATCGTCGGACTCTCCTTTGAAAATGTGAAAACCTTAATATGGTAACTTTTTCCCTCAGACCTACCGTTCTCGAGATATTGGCCTTTAAAGTTGGACTTTTTGGCATCCTCTGTGGGAGGGGTCAACTTTGAACGACCATAACTAGCTTATAATTCAAGCTTTCGGGCTAATTTTTTTATGTAGTCTGTGTGGACTATAAACTATTAAAAAAGTATAGCTTTAGGGTAGAAATCTAAAATTCCATTGAAAAATTTTTTTTTGAATTTTTACCAAAAATTCACCTTTCTTATAAAATAGCGTAGAGCCGCTGCGTTACAATGAGCTGGGCTCTAGTATTTTATGTAGAAGTTAAGTCAAGGTATCTGAGGTACAAAGGGTTTTTTCTCGATCTAGTGCACTTCTCGAGAAAATTGGAGATATTAAGTGTGTGATTTATGAAATTTCAATGAAAGTGAAATTTCTTTCCATTAGGTATCGACCTAAAATTGATTCAATGAACTTAATTTGATTATATGAGATGCATTTCACAGTTTTCTAGACAAAAAATGCAAAAAAGCTCGAAAAATTTTATTTTGTGCCCAAAAAAGAGCATATGATACGGGTTATCTCGTCATTTTTGTGAGGCTTTGAGTTGGGGTTTACCTCCGTAGCTCCCAAACGAGGGCTCTGATCTCACAATGGTCTTTGGGAGGTCCCCTCAACTTTTTAAGACACTTAAGATGGTGCTCAAATTTTGACCCCGGAAGCTCTTGGTGAGGAGCTAGAGGGGTTTTTCGGCTGATTTTGGGGGGTCCAAGCATAGGAAAACATTTTCCAAAATTTTTTTTTGCTGAAAATTCCGAATTTGAGGCCAAATCCATCCATAAAAGAGGCTCTGGCCAAGAAAATCAGGTTTTCCAAAAAAAAAATTTTCACCGAATTTTTCCTATGCTTAGACCCCCCAAAATTGGCCTTAAAAGCCCTCTAGTTCCTTACCAGGATCTACCAGGTCAAAAAAAAAGTTGAGCATCAGATACATCTTAAAAAGTTTTAGCTACGGTTAGAACATTATTTTGCCCTCTAAGCTATTGTATGACATGACCTACAATGCAACGAAATTCCGCCGGAATCCATGTAGCTGAAGGCTTGAGGGCAAAATGATGTTGTAGTTGTATCTAATGCTGAACTTTTTTTTTGACCTGGAAGATCCTAGTAAGGAGCTAGGGGGCTTTTAGGGCCAATTTTGAGGGGTCTAAGCATAGGAAAAATTCGGTGAAAAATTTTTTTTTTTGGAAAACCTGATTTTCTTGGCCAGAGCCTCTTTTATGGATGGATTTGGCCTCAAATTCGGAATTTTCAGCAAAAAAAAATTTTGGAAAATGTTTTCCTATGCTTGGACCCCCCAAAATCAGCCGAAAAAACCCTCTAGCTCCTCACCAAGAGCTTCCGGGGTCAAAATTTGAGCACCATCTTAAGTGTCTTAAAAAGTTGAGGGGACCTCCCAAAGACCATTGTGAGATCAGAGCCCTCGTTTGGGAGCTACGGAGGTAAAACCCCAACTCAAAACCTCACAAAAATGACGAGATACCCGTATCATATGCTCTTTTTGGGCACAAAATAAAATTTTTCGAGCTTTTTTGCATTTTTTGTCTAGAAAACTGTGAAATGCATCTCATATAATCAAATTAAGTTCATTGAATCAATTTTAGGTCGATACCTAATGGAAAGAAATTTCACTTTCATTGAAATTTCATAAATCACACACTTAATCCCAATTTTCTCGAGAAGTGCACTAGATCGAGAAAAACCCTTTGTACCTCAGTTACCTTGACTTAACCTCTACATAAAATACTAGAGCCCAGCTCATTGTAACGCAGCGGCTCTACGCTATTTTATAAGAAAGGTGAATTTTTGGTAAAAATTCAAAAAAAAATTTTTTCAATGGAATTTTAGATTTCTACCCTAAAGCTATACTTTTTTAATAGTTTATAGTCCACACAGACTACGATAAAAAAAATTAGCCCGAAAGCTTGAATTATAAGCTAGTTATGGTCGTTCAAAGTTGACCCCTCCCACAGAGGATGCCAAAAAGTCCAACTTTAAAGGCCAATATCTCGAGAACGGTAGGTCTGAGGGAAAAAGTTACCATATTAAGGTTTTCACATTTTCACAGGAGAGTCCGACGATACCCGACTTAATCCATTTTACGAACAAAATTTACATACTTTTGCGATCTGGGTGTCTAGGTACTTTAGTAGTCTGTGCTCTATGCCTATGATAGTCAATTAATTATATTGAAAAAATGAAATTATTTCAAAATGTTCCACAGTTTTTCCAGGAAGGAAAAGACGATGGTGCGATTGAGCGGACATGGAATAAACTATAGTTTGTAACATTTGTGATTTTATTTGGTAAAATATGAAATGTTAGGTACTGGTCCACTAAAGAGAACTGGTTTTTAGTGCATTTTCATCAATTTTGAAAATAATGCACTTATGTGTCCGATATGTCCGTCCGTCCGAGTCGCAAAGGCTCCGAAACTGCAAGAGTTAGAGACCTGCGGTTTTTTGCATGATATCATGTATGGTCTGGAAGGTGGGCGAAAGGTTTTGGTTTTTCCGAAAAACTGCCTGGGGGGTAATTAAGGGGGTTTTCCCGTTGTATGAAAGTTCCCTATACTTCGTCTGATTGAGCTGTATTTTATATATGTTATATATCAAGTCAAATCTAGCAAATCATAGAACACATGTTTGCCCCTATCACTTAAGGGGGTGGGGTGAGAGGCCTCCGAAGGGGGGAAAAGTTTAGTTGCTCCGATTGAGCTGAAATTCAGAATGGTCATGTAAAATGACAAAATAAGCAACTTTTGTTTCGGGTCATGGTCTTAAAAATGTGAAATAACAGACTTGGGGGTCAATAAGTTGCCATCCAAGACTTCCCCTGGAGAACAGTAGGGGAAAATTTCAAATTCAACCGATTGAGCTGAAACTTTGTCAACTGTTAGATGGCATTAAATCCAGCAAAAAGCAGCTGTACAGTAAGTCTCTATGACCTAAGGGTGAGGAGCTAAGGGCTCTCTAAGGTAATTTGAGGAGAAAATTTTTTAACTTCAATTGAGCTTGAACTTGGGCAAATGTAAGTTGACATTAAATTGAGCTGAAAATCCCCCTGCATTAACGGGATATGATACCCCTGAATCGTCAGTTTTGAGGTTTTGAGTTCGGAGCGCTCCCAAACAAGCGCTCCGATCTCAAAATGGTTTTAGAGTGGTCCCCTCAACTTCTTAAGACGCTTCAGATGGTGCTCAAATTTCGACCCCAGAAGCTCCTGGTGAGGAGCTAGAGGGCTTTATCGGCCGATTTTGGGGGGGTCCAGGCAAAGCAAAAATTTTTCAAAAAAATTTTTTTTTGAATATTTCAAATTTGAGGCCAAATGCATCCAAAAAGAGGCTCTAGCTAAGAAAATCTGGTTTTCCAAAAAAAAAAATTTCACCGAATTTTTCCTATGCCTGGACCCCCCCGAAATTGGCCTTAAAAGCCCTCTAGCTCCTTACAAGAAACTTCCAGGTCAAAACAAAGTTCAGCATCAGATACATCTCAAAGAGTTCTAGCTACGGCCAGAACATTATTTTGTCCTTTAAGTAACTCCATAGGAGCTACAGGAATTCCCGCGGAATTTCGTTGCATTGTGTGTCATGTCATGTGGGTGACACACAATGCAACGAAATTTCGCGGAAATCCCTGTAGCTCCTCCGGAGTATCTCGGAGGGCAAAATAATGTTCTGGCCGTAGCTAGAACTCTTTGAGATGTATCTGATGCTGAACTTTGTTTTAACCTGGAAGTTTCTGGTAAGGAGCTAGAGGGCTTTTTAGGCCAATTTTGGGGGGGTCCAGGCATAGGGAAAATTCGGTGAAATTTTTTTTTTGGAAAACCAGATTTTCTTGGCTAGAGCCTCTTTTTGGATGCATTTGGCCTCAAATTTGAAATATTCAAAAAAAAATTTTTTTGAAAAATTTTTGCTATGCCTGGACCCCCCAAAATCGGCCGAAAAAGCCCTCTAGCTCCTCACCAGGAGCTTCCGGGGTCGAAATTTGAGCACCATCAGAAGCGTCTTAAAAAGTTGAGGGGACCTCTCAAAAACCATTTTGAGATCGGAGCGCCCTGGCACCCTGGCCAACATGCTCCTGGAATTCTTGAAGAAGATCGCGAGTGATTTCCGCTGCCCTCACGTCACGAAGACCGTCTTCACCTTCCTTGTCCATCCGTTTTTGGAGCAATCGAGTTTAGATTGGTCACCCAGCACTGTCAGAGACATTAATCAGGTCGAGTTTGTCCAGCGGCAGTTCTTTCTATTCGTCCTGAGGAACCTCCCCAGAACTGATCGCTACGCCCTCCCTCCATAAGGTGACAGGCTCCAGCTCCTTCACCTCCCGACACTTGAGGACCGCCACAATCTGGCTTGTGCGATACTCGCCTTTGACGCCCTCAGGAGGAGGACCGACGCCCCATGGCTGCAAGAGACAAAATACGTGCTCTAGGAAATACGAGATCAACAGCCCTATAATGAGGGGCATCAGGCTGTTTAACAAAAACGTTGATCTCTATGACGACGACTGTTTCCGTGAGACGTTTAAACTTAGACTGTCCTCCAGGAGAAGTTTAATCTAGTCTCTTGTTGTTTTGTTTTGACGAGACTCTTGTCTATAAATATATTTATTTTTTATGTACGGCCATCATTATTTGTAGAGAGCAATAAATGGTAAATGTAAAAACATTTGCAACGAAGCTAAATTGAAAATGCAGCCACACCCGACTAAGCTTTCAGCATGTTTTTGAGCATACTTTCGGACATATTTTTGCAAGCATTAAATTAAAAACTTCCTGGCATGGAGTTACGTTGAAGAATGATATAAGCTTATTATTTCGCTATTTAATAACATGTAAATGTGGTATCTTGCAGCTGCTAGTTTATAATGTACCAACAACATACGTACACATAGATTCATTATAATTTCTTATCGAAATTTTTATTGTTCATTCCATAAAATAAATGACTCTATTTTTCTCTCATTTGCTATCATTCTCAGTGGCGGTTCTGGGGGATAGCTGGGGAAGGCTTAGCCATCCTAGAAATTTTACAAATATTAAATCCGGAAATTCTTCAAAGGGTCAGCATTTTGCCTTCTTAAAAATAAACAGCAGATCTACAGTTTGGCTCTTTCAATAAGGCAGTATTTTGCATTCTTTACCTTATAGCAGGGCAACTTAAAACACTCCACAAGGGTAGCATTTTGTCCTAAACATTATTTTAATCGTAAGAACTTGAATTCAAAAAGCTCTAGATGATACCTTCTTTTACTCTCAAAATGAGTGGAGGGCTTTGTTCTAGTAATTTTAATAATACTTAAGCTTTAAAGGGTTCAAGAATTCTTTGAACCCTCTAAAGTCCAGAGATGCAATTCATGTTTTTAGTGCATTTTTCTCAAATATCATTTCCCATTTCTACCAAAAAAAGGAGGAGACCTGCAGGTATATAGTCTGTAAGGGTACAAGCTGGAAATTTTGTGACCTGGATAAACCTGTTGTATAAAAGTTTTTTTTTTCTTTATCCGATTGAGCTGAATTTTTGGTGCGTTGAGTTTTTAGGCCTAAAAACTCAACAAATAACATGTATACAACTAAAGAAGGCTGATTAAAAGAATATCTTACCGTTATTAGTATTTTTCACATTTCAGCTAATTCAGTTAATTCAGCGGCCGCAGAATTGTGAAAAATACTGTACAGGTACGGTTTTACTTTACTTAAGGGTATCTAAGAGTAGAGGGAGAGAATTCTTATATTATTAATTTCAATTAGATTTCTTCAAATCAAAACGGGGAAATTGCCCCCCTAATACTTGATCTTCAATTTTTATATTGATTGTTTATTTATTTGTTTATTTTAAGTTTATTTGTTGAATTTAATTCGTTCGTTTCACTGAAAAGGTTTACACCTGCGGCGGCCACTTCTTAATTTTTGTATTAAAACTTATTCTCCAAAAATAAAACTTAAATTGAAAAACGGTACGGGAAAGTTCATGGAGAAAAAGAGGACCATCAGTGAACTATGAAAAAATTTTTTAAAAAAGTATTACCCAAAATTTATTTATTTTTTAAGTGGGGTAAATTTTTCGGTGTAGTTAAAACTTTCATACGGAGGGAAGCATTTTTTTTTGTTTTAGGTTGCCATCACATTACAGAAAATTGCCCGATTTTTGGCGATATTAGTTGCCCTGATTCTGATTATTTGCTCTGGGCAAAAATTGCCGCAATTTTGCGGCCATTGGAATTGCCTGAAATTGCCCAAAATCGCGGCAATTTAAATTGCCTAGTGTGATGGCACCGTTAGCCATCCCTGATTACTAATCTAGAACCGCCACTGATATCTCTTCATTTTGAATTGAAAGATGAAAAGAAACGAGCATCAAGAACACACAGCCAAAGTCTTGAAATTCAGACATATTCCATTGAGAAAAGTAACCAGCGATGACGAATTCATCACTCTTGTCTCCGATACAATTTTGGGAATCGTTTCCTTTTTGAATGCATTCGGTAAGTTTGATTTGAATGTGATGAGATTTTTTTTATAATTCCCTAATACAAATTTAAGAGAGCTCTATTCGACAAAAACTGTCCGTCTTGGACACCAAAATAACAGCATTGAATCGCAAGTGTTCATTTCTGGAAGAGTACTGTATAACCACGAAGGTCACGGAACTTTCTTAATCTTGGAAATGTGAACATTGCTGCGCATTCAATAACCACCTATAACGAAGTAATGTTTGCGTCACACACTATTGTCCGCTTGAATGTCACCAACACCTTTTTTTAGTTACCTACTGTTTAAGAAATTAACGAGTACAAGCATGCAAACATATGAGTAGTTGTAAGAGTTTAAGGTCAAAAAATTAATAATCAGAATTGTGAAAATTTTAGCTTTTCATTGTTAAGAAAGTTATTAAAACTGTTAAATTTAAATTTTATATGTCAAACTTAATGCATTTTAATAAAAAATAATACTTATAATAATTTCTTCATTGGGACATGCGGTATCTGGCCATTATGTCTCCATCCGTCAAAGATTTTACATAGTAACCAAATTGGTACCCAAAGTGAGACGTCGAGGTCTCACGTTGCAGAGAGTGGGGTAGCGGCAAGGTCGACTCCGATTTTAGTCACACTTCAAAGTAATGCCAATTTTGTACTAAAACATTCTTACCATCTTTGTTCCTTTCATTTGGATTCACACCACAAGGATTCAGTTTTTAGACCGCGTTTTGTTTTTCTTTCACCCAGGCAATACGCAAGGATCCAAATTTTAGGTTGCTGCTTGCTTTTATTCATTCCCACAAGGTTCCAGATTTTAAGCCGCTTCGTGTTTTCCTCAATAAATCAGTCAGAGAATTCAACGTCACAAATTTTGTTCATAACATACATTTATACAATATATCCCTCAAACATAACCGAGAAGATTCTCGTCTTACACGTCTTACTGGGTGAGCCCAGGACCTTCCCATATTTATTTACCAAGATGCCACGAGTACCTTGGGATCAAAGTGGAGCACGAACAATGGGCCGGAGCATTTGGGCACCGTCCTCCCGCGTCTCTGCTGACATCAGGTAGTCATCCTTATGTGGCCAATACGAAGTCTCGACAGAGCGACTTCTGTCCTTCTGTTCCGCTTCAAGTAGCGCATTTGCCTTGTATCCTGTCTCCAAGAGTGGATCTTGGTTGACTCGGGGGTATTAAGCTAGTTTTGTTCCCGTCTGTCCTGAGTCATCCTACGTATTAGCTGGTGAAAATCTGAGAGAGAAGCCAAGGAGATTTCTTGATCTGGAAAAAGCAGGCTTTTTTGGCAGTCTAGTCAAAGCAGCTTTAAAGAGCGAAGAGAGTGCAGAGAGTCCGATACAGTCATCATTATTATCAAGCGACCCAAAGAGTCTGTAGTAATCACAACACTTATTACTGAAGTGGCCTTAAGAACCGCAAGGCATGCTGCAGACAGAGTACACAGACAGACGTTCGGACACCCTAGTCTTAGTCACTCTTTCCCCCATAACCACTGCATACCCAGTCGCTATGTCGGTTTTTGAAACGCCTGTATATATGGTCTCTTCAACCTTATTCAAGATGTCCATACCACGCTGTCTGTGTATCCAAGGGCTTACCATATCTTTTTTCATGTCCACCAAGGTACTATTGCCCCGATCAAACATACCTGAACCAGGAGGAGCACCACCGTAGAAAGGCAGGAACTTGAGATCTAGTGTGTGCAATAAAGTGGACGGAACGGAAGTCAAAACGGAAGTCAAAAGGTTTCGACCATCTCCTTCGGTAGCGCTCCAAATGTTCGAAGGTTCTAATTTCCAGGATTACTCGCTGTATTGTTATAGCCCCATAATTAAGGATACGGACATCAATAAGTTGTCTCATTGCTGGAAAGTCTGCTTCTACAAGCAAGCTCTGAGTAGGGCTCGTTTGGAAGGCTTCTGTTGCAGTTCTGCAAGGTGTATGCTCTAGAGCTTTGACACTAAATACTCTGAGCCACCTGAATGCATTTCGCAGCCGTAAAGCAATCCTCCCATGACAGTTGCCTGGTGCATTTTGGGAAGCATCTCCTGAGTGCCTCCTCATAATCTGCCCGCCACCATGTTCAGGCACCTCACTGCTCTCATTCCATCTTCCTTCTTACGAGCCACGAACTTCTTCCATGACGTGTTGGCTCGAAGTCGAAGCCAAGGGTTGTAGCCTCCCTCACTATCCTCACCGGTTCATCCCTCAGACTGAAGTCGTCCACGATGCAAGAGCTTTGTGCCCTTTACTGTCAAACCACTCCCCTGTGAGGTCCAGGGCTTTTTGTAAAGCCTGGTTCTTCATGAAGTGGGTTCGGTAGCTGCCACTTTCCCGTCGTCTGTGAAGTGTCTCAATTTTCAATTTCAAATGGCTTTATTCGAAGTTCCAGGTAGTAAATAACAATTTTTAGAATTGGGGCAATGAGATGAGCGCTTACAACATTTGCAGAGACGTAACTAGGATTTGAAACCGGGGGAGCTGAACCTTGAGAGTGGGCCCCCCTTCCTATCCGGTGCCGCGTTTACCTATTTGGGGGCCCCTGGGCACTTTTAATGACGGAGCCCTCCCTTAGCCTAATAAAAATTTAATTTCTACATCAAATAGGTTTTTTTCAGTTTTTCACCGAAATTTAAGATGGGTTACATGGGTTATATTAATACAAATTCTGTACAGAATATTCCTGCAAATTTTTTATATTGATACAAATTCTGTACAAAATATTATGTCACGTGTTTCAAATGAATTCCTGAGGCCGTTTTTATTTCGGGGCCACCCCATCGAGGCCACCCACCTCTACACAAATTTTCTAACATTTTTGTAGGTACATATATGTCAAAAATTTATCTTAAATTATTTATAGTTTTAAATAAAAATTAAGGAGAAAAAATAGAATAGCTCTTATATAAATTTGGAATTGATTTTTAAAAAGGCCCGCCGCAGGCTCGAAAATTTTTAGGAGTATGCAATAATTGAAAATAAGAAAACCATGTTTAAAGCTCCTTTAAGAATCGAAAAATCAAAAGCAATGACTAAAATCCCCATCCAGCTTCAAATTGTTGAAAAAATCACAGTTGTGTTGGGTCATTGTTAAGCAGTTGGTGAAAGTAAAAGTAAATAATAAAAATAAAACAGTTTTGGATTCTCATTATCTCTTTTAAAAGGTCTTTAAATTTTAAGGGCCTCGGAAGGTTTATGGGTCCCTCTTGACTAAAAAAATTTCAGAAAATTAAATCTTCTATGAGATTACCAGCAGATTTGGGGCCCCTTGAATTTTTAAGAGACCTCTTTAAATTTTTTGGGGCCCGGCGAAGATTGAGAGAGCTCCCTAGAATTTCTATTAGGCCCCATGACATTTAAAAGGGGCTCTTTAAATTTTCAGAGGGTTCTTTTTAACGGGATATAATACCCCTGAATCGTCAGTTTTTGAGGTTTTAAGTTGGGGTTTTAGCCCCGTAGCTCCCAAATAAGGGCTCCGATCTCAAAATGGTTTTAGAGTGGTCCCCTCAACTTCTTAAGACGCTTCAGATAGTGCTCAAATTTTGACCCCAGAAGCTCCTGGTGAGGAGCTAGAGGGCTTTTTCGGCCGATTTTGGGATTTTGGGGGGTCAAAAATTTTTTTTTTGAATATCGTCCATTCTCGCTGGCGCTATTGCAAAACCGAAATTTTCAAACTGCTCAGAGGGTGCCAAATGATACTTTTTCACAATAAGCGAAGTCCTAAGGTTTCGAAAATGATACGATAAGCCGGGGTTTCTAGCGTATGGTAATATATTTTCCTTGCCTAAGTCACGAAAAATAATTTTGCTCGAATAATTTTAATTTTAATTTCTTGATTTCACTCTTAGTTGTTATTTAATCTCAAAACTTTGTTTTATGAAATTTAGAGGAGGTCAACAAGTCTCAAAATATGCGTCGTTACTCATGCTCCCCCTTTTGGTTTCTGGTTTACAATAGGGGTCAAGATCTGGTGCGTGCGTAACGCTAGAAAATAGAAAAGTTTATCTACTGGCTTCACCTTGACAGTTAGGCTTCTCTAAAAGCCCACAAGCTTTAGAGTTTTAAGTTCCCTAAAAAATTGGTCTTGGGTGTTTTCGTCGTAACTGGTCAAGAAGTACCCCAAAAAGAGCCTTCAAAAAGTGTGCGTGCGTAACGCTTTTTTCGTTAGCTGTTTCGTGCTACTCTAGAAGACTCAAGATTGAAAAGTTTGGTCATTCGCAAAATTGTATGCCTCAGTAAAACTAACTAAAGATGAGGCTTTGTCAAAACCGACCGATAAAAAATTTTTGTTTTTGCCTCTTGGAGAGACATAGGAGCTGAGGACTTCATTCACTTAAAACCCTATAACTCTTAAACGGATTGACTTAACAGGCCCTTAGAACACATTTTTGAAAGCTATTTAAATTTTAAAGTCTTAAATGGCTGATAAACTTGACATTAAGGACCCCGACTGAAATGAAAAATTTTGAACATCAATTCTAAAAAATTGGCCTACAGTTCTGCACTTAAAAGACCCCTAGATCCGTCATTTTACATTTTAGAGGATATATGTCTTGATAAATATTTCTCAGTTTGTCATTTTGCGTGACCATTCTGAGTTTTAGCCAATTCGGATGAAATAAATATATTTACCTAGCTCACGTATGGGACCCCTTTTGCTGCCCCTCAGGTTAGGAAAATTTTTACCTAAGCCACTCAAATAAATTTTTGTTAACAATAATCAAGCTCAGTAACTTATTCAAGTCCCAAAACTTTAATGAAGAATGAATCCTGCTCCTCTGGATCATATGTTGAAACGTGACGCACGCACACCCAAAATAAAAATCAAAATGTGCGTGAGTAACGCTCTTTCTTGACTGAATTCCTCCGCGACCCTTAACTCAAAACCCAAGGTTATGGTATTTTTGGAAAGGGAATTTAGTCAGCTTTTCATCATAATACTTTAAATTTTCCTGTGCTGTTTTTTAGAAATAGAATTTGACTTTGAGTGTACTCAAGTCAAGATGGTGTGACAAAAAATGTGCGTGAGTAACGCTCACTTTTTCTCAATTTTCACCAAGAAGATGAGTAATGAAAAATCCAACCCGATGTTATTGTAGTACCTCTTGAAACAGCTGACAGTTCAAGCCCAAATTGGCTGCTGTAAGTTAAGCCCCCCAAGAATTAGAAGACCTCAAAGGGCACATTTGGTGCGTTCGTCACGCTGAGAATGGACGATATTTCAAATTTGAGGCCAAATGCATCCAAAAAGAGGCTCTAGCCAAGAAAATCTGTTTTTCAAAAAAAAAATTTTTTTTTCACCGAATTTTCCCTATGCCTGGACCCCCCGAAATTGGCCTTAAAAGCCCTCTAGCTCCTTACAAGAAACTTCCAGATCAAAACAAAGATCAGCATCAGATACATCTCAAAGAGTTCTAGCTACGGCCAGAACATTATTTTGCCCTCAAAGCTACTCCGGAGGAGCTACAAGGATTTCAACGGAATTTCGTTGCATTGTGGGTCACTCACATGACATGACACAATGCAACGAAATTCCGCTGAAATCCCTGTTGCTCCTCCGGAGTAGCTTGGAGGGCAAAATAATGTTCTGGCCGTAGCTAGAACTCTTTGAGATGTATCTGATGCTGAACTTTGTTTTAACCTGGAAGTTTCTGGTACGGAGCTAGAAGGCTTTTAAGGCCAATTTTGGGGGGTCCAGGCATAGGGAAAATTCGGTGAAAAATTATTTTTTGGAAAACCAGATTTTCCTGGCTAGAGCCTCTTTTTGGATGCATTTGGCCTCAAATTTGAAATATTCAAAAGAAAAATTTTTGGTGGGCCCCTTGATTCAAAAAGTGGGCCCCTTCGAATTTAAAAGTGGGCCCCTTCGAATTTAAAAGTGGGCCCCCTTGATTCAGAAAAGGGGGCTCCCTCGAAAAAGATGATGGGCCCCTTGATTCGAAAATGGGGGCCCCCTCGAATAAAATGTTGGGCCCCTTGATTCAAAAAGTAGGCCCCCTTGATTCAAGAAAGAGGGCCCTCTCGAATAAGATGGTGGGCCCCTTGAATCAAAAACAGGAGCCCCCTCAAATGAAAAAATGGGCCCCTTAAAGGCCTTATTTTAGTATTTATTTTTTTAAAAAATCGGACCCCTTCGGGGCCTTAAAAATAATAATAAAATTTCGGGGCCCCTACGGGGCCTTATGAAAAAGCTTGGGGGAGCTAAGCCTGCCCTAGCCCCCCCCTAGGTGTCGTCTCTGCATTTGCATAGTGAGAATATGACAGATGATTTATCACAAGAACGTTTACGAGAAAGTTATCACAAGTCAAAGGAAAAAATGCCAATTTAAAAAACCTTTTGGACGTAACTTAAACCTACTTAAATGCTAACTCAAAACTACAAAGAAGAAAAATTAAATCAAATCAAATCAAATTAAATTAAATTATATCAAATCAAAATACAAAATCGAAGATCAAGTATAAGAAGTGCATTTTCCCGGGTTTATATTTTGAGGGAATCTTATTGTTAATTGATCAAGAGTTCAGAAATAAAGTATTATGAATTCAAATAAGATACCCTCAAAATATAAACCCAGGAAAATGCACTTCTTATACTTGATCTTCGATTTTGTATTTTGATTTGATTTAATTTAATTTAATTTAATTTGATTTGATTTAATTTAATTTAATTTATTTTTTTAACTCTTAAGTTCTACTTATACATTTTTACTTCTAAACTTTTCCAACATTTTTCGGTAATTTAAATAAATAATTTAAATTTCAGCCCAAGAGGCAAATCCACATGAATTTGCTTCCCATACAAATTTCGGGAATTCTTCTCTCCACCCCCTTAGTTGATAGGAGCATACTATAGGAATGTTTTTTGCTCAAATAAAAGCCCTCTAAGAGTTACCAAAGTTTGAGCTCAATCGGACGATCTTGAAAATTCGGCCATTTGTCTTCCAAGGTTATATTCAAAAGTATCCTGATGCCTTGTTTTACGTTTCTGAGACTATGTTTAGAAGCAAATGTTTCTTATAATGCTATTTTACGTGCCTATTTTGAATTTCAGCTCAATCGGAGCAACTAAATTTTTCCCCCCTTCGGAGGCCTCTCACCCCACCCCCTTAAGTGATAGGGGCATACATGTGTTCTATGATTTGCTAGATTTGATGTGAATTACAACATTTTCAAAATTCAGCACAATCGAACGAAGTATAAGGAACTTTCATACAACGGGTTTACCCCCCTCAATCCCCCCCTAGAGGTAATGGGGGTCTAAAATGTCTAATTTTCCACCCGACAGATCATGTCCTACACGATATAGAAAACCGCAGGTCTCTATCTTTTCTGGTTCTTGAGTTATAAAGTTTCGGACGGACGGACAGACGGACAGACGGACGGACATAGCAGATGCAATAGTGCATTTTTTCTCCATTTGAGGGAAAATGCACTAAAAAGAGTGTGAGTCCGCGAGCCAGTCGCGATTTACTCAGTTAAAGCCACGATGTCTGGATTAATATTGACAGCACAGTCTGCCATGAATCTCGCGTTCAGGCGTGTGAGATAAACGCCAACCATATCGATTCCTGACAGTTGATGGACCAGCCGGGTGGGAGTTCGTCTAGGTTTATCGAGAATCACTTTCAGGGTCTTGTTCTGGCATACCTGCAGCTTTTCCCGGTGAGTCTTGGCACAGGAGTGCTAGACTGGGCTCGCGTAGACAAAGGGAGGTCTGAAAATCGTCCTAAAAATCAAAAGCTTGTTGGCAAGTTAAAGCTTCGATCTCCGGTTTATCAAAGGGTAGAGGGCGTGAAAAGTTTCTATGTGGGGCCTAAAGTTCAGTCTTGGGTAGAGAGTCAGGCCGAGGTACTTCAGATTGTCGCTCCATGGGACCACCACGCTGCTGACCTTCACCTGGGTGAGAGGTGCACGTGCAAAAGCATGCACGTCTCTTCCGCTTGAAGAGTATTGCCTCGGACTTCGATCCGTTGACTCGCACTCGCCATTTCCTGAAAAAGTTCTTGAAGAAGTAAACGACATTTCCCCCGTACCCGCCCTCATTCAAGGCATGAAGAACCAGGCTCTGCCATGTTCGAGTGTAGGTGAATTTAATGCCAAAAATCCCGATGAGAGTGTGGTGGGGCTTTCTCCTCGAAAAGGCATCCACGATATGTTGCTTAAGCCTGATTCCCACGTCCAATGTAGTTTTCAATGATTTTCCAACGTCCAATCTAAAAGCCCTGAAAGCGCTCTGTGAGTAGGGAAGGAACTAACCTGCTTAAAGGGCGTGTTACAAACGTGCCTTCACTATACGCTCGAAAGTCTTGGAGACGCTGGGTTTCCTGATATACCTCTGGAATAATTAGATCTTCTTGGTATCGGCCATCGTCCGAAGGGAAATAATTCCCTTCAATATAACTAGGAGAGCCTCGAGAGCAGTCTGGTCCAGGTTCTTCAGCATCTCGTTTAAGACAAGGCAAAGGTTCCAAAAAGCCGCTCCCCATCAACCGCCGCCCTCTCTCCTTATTTATATTTGTGCTAAAGTTTGTTAGCTCGCTGTAGGCTCGCCCCCCCCCCACTCGTTGCTGCGAAATTTTTAGGGACCACCCCTTCCCCTTTTTGTGAGCGTAAAAAATCAAAAAAGTTGCTCTTACCAAATTGCCGCTATGGCAATGCCTACTCTCCTATACCGCTAGCGACGCCCCTGCATACGGCAGTGGCGGCTTCCGTGACCTGGGCCCAGGCATTTGGTGTACGAATCTTTTATACGGCTTCCAGGCGACTTTGGTGCTGAAGAGAGCTCGGACCTGCCTCAGAGTTTGTAGTGTGATGGTTCGTTTCTGAAATATAGGATTTAAATTCGTTGCTTGTCGTAGCGAGAGTTTTCGTTTCAATGGGATGAATTTTTACCGGCTCTAGCTTATGCTTCTGCAGCTCGGCCTGCAGTGCTGACACTTTCATGGCTTCGAAGTTGAACTGGGTATTCTATGGCAGTTCATGTTAATAGAATTTCGAACCCTCTGTCTCCAGCCCCTTCAAAACTTTCTGGTGCGACTCCACTGACTCACAATAGACATGATAGCCGTGCTTCAGGGATTTTAGGTTGAAATTGGTAATTTTTCCTAGCTTCATGAAATTCAAATCGTCTCACGTTGGATTTCGAAAATTGTAATTGGTGGAACCCGAACTCTCGCATTCTTATCTCCTGTTAAGATTACCTCGTTGGAACGGAGGTAAGCAAGCGAGTCAAACACCTGGTTGGGGTCAGCTGGATGGTTTTGTGTCCGTCTTTAATGAACAAGCGGCGAGGAGCTCGAGTCTTCTTTGTCGCAGACATTCTTCCTGGACTTAAAGTCGTTTAAGCTTCGAGCATGGAAATTTTTCAGGTCGGTCGCTCTTCTCATGGAGTAGACAAACAGAGCAATATTTTCAGCCAATTTTCGTGTTAGTAGGGGTTTGAGACCTACTTGGATCGAAACAAAAAATCTCCCAAAGTGCTTAAGTCCGGATACTCATCTCTTGGTGGCTGTTTTTAGGGGTTTCCTTAGTGATTGTCACGAAAGATGGGAGCTCTAGCTCTCGTACTTTGGGAGCTAGAGAAAATCAAATCTTGGTGAAATTTTGTATGGGAAAACCAAAATTCCACTTTTCTCTCGAAACACTTAAATCTTCGAGGCAATTCTTCGTTGTGGGATCTGTGGTCGTCCCCAGAGCCGATTCTGATTCTTCCTGACCCTCGTTGTTAAGTTTTCCGAGAGAAAAGTGGAATTTCGGTTTTCCCATACAAAAGTTTCACAAAAATTCGATTTTCTCTAGCTCCCATCTTTGGTGACGATCACTAGAGGGACCCCTAGAAACAGCCATCGGAGCCCCCGGACTTAAGTACTTTGGGAGTTTTTTGTTTCGATCCAAGAAGGTCTCAAACCCCTACTAACACGAAAATTGGCTGAAAATTTTGCTCTGTTTGTCTACTCCATGAAAAGAGCGACCGACCTGAAAAATTTCCATGCTCGAAGTGTTTAAGGCAGCTGAAATCTATGTTTGAAATCTACGTTTTTACTTGACAGATATCGCAGTGATTCACTAGGAACGTCTTCTCAACAACTCTGTTCGGTTCGTCGAGCCGATAAGCACCCCCCAAAAGATATTGCAAAATTGCTTCTAAGTGGAACTTGGGACATCAAAATACATGCTGATCTTAAAAAAACCGGCCACGTAAATTTTGAGTTCCGATTTCGCATAGCGAAAAAATTGCAATTTTTGCAAAATAAATTTTTTTCCCACCCTCATAACTAGGCTTCAAAAAATTATTAAATCTTCAACTTTTGAGCGTTTCAATCCTAGAAAGTCTTTAAAATGTCCTACTCTGTTGATTGTTACAAACTTTATGTACTTGGCTCTTGGGTGATAGAGGCAAACATGTGTTTTATGATTTGCTAGATTTGTCATGATCTCAGACTCATATCTTTACTAGACCAAGTCATGTTTTTCTGCCAGGTATGCCCATCCAAATACTCAGGGCTCCAATTGTCAAATAAATGTATTGTTGGATAATTCAACAAACTGTTGAATTATCCAATTAATTCATTCAAGATACGTAGCGCTTCCCGCTACAAACCCTGGCCGGTTCAACCTTGCAAAACTGCACTTCTTGCAGTTAATAAATTGAATAACATTTTATGGTTTGTAAATAAGTTATAGGTATAAAAGAAGAACCCATGTGTTAAGTTAATTAGTTAAACTTTTATATTAAAGAGTGAAAGAACTTAGTCTTTTGGAGTAATTCTACGACAAAGATGGTAAGAATTTCTACATGTATTATTTATATATGTGGATGTTTGTTTATTTTGCT
This sequence comes from Forcipomyia taiwana, assembly GCA_963930915.1. NCBI lineage: Eukaryota > Metazoa > Arthropoda > Insecta > Diptera > Ceratopogonidae > Forcipomyia > Forcipomyia taiwana. The sequence goes on along the minus strand of CAWVOI010000027.1, from coordinate 266,361 downwards.
CATTGCGGCCTTATTAGGCCCTTACACAGGGGCTTCCTGTGCAAAAAAGTTGCGTAATTTTATCCTCGTTCCGCCTGTTATAGGTTCTCTGGGGTTCCGCTCGCGTTTTCAAAACGTGAACGGCGATTACATCGCCGTAGTCGTAATTTTATACAGAAAACATTCATTCATTCAGAAAACCACATGAATCCCATCAAATGTGGTATTGCCGGAATCTACATTAAATTCCTCGTCTGTCGATATCAAATTGGCAATTAGGCAAGGTCTGGTTGCGAAATGGTGGGTAGAGAAAGATTTACCCTGATATCCGCGAAACTTTATTTTGGCCGATAATTTTCGAACCGGGGGTTGTAGATGCCTAAAACGTTTTACGAAATTGTAGTTGCTTCTAAGACACGCATTTTGATATACAACACTTCGGGGTACGCGAAACTTTTCATTGTTAAAATCAAAATTCGGAGTCGGAAATAGTCCCGAACTTTTTTTTCCGCACCATTTTTTGATCCGATATCGCGATAAACTTCGCAAATAAGGATCGGATGACCCTGATTTTGGGGTACAAGGTCTCCTGGGGCTGGACTACCCACCAAAAATCAAACCCTAACTTTTGGGGACCTTTCGGAAAAAGTTCGGGACTATTTAGTCCCGAACTTTTTGATTTTTCTCTAACGAAGGGTCTTAAAGGTCCACAAAAGTCAGGGTTTGATTTTTGTCGGATAGTCCAGTCCCAGGAGACTTCGTTCCCTAAATATCAGGGTCATCCGATCCTTATTCGCAAAGTTTATCGCGATATCGGATCAAAAAATGGTGCGGAAAAAAAAGTTCGGGACTATTTCCGACTCCGAATTTTGATTTTAACAATGAAAAGTTTCGCGTACCCCCAAGTGTTGTATATCAAAATGCGTGTCTTAGAAGCAACTACAATTTCGTAAAACGTTTTAGGCATCTACAACCCCCGGTTCGAAAATTATCGGCCAAAATAAAGTTTCGCGGATATCAGGGTAAATCTTTCTCTACCCACCATTTCGCAACCAGACCTTGCCTAATTGCCAATTTGATATCGACAGACGAGGAATTTAATGTAGATTCCGGCAATACCACATTTGATGGGAATCATTCAAGTTTTCATCGAAAAAATGAATGTTTTCTGTAAATGAATGTTTTCTGTATAAAATTACGACTACGGCGATGTAATCGCCGTTCACGTTTTGAAAACGCGAGCGGAACCCCAGAGAACCTATAACAGGCGGAACGAGGATAAAATTACGCAACTTTTTTGCACAGGAAGTCCCTGTGAAAGGGCCTAATAAGGCCGCAATGAGCAAAATAAACAAACATCCACATATATAAATAATACATTTATTTGATACTTCGAGCCCTGAGTATTTGGATGGGCATACCTGGCAGAAAAACATGACTTGGTCTAGAAAAGATATGAGTCTGTGGTCATGATGCATTAAATATCCAAAATTCAACTCAGTTGGATAAGGTATATGGAACTTTCATACAATGGGAGACCAAAGTACAAACCAAAGTTGTTCCACCACTTTCCAGACCATATATGAACATGCAAAAAACCGTAGGTTTATAGCTCTTATTTTTCGGAGTCTTTGCGAATCAGAACAGATGATGTACAAATCGGACGCATATGTGCGTTTATTTCAAAATTGATGAAAATGCACTTAAAATGCGAGAAAAGTTCATTTTACGTTCTACACGTTCCACTTCGAACGAGTCCTGGAAATATTTAATTGTAAAAGTCACTCCCAAGTTTTTGTGTTACAAGGCATAATAAATAAAAAACAATGTCAACTTAATCAAAATTCCACTCGCGCTTCGTCAGAAGAATCGTCATAACTACTCAAGGAAATAAATGTATGCATAATATTGTTATACACTTATGTAGGTACTAACAGCTAAGGTATAAAGTGAAACGCCATCATACGTACTTGTATTAATTTAAGGTCATGTTAAAGGTAGCTAACTCATATGCGCAGTTCTATTATCATCTCACCATCAAGAGATTAAATGTCTCGCACGTGCTCAGAATATTTTATTCATAAAATGTCTTACCGACTCATTCCAACTGAAGAACCAGACAAAAATTTAAGCTCACAGGAGAAAACAAGTCGAAAGTTGAGTAAGTAGCTTTTTAACCAGGCCTATAGCCAGGTAATGGCCCCTTTCTGAGCCTCTTTTAGCGCTTGCTTGAGACCCTCATGAAGAGCCCCTCTCAGCTTTGACTCTGGCTGCGGGCCAGTGATGAACGAGTGAAAATATTTAGTAAAGAAGCTACTAAATGTTAATAGCAAATGCCATTATATAAGAACACCTCACCACAGGGGCTCATATATATTTCTTTTTTGTTCCATCCAAATTACTATTGAAGTGTCTATTAGATGTCTTTAATAAAAGTTCAAACAACTGCCGGCCCATTGTGTTTCTTGATACCTGCATTTCAGCACCTTTTATATTAAGTAAAACCCTACCTGTTCCAAGTTGGAACATCGGCAGCTGTAGTAGAGCAGCCTTTCTAAGGACCGTACGGCGGGATTGGGAGGCTACGTGGTCAGCCTCGCGCTCCGGCCGGTTTTACTCCAAAGAATACGCTCTTTGTGCCCATTACGTTACACTGAGGCTGGGTCGGCCTCAAATCAGTTCGTGCAGGGCAAAGTAATAGTAATATAAAACAGTAATTATTTGTGGTTATTCAGAAGCTTCAATCTTTAATGATAATTCTTCAATTTTACTAATGGCTCTTTTCACAGAAAAACGGTTTTTCTTTGCTACGTTTCGACTCAAATGACGAGTCTTTATTCAAGCAGTTAATTTTCCAGAATTCTTACATCAAGTTTGAATTTTCAGATTTATGAATGAAAGACTCGTCATGTGAGTCGAAACGTAGCAAAGAAAAACTGTTTTTCTGTGAAAAGAGCCATTGGTAAAATTGAAGAATTATCATAAAACAGTAATATAATGAAATTAATTACATAAAATGCTCATTTCAGCCGCGAAAAATTTTCAGGTTAAGAGGTGATCTGAACATTTTTAATAGCTTTTATCCTTAATTTGTACCAAGTTTCTAAGTTTAAGGCCACTAACCATCGTTTTCAATCTTTGAAAATGAATCTATCTATTTAGAAATGACTTTAGGAAATGCCTTTCAACAGCAACATTTACTTCCTTGTTAAAAAATCAGAATTATCTTCAAAGATATCTCTTTAACCAGTAATTTGTACAAGCACATATGACCAGCCTATTGTTAAGTAATTTTATTAAATATACAAGTTTTATTACACACTGATACAATGGTTGGTATACTCTTGAAAATATGAGTTAAGTGTGAAAATGACATGTGTAATGTAACTCGTATCACCGCTCTGCTGAAGACGAATCATGCCTGCGGACTGCCACTCTAAATTAATAAAAAGTTATAGTTAAAATCAGTATATTTTTAAGTTTATCTTTATTCTTAAGTATCTTACCAAGCAGATTCATAATTATTCCAGATAGCTTGTGTGTGTTTACTTTGGTGAATAAAGTATCTCGTGGAATCTCTGTCTCCAATCCTTTATTAGCTATTTCAAGTAACGTTAAGTATTTTGATGAGATTGAAGAATCATTAAATATTTTTATCTTTTTATCTAGCCGCAGTTTTTCAACGCTTGTATTTATATTTGGTTCTGAAACTCTACCAGAAAACTGCAGAGCGTCATTTGTTTGCTCGTTGAGTAAAAGAAATTGGGGGTGAATAGAAGGACGAATATTTTGGTTTATGTTGGGTCTCTGCCTATCAGGTCTGTCTGGAAAAAACGGAATTGGTGGATCCCTATAAGCTGTTTCTCTTTCCTCAAGTTGTACGATATTAAGATCGAAAATTCCTGGAATTATAAGGGGTGCTTCCAGCTGTCTAACAATATTTTCCAAAAAAATGTTTTGTTTTATCTGTTTCACTGAACGGTCTGAAAAACGTTCAAAATTTTTTACCATCCCTCTTCGTGCTTCTGCTAGTGTTGAGTTCAGTTTTCTATTCTTTATTGGCTGGCTCTTATTCAGTTGCAAGTTTAGTAATCGCACAATCACTGCATTGTCTAAATCATCAGTTTCTTGTATTAATAAACTGGCACCAGATCTCTCTTCATTGAAATCAGTCGGAAAATTTTGCCCTGTAAACTGATAGGAATCAATCGGGGGCCAAAACCGATGCTTTGCTTGATGAGGGTGACGAGTAAAAACAAATTCCCAAGTATTTCTAGTCTCTTCTCCTGCATCTGACACAACCTCTTTTGGCGTCACATCAACCTGATTTTTAGTGCATTCTATAGCTGGGACTGACTCAATGCTTTTCAATCTAGCTAAATTGTTTCCCAAACTTGAATTAAGCTCCAATAACTTACGTGAAACGACTATATCTGGTATATTGGGCTTCTTTGCAGTTTTCGGTGAAGCCTCATGAAGGAACTTCCCCAATGTCTCATTTTTTTCAATGCAGCGTTCTGTGGGTGAGTTATTGACATACTCAGCTGTCTGCTCTAGTCTAGGATACAAGATTTGTTTTTCATTGTTTAAAAACACTTCCTTTTCCAAAAAACTGACAACACCAAGATCGAAAGGTTGAGTTTTTCTACTTCTTAGTTCATTAGTTTCATCAACCATTGTCACAAGTTCTGAATGAGTATGTTTGCTGAAGTCAGCTTCCATGTCTTGCGTCAGGTTAAGTTCGACTCTGGAAAAATCGAGTTCATGGAGGAAAACATGCATATCCATGTCATCAAAACATTCAGATGATTTCCTTGGTACAAATTGAGCAAGTTTACGTTTTTTCCGCTGGTGCTGTTTGATTCTTTTCAAGTTTCTTTTCCTGAATACAGATGCATTTATCTCAGAACGATACTTTTTTATTGATTCGCCGACATTTAAGAGATAGACTGGTCCTCGATAACGACGACGTGTAAATTTTTTGAAACTGGAACAGCTTAAATAGTAGATTAGGCGTGAATATTTGAATGGTTTCGTCTTGATACCAAGATTAAAACTTACTTGAAGGATCTGAACTCCGGTCGTTTAATTGGAGGGCTGTTCACTTTAAAACATTTTTCTATGAAGAGGTGCGTACTAATACCAAATAAGTTTGTGTCGTCCATTGCTGAAAATATGTTAAATTTAGAAGCCACAGTATACGATGTACATAAATGCAAGCCTCTCTGTTCACGCCCTGGCAATTTTTCGGAAAAAACTAGACTTCCTCTTATAGTTTCGGAGTTTTTGCGATCAGAACGGACCGATAGACGGTAAAGAAAGTTGTGAAACTTTTAATATGAGGACTTTTTACCTCAGACCTACCGTTCTTGGTCCTCAAATTATGACTTTTTGGTAACCTTTCTGCGAGGGATCAATCATAACTAGCCTACGGTTCAAACTTTTGAACTGAATATTTTTATGCAGTTTGTGTAGACTAGATTATCTATTGATAAAATATTTGAGCATACGCGTTTGATGGTCAGATAACGACTTAATCACCCGTATGATTTAAAAATCAAAGAAAACCTATGCGAGTCCGGTTATGCCATCACACTACAGAAAATTGCCCGATTTTTGGCCATTTTCGTTGCCCGGATTAAATTGCCCTGAATAATTGCCGCAATTTTCGTCCTAAATATCTTGGTATAAATTACATTTTCATAATTTAGCAAAATTTTTGTGTATTTTACAATTTATGTGTTTTTCACAATTTCAAAAACGATTTTAACCATTTTTATGTCTAGTAGGTTTAAGTCCGAAGTCTAAATAGAAAAACAAAGATACTTTTAAAATTTCATTTCCAATCTTATGCATTGCAAAATTTGCGACTGAAGACAAACTTTTTCTAAGTAAGAAATTTTTCCCTTAAAGGCCGATTCACATACTCATCCAAAATTGTCCTGGACAAAATGTCCAACCAGCTCTAGCTCTGTCCCCTTAGGTGCTAGAGTCATGGCGTAAAGTGATTGTAGTAGCCACCGTTGAGACGCTTCTTTTGATCACAATACAGAAAATTGCCCGATTTTTGGCGAAATTAGTGGCCCTGATTCTGATTATTTGTTCTGGACAAAAATTGCCGCAATTTTGCGGCCACTGGAATTGCCTGAAATCACCCAAATTGCGGCAATTTAAATTGCCTTTAGGTTGCCATCACACTACAAAAAATTGCCCGATTTTTGGCGAAATTAGTTGCCCTGATTCTGATTCTTTGTTCTGGGCAAAAATTGCCGCAATTTTGCGGCCACTGGAATTGCCTGAAATTGCCCAAATCGCGGCAATTTAAATTGCCTAGTGTGATGGCACCGAATGTGATGGCGCCATAACCGGCCTCGCATAGGCTTTCTTTAATTTTTAAATCATACGGGTGATTAAGTCGTTTTCAATTGACATTTAAAGCTCAATTTCAATTTTCAATTGACATTTTGGACATGGCAATTTGTCCAAGTATGTGAATCGACCTTTATATAGCTCAATTGACACATTTTAAATTATTTTTACCAAATAAAGCTTTGTAGATCTCAACGTGGATAGGCTCAAATTTCAAATTTGAATTTTCAAATAATGACAGTCGTTAAGATTAAATGAAAATTTTTTGTCCAAAAATCTGGCATAGTTTTAACTTTCAGGACCTCTATTTCTGTCCCTGGGTCGGATGGTACGAGTGTATAACATTTTTTGCTAGGTTGTACAAGGCCAACAACTAACTGAAATTACATTTTTTCCCATACGAACTTCTGACCACCTTCCTTCATTCGAATATCATAGGATGACCATATTTGGCCAGAGCAAAACCAGGACGCTAAGACCATTATATAAAAAAATTACATATAAACCTTTTAATGCTTATTAGATTTTATATTTTTGTGAAGAGGTTTTTTATTTTTGGGTAACAACATTTTTTTCGAAAATTTTACTATCAAAGCCTAACGGCTGTGAAGTATACTCTCGATTAAATGCCGTATTATTCATTTATTAACTAAAAGAAGTTAAACACAAACATAACGACAACCTTTATGAAATGAAATAGAAAATACAAGAACAAAAATTTGAATCAATTAAGTTCAGAACGACATAAAAAAATGCAATAACACATTCGTAAAAGGAATGTTAATAATCCTTTTTAATTACGAAAAAACCAGGGGCGCGCTAGGGTCTGCAGGCCAGTATGGCAAATGTTCCGAAAGATCGCCTTTTCCTTATTTCCCTAAGGCCTAAATCAGGACATGTTTTGAAAAACCAGGACGGATGGTCACCCTAGAGTATCAGATAGGCATTACAAGTGGTACACAGATTTGGAAGGTTTTGCACGAATCACAACATACTAAAGTTTCAAATTATAGGATTCAATATAAAGACTAATAACAAAACTCACATGCCCACCGATTCTTTCCCTCCTCGCTTTCTTGGCTTGCATCAAAAACACATTAATTGGGGGAAAATGTCGCGGTCGAGTTTCAAACCCGTGACCTCTCGATCGCAAGCCTGCTATTCTACCGATAATAGGTTACCTCTGCCCCTCGAAATGTTAAAAATGCTGTGACGAGTAATCTTAACCAAAAGCATTAAAGTAAAGCATTATATACAATCAACTTACTATGCTGCAATTGCTGTTTTACATGCTGTTTTAGAATTGGACAGTGATTGGTTTAACAAACTGTCGGATATACAAATTCAGTTTTAACTAAATAAAGATTAGTTTGAGCGACTCGCATTTATCGCGGATTGAAAAACTATAAATATAACATCAGCCAATAACAATTAATCTTCCTATTATGATAGCGACGTTCTGTTATGATTGTATGTATATCTTAAGAAACATTTTATACAATCCTTTAGGAGCGCTGATTCCATAACGGCAGATCTCGGAACTTCAAATTTGTAAAAGTGGGCAAAATCTGGGACAACCCATGGGGTAAGGTTCGAATTATGGAACAGTCGAAATGTGGAACACCTTTAGCAATTATGCTCTTACGCCCTCAGGACAATGTTTTGCCCCCCTTGAGTTATATTTCTGAACTTGTAATTTTGATCCCTAATTTTTCCAATTGAAAAAAGTTTCTATCTCAAAGGTTGCATAATGATATATTTTTTTCAAAATTCAGCGGCCGCGGAATTGTGAAAAATACTGTACAAGCACGGCTGAATTCACTCGGACTTGCGGAAAGTAGGTCTATATTGCCTCCCCTCGCTCGCAAGCTCGCTCAGGGGCAATTATAGCCCTTCTTTCCTCACTTTCAGAGTGAATTCAGCAGTGCTGTAAAATACTATTCTACAAATAATTCAAATTTCTTAAAAAATTGCGAATTTTGATTATTTTTCTTAAGGTTTTTAGGTATCTTAAATTAGCTGTAAAGTAAAAAATGTGGTATCGTCTTTTAAGTTAGAGTCTGAGTTTTCGATTAAACCTACTTTCAAATGAATCGAGCCGATATTAAGGGAGTAACGAATGTTCACAAAATTCTTCATTATGTCGAATTGTGGAACATGGAGGATCGAATCGTGGGACAAGGAAATTGATCATTCGAGAATAGTTGAAAAACAAGGGATTTGGAAGAAACTTTAAACCTCTCTAAGGCCCGTATTGTTCATGATTGGGTATCGGTACCCAACTGTTAATTCTAGTTGGGTAGTGATTTTGCTATTGTTCACGTTTGGATAGTGTTTTTACCCAGCGAATAAATTTTACAAAAAAATAACAAGAAAAGTAATTGAGTCATTGATCAAAGTATTTTAATTAAACGATCAAGAACCTCCTCTTTAAAATACGGTTCTTAGAAGCTCCTTCCGAACAGACAGTAGGATTTTAGCATCTAGGATTTTTTATGGGTATGAGTGGGGGGTTGAAAAAGCCCTCCACCAAACCGGTAGTTGGCCCGCCACCATCTTGGATTTTTATTCCTGAAAGATAAATGCATGGGAGTTGCGCCAGAAAATCATTTATTGTCGCGTTATCTTATAAGATAGGACTCTATTTGCTAGCATTTTTTTTAGAAAAAACTTCAATCAAGTTTTTCATATGCTAAGACTAGTTAGAGCTCTTAAGGTACTAGCGTGAGAGTCGTGCTAAGTTGAAAAACAAAAAAAAATTTCTTCATTTTCTGCTGGCGCCCTCTTTTGAGATAAAAATTGTTACTATCACCAAAATTTCACGCTAATATTCCTTTTAGAAAATATTATCAACCATTTAGAACAAATGCTCACTGCGGCCAGGAAAAATCAAAAACTAAAATTAAGAGATTTGTTCTTGAAATTTCAAAAAATTCCTGTGGGCTTATTAGAAAGTTCTACAATTCGACCAAAACCCAAAAACTTTAAAATTCAATAAAAACTCTTGAAAAAATTTTAGGGCCCTAAATTTTTTTTCCATGTTCTTTGTTAAATTATTTATCCACTGAAACCAAATTTGACCCATTTGAATTTCGGAAAGCCAAATTATAAAATAAAGAAAATAAATAAATAAAATAAGGCCTTAAGTGTTCCACAAACGAATTTTTACCCTACTTACATTTTATTTTATGTATTGTGTAGCTGAGTGCGACGTCGTAGCAGCCCATGCAACAATGTTGCGTGCCGCAGGGCTGAAGAGATGTGCGGAGATGGATTTAGAAATAAGAGCATTTTGACATATGAAGATTATTGTAAAAATTACACGTGAAAAGGAAGCGAGGTTTAACCTCATTATAAATTAAATTAAAGAAATTAAATTGGAGTAAATAGTGAAAATACTGAAAGTGCAGGTACCTATAGCAAAGAGGAGAAAACATGTTTAAAGCTTAGTCGGGGACGAACGCATTTGAGTGCATTTTCAATTCGCTTTGTTGCAAAAGTTGAGTCAAAGAGAAAATATTTTGTCCCAAATTCCATCACTGCAGAAACTTATTGGGCCCCATAATTCGATCCCACAGGTCATAGAGCAGCTCAATTGGAGTTAAAACATGTTTAAAGCTTAGTCGGGGACGAACGCATTTGAGTGCATTTTCAATTCGCTTTGTTGCAAAAGTTGGGTCGAAGTGAAAATATTTTATTCCCAATTCCATCAGTGCAGAAACTTGTTGGGCCCCTGACTTTAATCCCACAGGTCATAGAGCCTTAATGTAGAAGGATATTTTTCTAAATTTAATGTCTTCTAACATTTTCCCAAGTTTAAGCTCAATTGGAGTTAGAAAATTTTTGCCTCATACTAACTTTGGGAGGCCTTAGCTCCTCACCCTTAGGTCATAGAGGCTTACTGTAGAACTGTTTTTTGCTAGATTTACTACCATCTAACAGTTGCCAAAGTTTCAGCTCAATCGGTTGACTTTGAAATTTCGCCCTTCAGTTCGCCAGGGGAAGTCTTGGGTGGCCGCTTATCGACCCCCAAGGTCAATTATTTTACATTTTTGAGACCATGACCCGAAACAAAAGTTGTTTAAATTGTAATTTTACATGATCATTCTGAATTTCAGCTCAATCGGAGCAACTAAATTTTTCCCCCCTTCGAAGGCCTCTCACCCCACCCCCTTTAGTGATAGGGGCAAACATGTGTTCTATGATTTGCTAGATTTGACATGATCTATAGCATATCCAAAATTCAGCTCAATCGGACGAAGTATATGGAACTTTCATGCAACGGGAAAACCCCCTTAATTACCCCCCAGGCAGTTTTCCGGAAAAACCAAAGTGGTTCCACCACCCTCCAAACCATACATGACAACATGCAAAAAACCGCAGGTCTCTAGCTCTTGTAGTTTCGGAGCCTTTGCGACTCAGACGGACGGACGGACGGACGGACATATCGGACACATAAGTGCATTTTTTTCAAAATTGATGAAAATGAACTAAAAATTTTCGCCTCATACTAACTTTGGGAGCCCTCAGCTTCACACCCTTAGGTCATAGAGACTTACTGTAGAAGTGTTTTTTGCTGGATTTAATTCCATCAAAGTTTCAGCTCAATCGGTTGAATTTGAAATTTTGCCCTACTGTTCGCCAAAGGGAAGTCTTGGGTGGCCACTTATTGACGCCCAGAGTCCGTTATTTTACATATTTGAGACCATGACCTGAAACAAAAGTTGCTTATTTTGTGATTTTACAAGACCATTCTGAATTTCAGCTCGATCGGAGCAACTAAAATTTTCTCCTCTTTGGTGCCCTCTCACTCCACCCCCTTAAGTGATAGAGGCAAACATATGTTCTATGGTTTGCTAGATTTGACATGATGTATAACATATCCAAAATTCAGCTCAATCGGACGAAGTATATGGAACTTTCATACAACGGGAAAACCCCCTTAATTACCCCCCAGGCAGTTTTTCGGAAAAACCAAAGTAGTTCCACCACCCTCTAGACCATACATGACATCATGCAAAAAACCGTAGGTCTCTAGATCTTATACAGGGTGTTTTTTTTCGAGCGATAGAACTTTGAAAAGAAATATAACAATTAGATTTCTTAGAAATTACAGTAAAAATGGTTTTATTTGCTTGAATATTTAATGGCATTTATGTTTTGAAGACCAACAAGATGGTGCAACTTGCCATACCGCTGGGCAAACCGTGACTATGTTAAAAGAAATTTTCGGGAATCGAGTAATTTCCAGAAACGGCCCTGTTCCGTGGCCTCCAAGGTCATGTGACTTGACCCCTTTGGACTATTTTTTGTGGGGATATGTTAAATCTTTAGTCTACGCCGACAAACCAGCAACAGTGAGTGACTTAGAAGCAAGTATTCAGCGAATAATAAGCGAAATAAGACCAGCAATGCTTGAAAAAGTGGTGCGAAATTGGACCGATAGGGTAGCCTATTTAAGACGGAGCCGCGGAGGTCATTTACCAGAAATTGTCTTCAAAACATAAATGCCATTAAATATTCAAGCAAATAAAACCATTTTTACTGTAATTTCTAAGAAATCTAATTGTTATATTTCTTTTCAAAGTTCTATCGCTCGAAAAAAAACACCCTTTAGTTTCGGAGCCTTTGCGACTCACACGGACGGACGGACGGACGGACATATCGGACACAAGTGCATTTTTTTCAAAATTGATGAAAATGCACTAAAAATGTGAAATAAGCTGAAATTCAATAATAGTTTCAGGCAGGAAAATTGAGAGCTAATGAGTACGGCCCAACTCTAGGCAGTAAAAAGCCATTTACTAAATTGTAAGTTCCTAATTTAATTTTGAGGTCCTGACCTAAACGGAATTGTACTTAGACAGGAGAGTCGAGCAAGGGCAGACAGGACTTAGGTGCAGGATAGCCAGATCATTAACAATCCTGACAAGAGTGAGTTACAATTTAGCCCTTCGACTTGGTACCGATTAGACAAGCTACAAGGCAATAGGCAGGACCATCTTCGAGAAAGGCAAAGATTAGAGCCGTGACTTTTAAAAAATTTTTATTTATTAAGCATAAACTAAAATTTGTATATTTTTAGAAATTTGAGCTTCCGATAAAAATTTGTAACGAACTTGAAGTTTTAATCGAGCTACAAAACACGGTTATCCGTACACTCAAATTTTGCTAGAGCCTAATAATGACCCCGCCTATGCATAAAAGTAGCTGTCGTAACTGCCAGGATGAGGAAACTGACGAGATGGTGTCTTGTGACCGTTGTGGTGGTTGGTTTCACTTCATCTGTGTGAGCTTGACGAAGGTGACCGATAAGGACAAGTGGTCGTACCGGCATTGTTTGGACATGCAAGAGCTTAAGGATCTGTTCAAGGTGCAAGCTTCAAAACTCGCCCAAAAGCGAGAAGCAAGAGCGAAAGCAGTGCTCGAAGCCGAGCAGGTCACGAAGGAGCTACAAGAGAAGCTAGCTCAGAAAGAGCAGGAGCGAGAGGCTCAACTCGCAGCTCTCAATAAGCTGCAAGACGAAGTGTCTAAGCTACAGCAAGAGTACCAGGCTGCTCCATCACCTCGGAAGGTGCCGGAGAATCATCCAGCAAGCCCAGTAACTCCATCAACTTCAGTAACTCCAGACTTGAGCCAATTTCTCGCCAGACAGACAATCTAGACCAAGCTTCCTACTTTCAGTGGAGAGTTAGAAGAATGGCCTTACTTCTACGCGAGCTACAAGCACACCAATAATGCTTGTAAATTCTCTAACATTGAAAATCTCACGCGCCTGCAAAAGGCACTGAAAGGAGACGCTTGAAGGATGATTGAGAGCCGCCTTGCTGACCCCTCCAACGTGCCAGCGATAATAGACGCTCTGAAACTTCGTTACGGTCAGCCCGACGCACTCATTCAGACGCAAATCAACAAGCTCTTCAAAGAGAGCCCTCCCGAAGGACGAAAACTCGAAACTTTCGTATTTTTCGCACATCAAGTAGAAAATCTGATCTCTACTATCGAGACTGCAGAAGCCTCACAATTCACACTTTGTGACGGCCGACTACTTCGAGAGCTGTGCGACCGACTACCCCCAGGGCGTAGGCTAGAATGAGGAAGACATTGCGTATCTGTCAACAGGAGCTGCGACCTTAGAGACTTTGCAGACTGGCTCAATGAGATTGCGCGCGGGGTCTATCAAGTGATGCCAGTGATACCTGCGCTTAGGAGCTTAGGAGTAGAGGCACGCACTGTATTGCGTATGCCGACGACGTTGTCATAATGATCAGAGGCAAGTTTTTGTCCACAATCACTGAGCTGATGCAAACATCTCTTGGGGTTGTGGAGTCCTGGTGCAGGGCATATGAGCTCTCTGTTAATCCTGCTAAAACAGAACTGATGCTGTTCACCAGAAAGAGGAAACTCCCTACGGTGACCTGGCCTTTTTTGTTTGGCACCGAGTTGAAGCTCTCTGGGACAGTGAAGTATTTAGGTGTATACCTAGATCCACTGATGACCGGTAAGATTCACTTGGAGAGGAAACTACAGAGAGCCATTGGTCTCCTCTGGCAATGTCGTAGGATCTTTGAAAGTACTTGGGGCCTTAGCCCTAAGATGGTCCATTGGTTTTCGAGTCCATTGGTTCTCGAGTACAGCTGTGGTGAGACCGTTCCTGATCTATGGGGCGGTTGCGTGGTGGCATCGGACTCTTATTCCGAAAGCACAGCTTTTATTGGATGGGTTGCAGCGACTTGCTTGCCTCGGCATTACAGGTGCGCTGAGGACTACTCCTACTGCAGCGATGGAAATATTCCTGGACCTTCCCCCATTGCATCTCTTTGTGAGGACAGAGGCACAAAAGGCACTTTGCAGGATCAGCTTAGTGCTTGGGAGGAGAGTAGTCCACGGGCAGGGTGAGAGATCGACCCTTACGTCATCTCTCCTGAATGTTGGAAACGGAGGCTTTGCTGGAATTTGTGACACTACAAAGGCTAGGTGCATAATGCTCCGAAACTTTCAGTTCCTTATTCCGGAAAGAGATCTGTGGTATACATTCAGGAGAGAGATTGTGGATGGGAACTGATGGCTCTCTGATGGATTCTGGTTCTGGAGCTGGAGTCTATGTGGGGAATGGGGACATCAACCTGTCCGTCGCCTTGGGCAAGAGAGCTGAGGTGTACGCTATTGTAGAGGTGGCGTGCAGACTCTTGGGACAAGGGACGACTGGCAGAGAGATTTTTGTGTTCTCAGACAGTCACGCAGCCCTGAAGGCGCTGTTAGATGTGGACATAAGCTCTCGTTTAGTAGAGGAATGTGTCCATAGGCTGAATGATCTGGGAGTGGCTAACCGAGTGACCCTGGCTTGGGTGCCTGGGCACTCTGGTGTGGAGGGTAGTGAGATTGCTGATGCCCTTGCTCGAAAAGGCTCGGGAACAGCGCTCATTGGACCAGAACCTGCCTTGGGATGGACCTACACCTCTCTCAAAGTACACCTACGGTTAAGACTTCGGGAACAGCACCATCGGTACTGGACGGGGCTTAAAACCTGTAGGAATACTAAGAGATTTGTGCTAGGTCCAGACCAGGACAGAGCCAGGTACCTGCTGTCAATGAGTAGACAGGAGATCCGTCTGTTGATGTTTGCTATCACGGGCCACAGCCCATTGAACAGACATCTGTACAGACTGCTCAAGACTGATTCTCCTGTCTGTCGGAGATGCCAGAGTCAGGTGGAGGAATCCCCTGAACACTTCCTTCAGGATTGTGACGGCTACGAGGCTTCGAGGCGCAGGATTTTTAAGGGACCGTTCAAGTATGGCGATCTCAGGAAGGAAGGCGTGGATACTCTGCTGAGATTCATCTAAGCGACTAAGAGATTCAACGACTGATGGCTGCCTCTGATTGCTTCAGAGGCCACTCTTTTCGGGATGTTTGGATGCTAGGGGCCCTAGATGGCCTATGTGTTCAGGTCTACGACCAATCCCCTTCAGGAGCAACTTACGATACTTTCATTCGATTGTAACTTAAGAGCCACCTGAATAAGGTATTGAAGTAATGAAGTATTGATACCTACGCAAGCCAACAAGAACTCCAAGAAGGAAGAGAAAAAGCGTGTAAACGTGCATGCCGCTGGTGCACCGCCATCTGATCAAAGAAGCTGTCGTGCTTGCGGTGAGTCCTGCAAGTTCATTGGTGATTGTCGTATATTCCGCGAAAAGAGTCTAGCGGAGGAATGGAAATTCGTCAAGAAGGAGAATATTTGCAGAATATGTCTGAATCGGCATAGAAGTCCAGAATGCCGAGCCGCTAAAGAGTGCGGAATAAACAACTGCAAGCGCCTTCATCATCAAATGCTGCATAACACGACTCAAGTTGCAGCCAACACGGCGTCCTCCTCGAACGCACCAATCGTGGCTCAAGTTTCCCTACACGACTCCGATGATTCCATTCGTTTCGGCATAATTCCAGTCATGCTCAAGAGCCCTACAGCAACCATCAATACTTACGCTTTCCTGGATGAAGGATCGTCCCTGACTATGATGTACGAGGTTCTAGCTAAAAATCTTAACCTCACAGGAGATAAACGAAACCTTCACCTCGATTCAGAGACGTACTCAAGGGGGGGCTAGGGTAGGCTTAGCCCCCCCGAGCCTTTTCAGAGGGCCCCGTAGGGGCCCTGAAATTTTATTATTATTTTAAAAGCCCCGAAGGGAACCGATGTTTAAAAAAAAAATACTAAAATAAGGCCTTCAAAGGGCCCATTTTTTCATTTGAGGGGGCCCCTATTTTTGATTCAAGGGGTCCACCTTCTTATTCGAGGGGGCCCACTTTTTGAATCAAGCGGCCCAATTTTAAATTTGAATGGGCCCACTTTTTGAATCAAGGGGCCCACCAGCTTATTGAATGGGGCCCCCATTTTTGAATCAAGGGGGCCCACTTTTTGAATCAAAGGGCTCACTTTTAAATTCGAAGGGGCCCACTTTTTGAATCAAGGGGGATAGGAACAGTGCCACCGAATCTTGAAGAATTCGTAAAACATATAGCACACATTTAGCACTAAACAGTTAGTACTTTCCGCCCCATTTTATTTAGCAGGGGGCCCCACATTCATGCCTTTAAGGACCCCATTTTATTAAGGAGGGGGCATAAATTCATGGCTTTAGGGGCCCTCTGAAAATTCAGGGGGTCCTTTATAGATTCTGTGGGCCCCCAAAATATTTCTGGGGCCCTCTGATAATTAAAAAGAACCCTCTAAAAATTTTAAGAGCCCCTTTTAAATGTTATGGGGCCTTATAGAAATTCTAGGGAGCTTTCTTAATCTTCGCCGGGCCCCAAAAAATTTAAAGATGCCTCTTAAAAATTCAAGGGGGCCCCAAATCTGCTGGTTTTTTAGTCAAGGGGGGCCCATAAACCTTCCGTAGCCCTTTAAAATTTAAAGACCTTTTAAAAGAGATAATGATGATCCAAAACTGTTCTAGAGGCCACTTTAAATTTTAAGGGGCCCCTAATAAAGTCAAGGGAACCCTCTTTCACTTTCGGGACCCCTATAAATTTAAATAAGCCTCATTTTTAAATTTAGGACGGCTCTAAATTCTTCAAAACTTAAACAGGCTTTAAAAATTTTGCGCCTGCGGCGCGCTGTTTGCCTTTTATTATTTTCTTTTACTTTCACCAACTGCTTAAGAATGACCCGACACAACTGTGGTTTTTTCAACAATTCGAAGCTGGATGGGGATTTTAGTCATTGCTTTTGATTTTTCGACTCTTAAAGGAGCTTTAAACATGGTTTTCTTATTTTCAATTATTGCATACTCCTAAAAAATTTCGCGCCTGCGTCGGGCCTATTTAAAAATAAATCCCAAGCCGCTCCAAATTTATATAAGAGTTATTTTATTTTTTCTCCTTAGTTTTTATTTTAAACTAAACATAATTTAAAATTATTTTTTTACAAATATGGTCCTACAAAAATGTTAAAAAATTTGCCTAGATGTGGGTGGCCCTTGGGCCTCAAAAACGGCCTCGGGAATTCTTTTAAAACACGTGAAATAATATTTTATACAGAATTTGTATTAATACAAAAAATTTGCAGGAATATTCTGTATAGAATTTGTATATAAAAAGTTTTTTGTTTATTTTATAAATTTAAATTGTAACCCATCTTAAATTTCGGTGAAAAACTGAAAAAAACCTATTTGATGTAGAAGTTAAATTTTTATTGGGCTAAGTGGGGGCTCCGTCATTAAAAGTGGCCAGGGGCCCCCAAATAGGTAAACGCGGCACTGGATAGGAAGGGGGGCCCACTCTCAAGGTTTAACCTCCCCAGTTTCAAATCCTAAAGACGTCTCTGCCTCGATAACTCAGATGGCTCGTATCGATCAGAACAAGACTCACAACTGATTGGACTCCAGATCGCTCCGAAATCCGACCAAGCAACGTCCTATCCGTGGGTCCTATCCGATAAGAGCCCGCACAGTCACAAAGCTCCGTCTCCCCACACAAGACCTCGACATGGAGAAACTCGTCGAAACTTATCCGTATCTGAAACCTGTGAAAATGGAGTCATACTTCGAAGTCACACCGATGATCCTGATTGGGATAGACTACTGTTACCTCACTATACCAAAGGGCTACAAAAAGGTCCTCGAGGCAGGCCCTGATCAGCCCATTGCAACGGAATCTAAGCTTGGCTGGGACATCAGTGGCCCCACGATCCTCAAAACGGGAACTAATCACGGAAATGTCAGGCTGAATTAAATTCCGACCGTCTCGAGGAACTGGTTCGTTACTTCTACTATCTTGATGCCATGGGAATTTCAAAAAAGCCCGAGTACACGTTGACTGCTGAAGAAAAGCGAGCTGAAAGGATCATGAACGAATCCACCAAGTTCAACCAAGTTCAGTACATCGTCAGCTTACTTTGGAAGTACGACACCCTCAAGATGTCTGATTCACAGTACATGGCCAAGAAACGACTCTTATGTCTCGAAAGAAAACTCCTCTCAAACCCCGTTCAACTTGAAGCCTTCAGAAACCAAATTTCTGAATACTTGTAAAAAGGCTTTATACGAGAACTGACTCCGGAAGAGATGAATGAAGAGTATCCCGTTACCTGGTACTTACCTGTGTTCATTATAACCAACCCTAATAAACCAGATAAAATTTGCCTCGTATGGGACGCTGCCGCTACAGTAAACGGCGTTTCCTTAAACACAATGCTTCTGACTGGGTCTGATTTGATGTGTTCAATCCTGGAAATACTCTTCCGCTTCCGTCAACGCAAGATCGCGTTTACCGCTGATGTTTGCCAAATGTTTCACATGGTGAAAATCCACCCCTAAGACCAGCATGCTCAACGCTCCCTCTGGCGCGATTATCAAACAGACGCGCCCCCCAAGACTTATTGCATGCAGGTGATGACCTTCGGGGCTACCTGCAGCCCCTACCAAGCTCAATTCGTGATGCGCCACAACGCCTCAAAGTTCTCAGGTAAATATCCTAGCGCCGTGAAAAGTATCCTGTCAAACACGTACGTCGATGATCTTCTCGACGGCTGCGACTCCGAAGAAGAAGCGATCCAGATCGCTCAACAGATTGGACAAATTCACGCTGCTGGGGGCTTCGATATTAGAAATTGGAAGTCCAATTCAGCCAGTTTGAACGCTTCAATGAACCCCGACTCAGTTCAAACCCTGGAGCCCCTTACGAACGACAAACCACTAGCTGAAAAGGTTCTTGGCATATTCTGGAACACGAAAAGCGACACCATTACTTCCTCAACGGCTCTCGCGTAACCACTAAACGTGAACTGCTCCGGACTCTGATGTCAATCCATGACCCACCGGGTCTGCTCTCACACTTCGTCATTGGATTACGAATTATCCAGCGAGATACATGGCGAATGCGACTAGGCTGGGACGACCCAATCCCAGAAGAACTCAACCAACGGTGGCTTAAGTGGCTTCTGCAGCTCCCTCTGATCGAGCAAATTAATCTCCCGCGTCGCTACTTTCAAGATGATGAACCGTGGTCCGAGTGCAACCTGACATTGCACACGCTAGTCGACGCAAGTGACACCGCCTACGTAGCTATGAGCTTCCTCAGAATCAAGACTCGAAACGACGGAGGCTGGCTCTAGTGGCTGCCAAAGCGAGGGCTACACCCCTCAACTACGTCTCGGTACCTCGTCTTGAGCTCCAAGCTGCTCTGATAGGCGCCCGATTAGCTCACTCATCCCGATCTCAAGCATGCACTTCTGGAGCGACTCCACAGCCGTGCTGACTTGGCTCAACTCCAGGAAGAAGCTCTCAGTCTGGGTCGCCCACCGAGTAGGAGAAATTCAAGAGTTGACGAACATAAGCTCTTGGAGATGGATTCCCACGAAAGAGAACGTGGTCGATGATGCCACCAAATGGCACAACGAAACCAGCCTCGACACTCAAGATCGATGGTTTCAAGGCCCACCGTTCCTCAAGCTTGAAGAAGATTCGTGGCCCACTCGTCCTAAAAAACAGACGCCTGAAGAAGATGCCCAGGTGGCCTCCGAGATAACAACTGAAGCCGTCGTCGCAGTCATCAACAAGGCCATCAGACTCTTTGTCCAAAAAGAGTACAGCAAATGGAAAAACCCGCTGTGGGAAATAGCTCACGTCTAGCACTACGTGTCGAACCTGAAGTTAAAGAAGCTAGGAGAGCTCATCTTGCGCAAACAGCTCGACACGCCGATCCTGACTAACGACGATTTTGCCCGAGCAGAAATAAGAATATTCCGAGAAGCCCAGTTAGAAGCCTTCGGAGAAGACATCGCGAGCCTCAAGAAGGGAAAAAGGCTCTCAAAACAAACTCTCTCTTCAAACTGTCGCCGTTCATCGACGAGAACGGCCTGATTCGTCACAAAGGTCGAATTTGTGCAGCTGAAAGCCTGGATTATAACACAAATTATCCCATAATTCTACCCAAAATGAGCCAGATAACTAATCTTATCGTTTTAGAGTACCATAAAAAATTTGCTCATCAGTTTAGCGAGACTGCCGTCAACACCATCCGCCAGAGGTTCCACGTACTTAAGCTGAGGGTCCTCATCAGAACGAATCGCAAAAACTGCCCCTTCTGCAAGATCAGAGATGCTATAGCAAAGCCTTCGGAGATGGCGCCTCTTCCCAAATGTCGACTAGCCATTAACGTACCGCCCTTCACGTTCACCGGTGTCGACCTCTTTGGACCCTTCATGGTGAGGGCCAAAAGGTTCCTTGAGAAGAGATGGGAAGTTATCTTCACCTGCCTCACCACTTGAGCCATCCACATCGAGTCGTGTCTTCACTCTCAACCGACAGTCTGATCCCAGTCCTACGAAACTTCACTAATCGAAGAGGTGAGCCGCAAACAATCTACTCCGACTGCGGAACGAACCTTGTGGGAGCCGAGAGAGAGCTGAAGAGCGCAACAATGTTGCGTGCCTCAGGGCTGAAGAGATGTACGGAGATGGATTTAGAAATAAGAGCATTTTGACATATGAAGATTATTGTAAAAATTACACGTGAAAAGGAAGCGAGGTTTAACCTCATTATAAATTAAATTAAAGAAATTAAATTGAAGTAAATAGTGAAAATACTGAAAGTGCAGGTACCTATAGCAAAGAGGAGAAAAAATGTGAAATAAGCTGAAATTCAATAATAGTTTCAGGCAGGAAAATTGAGAGCTAATTAGTACGGCCCAACTCTAGGCAGTTAAAAGCCATTTACTAAATTGTAAGTTCCTAATTTACACGGTGACCAATAAGTCCTCATACAAAATTTCAATGGTTTGTAATTCCGGAACGGCTGTTCCTAAAATTTTGAATTTTTTTGATAGCAACTATTATTCTTTCCCCTAATAAAAAAATATACTTATATGCGTGTGGTCCGTTAGAATCTCACGAGAAAAAAACATGGAAGCCACAGACTACTAAAGTACCTAGACACCCAGATCGCAAAAGTATGTAAATTTTGTTCGTAAAATGGATTAAGTCGGGTACTGTCGGACTCTCCTTTGAAATTGTGAAAACCTTAATATGGTAACTTTTTCCCTCAGACATACCGTTCTCGAGATATTGGCCTTTAAAGTTGGACTTTTTGGCATCCTCTGTGGGAGAGATGTGGGAGGGGTCAACTTCGAACGACCATAACTAGCTTATAATTCAAGCTTTCGAACTAATTTTTTTTATGTAGTCTGTGTGGACTATGACTTATTAAAAAAGTATAGCTTTGGGGTAAAAATCTAAAATTCCATTGATAAAAAAAAATTTGAATTTTTACCAAAAATTCACATTTCTCATAAAATAGCGTAGAGCCGCTGCGTTACAATGAGCTAGGCTCTAGTATTTTATGTAGAGGTTAAGTCAAGGTATCTGAGGTACAAAGGATTTTTCTCGATCTAGTGCAATTCTCGAGAAAATTGGAATTAAGTGTGTGATTTATGAAATTTCAATGAAAGTGAAATTTCTTTCCATTAGTTATCGACCTAAAATTGATTCAATGAACTTAATTTAACTATATCAGATGCATTTCACAGTTATCCAGACAAAAAATGCAAAAATAGCTCGAAAAATTTTATTTTGTGCCCAAAAAGAGCATATGATACGGGAATCTCGTCATTTTTGTGAGGTTTCGAGTTGGGGTTTCACCCCCGTAGCTCCCAAACGAGGGCTCTTATCTCACAATGGTCTTCGGGAGGTCCCCTCAACTTTTTAATACGCTTCCGATGGTGCTCAAATGTTGACCCCGGAAGCTCCTGGTGAAGAGCTAGAGGCCTTTTTTGGCCGATTTTGGGGGGTCCAAGCATAGGAAAAAATTTCAAAAATTTTTTTTTGTTGAAAATTCCAAATTTGAGGCCAAATACATCCAAAAAAGAGGCTCTGACCAAGAAAATCAGGTTTCCCAAAAAAAAAAAAATTCATCGAATTTTTCCTGTGCCTGGACCCCCCAAAATCGGCCTTAAAAGCCCTCTAGCTCCTTACCAAGAGCTACCAGGTCAAAAAAAGTTCAGCATCAGATACATCTCAAAGAGTTCTAGCTACGGCTAGAACATTATTTTGCCCTAAAGCCTTCAGCTACAAGGATTCCCGCGGAATTTCGTTGCATTGTAGGCCATGATATACAATGTTACCTACAATGCAACGAAATTCCGCGGAAATCTCTGTAGCTCCTCTGGAGTATCTCGGAGGGCAAAATAATGTTCTAGCCGTAGCTAGAACTCTTTGAGATGTATCTGATACTGAACTTTTTTTGACCTGGTAGCTCTTGGTAAGGAGCTAGAGGGCTTTTAAGGCCAATTTTGGGGGTCCAGGCATAGGAAAAATTCGGTGAAAAATTTTTTTTTTTTGGAAAACCTGATTTTCTTGGTCAGAGCCTCTTTTATGGATGAATTTGGCCTCAAATTTGAAATTTTCAGCAAAAAAAAATTTTTCCTTTGCCTGGACCCCCCCAAAATCGGCCGAAAAAGCTCTCTAGCTCCTCACCAAGAGCTTTCGGGGCCCAAATTTGAGCACCATCTTTAGTGTCTTAAAAAGTTGAGGGGACCTTTCAAAGACCATTGTGAGATCAGAGCCCTCGTTTGGGAGCTACGGGGGTGAAACCCCAACTCAAAACCTCACAAAAATGACGAGATTCCCGTATCATATGCTCTTGTTGGGCACAAAATAAAATTTTTCGAGCTATTTTTGCATTTTTTGTCTGGATAACTGTGAAATGCATCTGATATAGTTAAATTAAGTTCATTGAATCAATTTTAGGTCGATAACTAATGGAAAGAAATTTCACTTTCATTGAAATTTCATAAATCACACACTTAATACCAATTTTCTCGAGAAGTGCACTAGATCGAGAAAAACTCTTTGTACCTCAGATACCTTGACTTAACCTCTACATAAAATACTAGAGCCTAGCTCATTGTAACGCAGCGGCTCTACGCTATTTTATGAGAAATGTGAATTTTTGGTAAAAATTCCAATTTTTTTTTTCAATGGAATTTTAGATTTTTACCCCAAAGCTATACTTTTTTAATAAGTCATAGTCCACACAGACTACATAAAAAAATTAGTTCGAAAGCTTGAATTATAAGCTAGTTATGGTCGTTCGAAGTTGACCCCTCCCACATCTCTCCCACAGAGGATGCCAAAAAGTCCAACTTTGAAGGCCAATATCTCGAAAACGGTATGTCTGAGGGAAAAAGTTACCATATTAAGGTTTTCACATTTTCAAAGGAGAGTCCGACGGTACCCGACTTAATCCATTTTACGAACAAAATTTACATACTTTTGCGATCTGGGTGTCTAGGTACTTTAGTAGTCTGTGATGGAAGCATATCGTCAGCTAGTAATTGACGCTTTAAAAAAAAACATGTTTAAAGCTTAGTCGGGGACGAACGCATTTGAGTGCATTTTCATTTCGCTTTGTTGCAAAAGTTGAGTCGAAGTGAAAATATTTTGTCCCAAATTCCGTCACTGGACCCCTGACTTTGATCCCAAAGGTCATAGAGCCTTAACGTAGAAGGACATTTTGCTAAATTTAACATTATCAAACATTTGCCCAAGTTTCAGTTCGGTTGGAGTTACAAAATTTTCGCCTCATACAAACTTTGGGAGCTCACAGCTCCTCACCCTTAGGTCATAGAGACTTACTGTAGAACTGTTTTTTGCTGAATATAATGCCATCTAACAGTTGCCAAAGTTTCAGCTCAATCGGTTGAATTTGAAATTTTGCCCTACTGTTCGCCAAGGGAAGTCTTGGGCGGCCACTTCTTGACCCCCAAGGTCAATTATTTTAAATTTTTGAGACCATGTCTCGAAACAAAAGTTGCTTATTT
Organism: Forcipomyia taiwana; assembly: GCA_963930915.1. Taxonomy (NCBI): domain Eukaryota; kingdom Metazoa; phylum Arthropoda; class Insecta; order Diptera; family Ceratopogonidae; genus Forcipomyia; species Forcipomyia taiwana. The sequence continues at coordinate 242,193 of CAWVOI010000027.1, read as the reverse complement.
TGTCATTTTACATGACCATTCTGAGTTTCAGCTCAATCGGAGCAACTAAATTTTTTCCCCCTTTAGGGGTCACTCACGTCACCCCCTTAAGTGATAGGGGCAAACATGTGTTCCATGATTTGCTAGATTTGACATAATGTATAACATATCAAAAATTCAGCTCAATCGGACGAAGTATATGGAACTTTCATACAACGGGGAAACCACCTTAATTACCCCCCAGGCATTTTTTCGGAAAAACCAAAGTGGTTCCACCACCCTCCAGACCATACATGACATCATGCAAAAACCGCAGGTCTCTAGCTCTTGTAGTTTCTGAGCCTTTGCGACTCGGACGGACGGACGGACGGACGGACGGACAGACGGACAGACGGACAGACATATCGGACACATAAGTGCATTTTTTTCAAAATTGATGAAAATGCACTAAAAACAAGAAACCGGGCGAAGTGTTCCGTGGACTAAAGCACCTTGGAGTCAAACGTGATTTCGTGTATCGCACAATAAAAAGGTACCATGAGACCAGGTCTACGGCTGACCGCAAAAGATCGGGAAGGCCCCGCACCGTTCGGATTCCAGAGGTGGTTAAAGTCGTCAGGGAACGAGTTCGCCGAAATTGTTGCCGCTCAGCAAGGAAAATGGCCCAGTAGAGCAATATCAAAAGGGAATCAATGCGACTTTTACTAAAAAAAGACCTCAATATGAAGCCTTTCAAGAAACGGAGAGTTCATGGGATTTCAGAAAAAATAGCTACAAAAAGATATCAAAGATCGCTTTCATTGCTCAAGCGGCACGGTAAAAAAAATGTTATTGACATCATCTTTTCAGATGAGAAACTTTTCACACTCCAGCAAAATTTCAACTCTCAAAACGACAGAATATGGTCAGTCAATATTCAAAATATTCCAAATGCCAAAATAAATGTTCCAAAATTTCAATCTGCTGCGTCAGTGATGGTCTGGGGAGCAGTGTCTTCAAGAGGGAAATTTCCACTGATTTTTGTCGAAAAAGGGGTCAAAATCACAGCAAAATATTATTTGGAAACTGTGTTGAAGGAAAATGTATTGCCACAAGCTCAGAAAATGTATGGTGAAGAATACTATTGCTTTCAACAAGATGGAGCTCCCTCCCATACTGCAAATTTGGTTCAAGCCTGGTCCAAGCAAAATTTATGCGACTTTATACCGAAGGACGAATGGCCTCCCAGCTCCCCCGCACAATGGTCGATTTTGGTCATTTCACGGGAAATATATCTGTTTTTCTCCTCTTTGAGTACAAAGATAGCTCAAACAGGTATCGTTAGAACCAGCAAACTTTTGCAAGTTCACAGCACTTTCAATCATTAAAAAAGACCTATCCGTTCAGAAGTTATGAGGGTTCAAAGTTGGGAACCTCAAGTTCGTGAAAAAAAGGCCGAAGAGGTCAACTTTGAAAATTCATATTTCCTAAGCAGATAAAGCTTTTTTGACCAAATAACTTTTAAAAATCAGTAAAAATTGTGAAATTTTAGCCAACAACTTAAAAATTTAAATTTTTTTATTTTTTAAGGGAAATTTTTTCTCTCGAAAATAGACATTTTTGGCTTTTTTAAAGATTTTTAATTTCCGTAAAACTGATATGTGGCGTCTTTTGTCTTAGGGTCTGTTAGTGGACCACTAGACTAGTGTGCCATAAAAAATTCAGACAATTTGGATAACCGAAAATAGGTTTAACTGATTTGGCCTCCACAATCACTATCGAAGATGCATAATGCACTAAAAAGTGAACATAAAAATTAACAAAATTAACTTTATTTTATTTTATTTGAATAGACTATAGTTTTATCTATTCAAAATGCCCAAAACGAGCTCAGTGAGTTAAGTCCATGATTTGTTTCGGACTTTAGAGTTGAACAAGTAATCGCATGCCTATGCTGAGAGAGAGGCCAAAACATTAACATCGATAAAACGGTTATTTCTCAAGCTAGAAAAATGGTTTTGGACATTTTGGAAAGAAAACAAAATACTTATTTTGAAATAAATTGTTTTAAGTTTTATTGACCTTATTATAATTATGTTATTTATATTATTTATGTTATATATTTTCAATATAAAAAATAATAATTTGAATTCAATGTCAATAATATTTTTTATTTCCAAAATGTCCAAAATTATTTTTCTAGCTTGAGAAATAACCGTTTTATCGATGGTAATGTTTGGCCTCTCTCTCAGCATAGGCATACGACTACTTGTTCAACTCTAAAATCCGAAACAAATCGTAGACTTAACTCACGGAGCTCGTTTTGGGCATTTTGAATAGATAAAACTATAGTCTATTCAAATAAAATAAAATAAAGTTAATTTTGTTAATTTTTATGTTCACTTTTTAGTGCAAGTACTCTGCGTTGATACCACTGCTTAGGCCAAATCAGTTAAACCTATTTCCGGTTATCCAAATTGTCTGAATTTTTTATGGCACACTAGTCTAGTGGTCCACTAACAGACCCTAAGACAAAAGACGCCACATATCAGTTTTACGGAAATTAAAAATCTTTAAAAAAGCCAAAAATGTCTATTTTCGAGAGAAAAAATTTCCCTTAAAAAATAAAAAAATTTAAATTTTTAAGTTGTTTGCTGAAATTTCACAATTTTTACTGATTTTTAAAAGTTATTTGGTCAAAAAAGCTTTATCTGCTTAGGAAATATGAATTTTCAAAGTTGACCTCTTCGGCCTTTTTTTCACGAACTTGAGGTTCCCAACTTTGAACCCTCATAACTTCTGAACGGATAGGTCTTTTTTAATGATAGAAAGTGCTGTGAACTTGCAAAAGTTTGCTGGTTCTAACGATACCTGTTTGAGCTATCTTTGTACTCAAAGAGGAGAAAAACAGATATGTTTCGCGTGAAATGACTAAAATCGACCATTGTGCCCCGATCTCAATCCCCTGGACTACTTTGTATGGTCGTACATGTTGCTAAAGCTTCAAGATGTAAAAAACAAAAAATTTAGCAGACTTTAAAAAAATATAGCCAAAGTGTGGGATGAAATCCCCGATGATATGGTGCGTGCCGCATTTTCACGCTTTAAAAACCTTTTGAAGCTGGTACGGAAAGAAAAGGGTGGTGTGATTCCTAGAGAGATGCTTAATTAAAATTAAAGATACCCAATAAATATGTCATAAACAAAAATGTCCAATTAAATAAACTGTTCTCTTAAAATTGAGGTTTCTTTTTGTATGAGGACTTATTGGTCACCGTGTAATTTTGAGGTCCTGACCTAAGCGGAATTGTACTTAGACAGGAGAGTCGAGCAAGGGCAGACAGGACTTAGGTGCAGGATAGCCAGATCATTAACAATCCTGACAAGAGTGAGTTACAATTTAGCCCTTCGACTTGGTACCGATTAGACAAGCTACAAGGCAATAGGCAGGACCATCTTCGAGAAAGGCAAAGATTAGAGCCGTGACTTTTAAAAAAAATTTATTTATTAAGCATAAACTAAAATTTGTATATTTTTAGAAATTTGAGCTTCCGATAAAAATTTGTAACGAACTTGAAGTTTTAATCGAGCTACAAAACACGGTTATCCGTACATATTGACTAGATTAAACATACCATGCTTAATTTAAGTGATCACTGATCAACTCTCTTCAATTTTCGCTCTTTATAAAATTTTAGTTGGGAGTGATTAACAATCAATTAAATGGAGAGAAAATATTCAACAACTCTCTCAATTGGGTTTTTGTTGGGTTTTGCTGCTTTGCAATATTTGCTACATTTTGGGGTTGAACAATTTATAACAATTTTCGTCCTAAATATCTTGGTATAAATTACATTTTCATAATTTAGCAAAATGTTTGTGTTTTTTTACAATTTGTGTTTTTTACAATTTCAAAAACGATTTTAATCATTTTTATGTCTTTACTAGTGTAGGTAAGTTTAAGTCCGAAGTTTAATAGAAAAACAAAGATACTTTTAAAATTTCATTTCCAGTCCTATGCATTGCAAAATTTGCGACTGAAGACAAACTTTTTCTAAGAAAGAACATACTCATCCAAAATTGTCCTGGACAAAATGTCCAACCAGCTCTAGCTCTGTCCCCTAAGGTGCTAGAGTCATGGCGTAAAGTGATTGTAGTAGCCACCGTTGAGACGCTTCTTTTGATTAGTTTTTAGCCTCCTAACTGCTGTTTTGGCCGAGTTGGACTACTTGGACATTATTTGAGGGGGTCATTCAGAGACGTACCTAGGGGGGGGCTAGGGTAGGCTTAGCCCCCCCGAGCTTCTTCAGAGGGCCCGGTAGGGGCCCCGAAATTTTATTATTATTTTTAAGGCCCCGAAGGGGCCCAATTTTTTCAAAAAAATAAATACTTAAATAAGGCCTTTAAAGGGCCCATTTTTTCATTTGAGGGAGCCCCTATTTTTGATTCAAGGGGCCAACCATCTTATTCGAGGGAGCCCCCTTTTTGAATCAAGGGGCCCCACTTTTTGAATCAAGGGGCCCACCATCTTATTCGAGGGGGCCCCCATTTTTGAATCAAGGGGGCCCACTTTTTGAATCAAGGGGCCCACCATCTTATTCGAGGGGGCCCCCACTTTTGAATCAAGGGGCCCCACTTTTTGAATCAAGGGGCCCCACTTTTTGAATCAAGGGGCCCACCATCTTATTCGAGGGGCCCCACTTTTTGAATCAAGGGGCCCACCATCTTATTCGAGGGGGCCCCCACTTTTGAATCAAGGGGCCCACCATCTTAATCGAGGGGGCCCCCATTTTTGAATCAAGGGGCTCACCATCTTGTTCGAGGGGGCCCCCATTTTTGAATCAAGGGGGCCCACTTTTTGAATCAAGGGGCCCACCAGCTTATTCGAGGGGGCCCCCTTTTGAATCAAGGGGGATAGGAACAGTGCCGCGTTTATCATATGGACAAATTGGACACTGCCCAGAGGCCCCCAAATTTTGAAAAATTCGGTAAAATTTTGGTCCCGAGGGACCATAAATTTTCAGAAACTTAGCACTTTCCGCCCCATTTTATTTAGCAGGGGCCCCACATTCATGTCTTTAGGGGCCCCATTTTATTTAGCAGGAGGCCCCTCATTCATGTCTGTAGGGGCCCCATTATATTAAGAAGGCTCTAAATTCTTTAAAACTTAAAAAGGCTTTACAAATTTTGCGCCTGCGGCGCGCTGTTTTACTTTCACTTTTTACATCTCAGTCCTTTGAAATACATAAATTGCTTATGACCCAACACAACTGTGACTTTTTCAACAATTTGAAGCTGGATAGGGATTTTAGTCATTGGTTTTGATTTTTCGATTCTTAAAGGTGCTTTAAACATGGTTTTCTTATTCTCAATTATTGCATACTCCTAAAAATTTTCGCGCCTGCGGCGGGCCTTTTGAAAAATAAATTCCAAAACCGCTCCAAATTTATGTAAATAATTTAAGATACATTTTTCACATATATGGTCCTACAAAAATATTAAAAAATTTGTGTAGAGGTGGGTGGCCCCGAAATAAAAACGGCCTCGGTAATTCATTTAAAACACGTGACATAATATTTTGTACAGAATTTGTATCAATATAAAAAATTTGCAGGAATATTCTGTACAGAATTTGTAATTATATAAAATTTTTTGTTTATTTATGAATTTAAATTGTAACCCATCTAAAATTTCTATGAAATACTGAAAAAAACCTATTTGATGTAGAAATTAAATTTTTATTGGGCTAAGGGGGGGGGGGGGGGGGCGTCATTAAAAGTGCCCAGGGGCCCCCAAATAGGTAAACTCGGCACTCGATAGGAAGGGGGCCCCCGCTTAAGGTTCAGCCCCCCCGGTTTCAAATCCTAGGTACGTCTCTGGGGTCATTTATTCGATATTTATTTTTTTCTGAGCCACTTAAATCAGTTAACGTACATTCTCGCTGGCGCTATTGCAAAACCGAGATTTTCAAACTGCTCAGAGGGTCCCAAATGATACTTTTTCCCACGAGCGAAGTCCGAAGGTTTCGAAAATGATACGATAAGTAGAGTTGTGCACTGGCAACCCGCCCGCCCTAAAAAGTCCTAACCCGCCCTAACCCGCCCGGGGCGGGCGGGTTAGGGTTGGGTTATTTTAGGGCGGGCGGGTTTCGGGTTGGATCGGGTTAGGGCCGATCGGGTTAGGGTCAGCCCGATTCGGCCCGTTTTGGCCCTAAAGTTAGGGTCAGCCCGATTCGGCCCGTTTTAGCCCGACAACCCGAATAGTGAATTTTGGCCCTAAATTTATGTATTTCTTATAGCTTTTATTTTGCTTGGCCTAATTTTCACTTCTTTTGTGAAAAATCACTCAAAATTATTTTGAGTGTTTCTTATATTACCAGGGAAGCAAAGACCTAAGGATCGTATGAATTTTACATGTATGTGTGCATTCAGCATTTAGCATTCAGGTCTGTTACTCGCTGAATAAAATCAGCTGTGTTGTCAATATTAGTGAATTTTGCTTGTGTGTGGTTTTTTTTCACACGAAGTTTTAATTGTCATTCACGGACAATTGGTTTGCATATCGCATATCTATTGCAAGAACCTCATTCCGGACTACTTGAACTTGGACTCCGAGGACTTGCCCCTGAACATTTCGCGTGAGATGCTGCAGCAGAACAAGATCCTCGCAAGAACCTTGTGAAGAAGTGCCTCGAGCTGTTCGAGGAGATGACGGAGAACAAGAAGGGCTTCAAGAAGTTCTACGACCAGTTCAACAAGAACCTCAAGCTCGGAATGCACGAAGACAGCCAAAACCGCGCCAAGCTCGCCGATCTCCTGCGCTACCCACGCTACCACACCTCTGCCTCCGAAGACGAGTTCTGCAGCCTGGCCGACTACGTAGGTCGCATGAAGAACCAAGGAGAACCAGAAGCAGATCTACTTCATCACGGGCGAGACGAAGGAGCAGGTGGCCAACTCGGTGATCGTGGAGCGCGTCAATAAACGCGGATTCGAGGTCATCTACAAGACGGAGCCCATCGCCGAGTACGTTATCCAGCAGCTGAAGGAGTACCAGGGCAAATTAATTATTGAACTCGAGATGGCCGAGAGCAAAGATATTCTAATTCTTTTTCCACCTCGAGACTGGAAACAAAGAAGCGAAAAAACGATGATTGAGTCCACCTGATGTTGAATGACGGCGCGAGAGAAACAACAAAAACGAGATAAGTGATTTTCGGTCGCCCCTGACCCCAGCCATTTAAAATACATTTGCTTTTCATTCATGACTTTTTTTAAAATACAAGTTGAAGTGTTGTAGGGTAAAGTTCGAATTATGGAACACGTCGAATTGTGGAACACCTTAAGTAATTTTGCTCTTACGCCCTCAGGACAATGTTTTTCCCCCCTTGAGTTATATTTCTGAACTTGTAATTTTTATTCCTATTTTTTCCAATTGAAAAAAAATTTCTATCTCAAAGGTTGCATGAATGAAAAATTTTTGTATAAAAATAATACAAATTTCTTAAGAAATGGCAAATTTAAGATTATTTTTCTTAAGGTTTTTAGGTATCTTAAAGTAAGTGTAAAGTAACAAAAGTGATATCGTCGTTTAAGTTGGGCTCTGAGTTTTCGATTAAGCCTACTTTTAAGTCAATCGAGCCCATATTAAGGGAGTAACGAATGTTCAAAAAATTCTTCTTGAATGTCGAATTGTGGAACATGGAGGGTCGAATTGTGGAACAAAGGAACTGAACCTTCGGGAATAGCGGAAAAACAAGGGAATCGGATGGAACTTTCACTCCCTCTATCTCCCTTAATATTAAGGGGATCCATCTGGGATTTTTAATGGGGGTACATTAGGGATTGGAAAAGCCCTCCACCAAACCGGAAGTTGGCCCGCCGCCATCTTGGATTTTAACGCTTGAAAAAGTAAATGCATGGGAGTTGGCTCAGAAAATCATTTATTACTGCGTTATCTTACGAGATAGGACCCTAGTTGCTTTGCAGTTTTGTTAGAGAAAACTTCAATCAATTTTTTGATATGCTTAAACTAGTTATAGCTCTTAAGGTACTAGCGTGAGAGTCGTGCAAAGTTGAAAAACGAAAAAAAAGTTTTTCTTTATTTTCTGGTGGCGCCCTCTTTAGAGATAAAAAATTGTTACTTGCACCAAAATTACACGCTAATAATTCCTTTTGAAAATGCTATCAATCGTTTAGAACAAATGCTTATTGTGGTCAGGAAAAATCAAAAACTAAATTTAAGAGATTTGTTCTTGAAATTTCAAAAAATTCCTGTGGGCTTATTAGAGGGTACATTTCCAAAACTTTATATGTTTTGTTAATGACTAGTTAAGTACTACCTACATAAAAAAAATCAATGGCCTATCTAAAGGGAGAGCTGAGTTAGAGCTTAGTCAATATTTGCTCTTCTCTCAGGCATACCTGGGTACGACTTTCTACACATACTGCCCAATTTCTTCGTCCCCTTAAAAGATAAAAGTGTGAAGTTTTGAAAGTATGTAATGGACATTTGACCAATCCTAAAACCACATTTAGAACTGAAATAGACTTCCGGTTCAGTCAGCATAGTTAATTTCCGGTGAGATATGAGTGCAAATTTAGACTGAGCTCTAACGCAACTCTCCCTTTAGATAAGGCATTGATATTTTTTGTATAGATAGTCCTTAACAAGTCATTGACAAAACATGTAAAGTTTTGGAAATGTACCCTCTAATAAGCCTACAGAAATTTTTTGAAATTTCAAGAACAAATCTCTTAATTTTAGTTTTTGATTTTTCCTGGCCACAATAAGCATTTGTTCTAAACGATTGATAGCATTTTCAAAAGGAATTATTAGCGTGCAATTTTGGTGCAAGTAACAATTTTTTATCTCAAAAGAGGGCGCCACCAGAAAATAAAGAAAAACTTTTTTTTCGTTTTTCAACTTTGCACGACTCTCACGCTAGTATCTTAAGAGCTATAACTAGTTTAAGCATATCAAAAAATTGATTGAAGCTTTCTCTAACAAAACTGCAAAGCAACTAGGGTCCTATCTCGTAAGATAACGCAGTAATAAATAATTTTCTGAGCCAACTCCCATGCATTTACTTTTTCAAGCGTTAAAATCCAAGATGGCGGCGGGCCAACTTCCGGTTTGGTGGAGGGCTTTTTCAATCCCTAATGTACCCCCATAAAAAATCCCAGATGGATCCCCTTAATATTAAGGGAGTTGGAGAGGTTTGAAATACCTTGCGATTTCCTTGTTCCACAATTCGACCACCCCTGTTCCACAAATGACACTCTGTTCCACAATTCGACCAAAACCCAAAAACTTTAAAATTCAATAAAAACTCTTGAAAAAATTTTAGGGCCCTAAAATTTTTTTTCCATGTTCTTTTTTCAATTATCTATCCACTGACACCAAATTTGACCACTTTGAATGCCAGAGAGCCAAGTTATAAAATAAAGAAAATAAATAAATAAAATAAGGCCTTAAGTGTTCCACAAACGAACTTTACCCTAACTGAGAGTGAATTTTAACTAAAAATTGGCTTAGAACGTGAAAACAAATTGGCTTCACTCGATCCGGAGCTGCTCGCTCAAGAATGCGGTCCGAGATCAAGCAGATGCTTGACCTCGGACTTGGAGTACTCTGGGGGCAGTGGGAGCTTTTCTAGGGAGAGCTTGAGGAGCGAGCAGGGGCTCGTAAAGTCCTCGCTGGAGGCGTAGAAGGAGCGGATGAGGTAGGCGATGCGCTGGGCTATCTCGCTCTGGCACAGACGGTGCTTGGGCGTGGGACAGGGGAAGCTCTTGATGACGGCGCAAATGTCTCCGAAGCGCACTTTGAGCTCCTCCAGGGCTATCTCGATGTCGTCGTCTTGAGACGCTCCACGGACTCGTTGATCTCGATGAAGTCCAGCAAGACCTTGCCCTGTACCTGCCAGTTTGAGACCTTCTTGGGGTCCTTTAACTCCTTCAGCAGCATCTTCAGGAAGGTTATTTTTAGTGCATTTTCATCAATTTTGAAAAAAATGCACTTATGTGTCCGATATGTCCGTCTGTCCGTCTGTCCGTCTGAGTCACAAAGGCTCCGAAACTACAAGAGCTAGAGACCTGCGGTTTTTTGCATGATGTCATGTATGGTCTGGAGGGTGGGCGAAACGATTTGGTGTTTCCGAAAAACTGCCTGGGGGGTAATAAAGGGGGTTTTCCCATTGTATGAAAGTTCCATATACTTCATCCGATTGAGCTGAATTTTGGATATGTTATACATCATGTCAAATCTAGCAAATCATACAACACATGTTTGCCCCTATCACTTAAGGGGGTGGGATGAGAGGCCTCCGAAGGGGGGAAAAATTTAGTTGCTTCGATTGAGCTGAAATTCAGAATGGTCATGTAAAATGACAAAATAAGCAACTTTTGTTTGGGGTCATGGTCTCAAAAATGTAAAATAACGGACTCTGGGGGTCAATAAGTGGCCTCCCAAGACTTCCCTTGGTGAACAGTAGGGCAAAATTTTAAATTCAACCGATTGAGCTGAAACTTTGTCAACTGTTAGATGGCATTAAATCCAGCAAAAAACAGTTCTACAGTAAGTCTCTATGACCTAAGGGTGAGGAGCTGTGAGCTCCCAAAGTTAGTATGAGGTGAAAATTTTTTAACTCCAATTGAGCCATTGTTAGATGACATTAAATTTAGTAAAATATCCTTCTACATTAAGGCTCTATGGCCTGTAGAATTAAAGTCAGGGGCCACTAAGTTTTCGCAGTGACGGAATTCGGGACAAAACATTTTTACTTCGACCCAACTTTTGCAACAAAGCGAATTGAAAATGCACTCAAATGCGTTCGTCCCCGACTAAGCTTTAATCATGTTTTCTGAAAAGGACGAAAATTAGTCAAATTAGAATGAAAGTAATATTTTTGGGAGCCCAAAAAAATTTTAAAGCCCGAAATTTGACTTTTTCTAAGCTATATAGAATATTTATTGAGGCCGAAAAACATTTTTCAGATAAAGACTTGTCCTTTTAGTGTCAGTTTTCAACAAGAAAAAAATTTTGGAAGCCTCAAAAAATTTTTGAAATCCAATTTTTGGCTTTTTCGAGCCTTTTCTGCCCTTAGAAATTCATTAAAAAATTTTTGAGCCTCATAATTACTTTCTTGAGCTAAAAAAATTGATTTTGGGTTTTCAAAGGACCTCCAGACACGCAACTCACCATTCAAAATAGCGTTCGGGGCGATGTGCTCCACTCCTTCGAATGCAGCAGGAACTTGGCTTGGTCGTCGTGTCTCTTGTGAACCCCCGCTCTCACCGCCTTGGCATAGTAGATCCAGGTCTCTGGAATCCACAGCTTGTCCACGATAAAGTTCTCCAGCTTGATATACTCCGCTTCATAGTCGATCTCGATGTGTCTCAGGAGAACCCCCCTAATCGTCGCCTCCCGTCTCGATCTCTCGCGAATATGTAGCACAATACTTGTCCGTTTGGACGTCCTGCCACAGCGCTAGTTGGTGCTGGATGAGCTGCTTGACGGTCTGGCCGCCCGAGAGCTGGGCCAAAACGAGGCTGAAGTTGTAGTCGTCATTCTTCATGGCCATGTCGCAGGCGTCAGAGACCTTGTGGGAGAGTAGGAGCTCCAGGAGCTGGTCGAGGTACTCGTGGGAGGCGCTGACCTGGAAGAAGATGGAAGATGAACAAGGGATTGGAGATGGATTCAACCCACCTTAGTAATTTCGTCCTCAGCAATGACGTCCTCGATCCACTCGGAGAACTTGTCGCGCCGGAGCATGACAGCTGTGTGACTGAGTTCGTCTACGCCCTCCAGTTCCTCACGCTCACTCCACAAAGCCTGACACAGGGTCCAGACGCTACATGCGTAGTCATCCAGGGAACTCAACGAAGCCAGTTTCTGCGCTGCCTTCGCGTGCTCAGGCAGGGCTTTGGTTCCCCCATTGGCCTCGAAAAAGGGACACTCCATGTCGGGATCACGGCTTATCTTGTCGTGTCTCAGCTCCACCTCTAAGTGAGCTTCGATTCTCTGTCGGAAGCCAGAGTCGTCGAAGCTGGACCCGTTTACGAGTTGGAGGGTGCTATAGAGGCCCCAGCTCACCTTGAAGCGTCTGCCGCTGAAGAAGACGGGGTTCACTTTGGGGCCCCAAGTCGTCCCCATCAACCAACACTTTACTAAACGAACTCCAAATGACTGATTTAGTTTCATGTGTATCACTTATTTCTATTTTAGCATCTTTAGTTTTAATTAAAGCAGATACTTGTTGAGCATTTTTACCCTAATTAGGCAGTTAAAACTTATAACAGACTTTTATTCAGCATATGAGTAATGTATAGACTATAAACTTTCACCATACCACTACCAACCTAATGTACTTGTATACTACATACATACATATAGAATACTAGACTCTTAAGAGTTCTGATTTCCTGGTAGTAAAAGTAAATCCTTCGAGATGATTTATGATTGAAAATGGCCAGGCCGATTTCGGGTCGGTTGACTTATTTCGGGTTGGTTAGGGCGGGCGGGCGGGCGGGTTAGGGTTGGGTTGGGTTAGGGCGGGTGGGTTTCGGGTTGGGTTGGGTTGGGCTGGTTTAGGGCGGGCGGGTTTCGGGTTGGGCCGGGTCCGGGCGGGCGGGTTTAGGGTTTCGTAAATTTCGTTTTTGCACATCTCTATACGGTAAGCCGGGGTTTCTAGCGTATGGTAATATATTTTCTTTGCCTAAGTCACGAAAAAAATTTTGCTCGAATAATTTTAATTTTAATTTCTTGATTTCACTCTTAGTTTTCATTTTATCTCAAAACTCAGTTCTATGAAATTTAGAGGAGGTCAACAAGTCTCAAAATATGCGTCGTTACTCATGCTACCCCTTTTAGTTTCTGATTCACAATAGGGGTCAAGATCTGGTGCGTGCGTAACGCTAAAAAATAAAAAAGTTTATCTGCTGGATTCACCTTAAAAGTTAGGCTTCTCTAAGGGCCCACAAGCTTTAGAGTTTTAAGTTCCCTAAAAATTTAGTCTTGGGTGTTTTCGTCGCTACTAGTCAATAAGTACCCCAAAAATGCCTTCAAAAAGTGTGCGTTCGTAACGCTTTTTTCGTTAGCTGTTTCATGCTACTCTAGAAAACTCTAGATTGAAAAGTTTGGTCATTTGCAAAATTTTTGCTTCAGTAAAACTAAATAAGGATTAGGTTTGGTCAAAATCAACCGGTAAAAAAATTTTTTTGCCTCTCGGTGCGACATAGGAGCTGAGGACTTCATTCACTTAAAACCCTAAAACTCTTCAATGGGTTGACCTAACAGGTCCTTTGAACACATATAGAAAGCAATTTAAATTTTAAAGTTTTTAATGGCTGAAAAACTTGACATTAAGGACCCTGACTGCAATGAAAAATTTTGAACATCAATTGTAAAAAATTTACCTCTAGTTTTGCCCTTAAAAGACCCCTAGATCCGTCATTTTAAATTTTAGTGGGCATGTTTTTTGATTAATATTTCTCGGTTTGTCATTTTGCGTAACCATTCTGAGTTTTAGCTAATTCGGATGAAATGAATATATTTACCTAGCTCACGTATGGGAGCCCTTTTTCGGCCCCTCAGGTTAGGAAAATTTTTTTAAGCCACTCAAATAAGAATTTTCCAGTAATATTCAAGCTCAGTAACTTATCCAAGTCCCAAAACTTTGATGAAGAATAAATCCTGCTCCTTTGGATCATATGTTGAAGCGTGACGCACGCATAGCCAAAATAAAAATCAAAATGTGCGTGAGTAACGCTCTTTCTTGACTAAATTTCTCCGCAACCCTTAACCCAAAACCCAAGATAAAGGTATCTTCGGAAAGGGAATGTAATCAGCTTTCTATCGTGTTACTTTTAATTTTCCTGTATTATCTATTAGAAATAGAATTTGACTTTGAGTGCACTCAAGTCAAGGAAGTGTGACAAAAAATGTGCGTGCGTAACGCTCACTTTTTCTCAATTTTCACAAAGAAGATGATTAATGAAAAACCCAACTCGATGTTATTGTAGTACCTCTTAAAACAGCTGACAGTTCAAGCCCAAATTGGCTGCTGTACGTTGAGCCACCAAGCATTAAAAGACCTCAAAGGGCACATTTGGTGCGTTCGTCACGCTGAGAATGGACGTTAAGGGTTTTCAAGTGCTATTTTTTAAAAGAACAACTTATTGTGAGCTACACAAACAAATTTAGCTCGCTAGGTATATTCGTTGGTGTTTAATTAGTGAAGGAGAGAAGCTAAAATGAGGCAAAATTAGCTTGTTTTTTTGTTAGAAAAGTGGTTTTGCACATTTTGGAAAACAAAAATTAAAATACAGAGCAAAAAAATGTTATGAGCCTTACTGACCTTACTATAATTATATTATATATATTATTTATGTTATGTATTTAAGTTATCGTTTTAAATTTTTTTTTGTAGTATTTTAAATTTTTTTCTTTCCAAAATGTCCAAAACCACTTTTCTAGCTTGAAAACTAAACTTAAAAGTAAAATTTAAATAATATATGGGAGGGGTATCAAAAGAAGCGTCTCAACGGTGGCTACAACAATCACTTCACGCAATGGCTCTAGCGCCGAGCTGGGGCCGAGCTGGAGCCGGTTGGACATTTTGTCCAAGTATGTGAATCGGCTTTGATACTCTATTCTCACTTAAAATATCTTTAAAAACAAATAAAACAAAAATATTTGACCATTTTGAGCTCAATTTTTCAACTATTTTCGGCCAGAGAACCAATTTTTAGAAGGCCTATATGTGTTTTGAGGGTCGGAACAAAATTTCGCTAAGATGATTGACCTCACGCATTGCAAATCAAGGGAACATAAAGTGAAAAGTGCAGCAAGGCATTTGCTGGGAGCTGTCAAACTTGCATAGTTTAATGCTGCTCAATAGGGAGTATTTAAAAGTATTCATCACAAAGCCTATTATGAGATAATTTTTTGCATCAATTGAATACGTGCAACACTTGACATGAGTATAAGCCCCACTGCACTGTAACTCATCGTGACTCAAGCCAAGTTAAATTAATGTTCATACTAAGGTATTTGTACGGAGAATTAAATGCGCTGTTTTAGGGGCAATTCAAAGCTTACACAACAACTAGATCAAATAGGCTGGCAAATTTGTGCATAAGTACATTCATTGACATTTAAAAATCAATTACAAATTGAAATTTAATTTGTGCATGACTCTTAGATTTGTTGTGATGTGCCTATGTCTTGAGAATAAACTACTTAACAGTAACCTTGGCAATGATTTAGCATCGTGAATAATTGTGTGAAAATAATAACTTAAGCTGGTTATTCCACTTTGAAGACTGGTAGCTGTAGACTTCAGCATTGATTAATGAATGAACTAGCTTTCCTGAGTTCAGATTATTAGAGTAGCATAGAGTTCCAAGATGTTGTCACTTATATTTTGACGCATGTTCATCACGGAAGTCATTCGTGGGAATAGTCGAGACCAAAAACCTTTTTTTTCTCACTTGTTTTCCTAGGTGGGTTAATGGTAGTTATTTTAATCACTAAACTTAACATGCCCATGATTCAAAATTTTGCAACATGATTCTCTAATGTATAATGATTTTCTCCACCTAAGCATTCGTTCAACATTTTCTATTTTATGCTCATGATTTTAAAAATGTAGCTCTCTTGGAATCAAAATATTGTTCGTCTGTTTTGGTGTTCCTTAGAATGTTCTCTGATCCAGGTTGTACCGCAACGCATAAGCTGATATGAACCATACTTTTTGTTGAAGTAAGTCACGATAAAAAAGAAATTCCAATATTAAATCGCAGTTAAAGTTTAACCACTACGTCGCGACTGTAACCTTGGAATTCGTTCAACAGAAGTGCCATAGGACATGTTTAAATACCTCACTACTACATGGTACATGCTAACTGATCCATTTACTTCAGTTTGTTCTGTGTTCTTAGCGCAACGATATCTGCATGATACGAGATAATAATACATACCGTATGAATACGGAATGATTTGTAAGAGCTCCTATTTTTATTGTGCTCCATGACGAACGTTTGGAGGATTGCGATGATCAACTGGCAATACTTACGTAGAGTAGACAATCTGGTAGGTTAAATCTAGAATAAGAATCACGCGTTGTCTAATGTCAGGAACGTAACAAGCTTTTGTGTGTAATTCTTTCCTATAGCTTCCATCATAAGGTAGATATCGTTATAAAACACCTCAAAATGATCTTTTCCTAAATGAAGTCTGGTCATTAAGCCAAATGTGAAGTGTTTTGTCGTTTGTGTTAAGGCCCATTCACATACTTGGACAAATGGTCCTGGACAAAATGTCCAACCGGCTCTAGCTCTGCCCCCTTGAGAGCTAGGGCCACGGCGTAAAGTGGTTGTTGTAGCCCTCGTCAAGACGCTTCTGTTGACACCCCTTCCATGTTCGTAGCTCTTAAAATAGGCTGAGCTAGAGCATTTGTCCAGGCTGTCCAGAAGCTCTCAAAATTCTGTCATGACATACAATGTGACCTGTCATGACATACAAGGCAACGAAATTTCGCGGAAATCCCTGTAGCTCCTCTGGAGTATCTCGGAGGGCAAAATAATGTTCTAGCCGTAGCTAAAACTCTTTGAGATGGGCAATTTCAAACAAAAGTGAAAACTTTTGAACCTTTGGATTTTTGATTTCGATGCAACTTTGCAAATTTGTTCAATTTTGAAAAAGAAAATTTTCTGCGTTTTTAGTTTTTTAAAATTCTATCTTGTTTGCCCTTGAGGTCACCTTGAAAATGCAAAATAATCGAAAATTTGTGGTTTTTTGCCCTCACATTTGGATTTGTTTCTCCCGAACCACTGAACCAATTTCAATAAGTGACTACATTTTAGAAACTGTATTAAATTTTAAACAAACTGAGGGTAAAAAAAGTTTTTTCCAAAATATATCTTCATATACATATATCAAAAACAAAATTTATTTTTTGAATATCAAAAAATTGTATTTTTCGAAAAATCTCAAAATTTGTTATTTTGTGCCTTATTCAAGGGAAAATATTCACACAAAATTTTATGAATTTTCAGATCTTAGTTTTTGAGATATGGAAGAATAAAGGATGAAAGTCCATATTTCTCCATACAAAAATTTTTCGATTTTTGAGTTATGTATTTTTTTGAGCCAAAAACCTTCAAAACTCAACAAGTCACGTTAAATTTTAACGTTTATGAGGAAACTTTTGTAATGCACCCCTTTGTTTGTACTCAAATATGCACTTAAAGGGGTTATTTGGGGCAAAATTGAGCATTTTCAGGAGAACCTAGCTCAAGTTCCGGAAGACTAAAGGGCCTCAATTCTTGTTTGAATTAAAAGTTAGTTTTAGGGTAAGAGATTAAAAGTTGTTTTAGTTTTCTATCTGGCTTTAAAGCTGAGAAATTTATTTTTCTGTAGATGCCTATCAAGGGATTTTTGCTCTCAGTAAATTTAACACATGCAGGGCTCAAAATGTATCTCCACAGAAAAATAAATTTCTTAGTTTAGAAGCCAGATAAAAAACTAAAACAATTTTAATCTCTTACCCTAAAACTAATTTTTAATCCAAACAAGAATTGAGGCCCCTAAGTCTTCCGGAACTTGAGCTAGGTTCTCCTGAAAATGCTCAATTTTGCCCCAAATCACCCTTTTAAGTGCATATTTGAGTATAAACAAAGGGGTGCATTACAAAAGTTTCCTCATAAACGTTAAAATTTAACGTGACTTGTTGAGTTTTGAAGGTTTTTGGCTCAAAAAAATACATAACTCAAAAATCGAAAAATTTTTGTATGGAGAAATATGGACTTTCACCCTTTATTCTCCCATATCTCAAAAACCAAGATCTGAAAATTCATAAAATTTTGTGTGAATGTTTTCCCTCAAATAAGACACAAAATAACAAATTTTGGGATTTTTTCAAAAATACAATTTTTTGATATTCAAAAAATAAATTTTGTTTTTGATATATGTATATGAAGATATATTTTGGAAAAAACTTTTTTTACCCTCAATTTGTTTGAAATTTAATACAGTTTCTAAAATGTAGTCACTTATTGAAATCGGTTCAGTGGTTCGGGAAAAACAAATCCAAATGTGAGGGCAAAAAACCACAAATTTTCGATTATTTTGCATTTTCAAGGTGACCTCAAGGGCAAACAAGATGAAATTTTAAAAAATTAAATTAAATCAAATCAATTTAAACTAAATTAAATCAAATCGAAATACAAAATCGAAAATCAAGTATAAGTAGTGCATTTTCCCGGGTTTATATTTTGAGGAAATCTAATTGTAAATGGTTCAAGAATTCAGAAATTTTGTATTATGAATTTAAATAAGATTCCCTCAAAATATAAACCCGGGAAAATGCACTACTTATACTTGATTTTCGATTTTGTATTTTGATTTGATTTAATTTAAATTGATTTGATTTAATTTAATTTAATTTTTACGTGCATTTTCCCTAAAATGGAGAAAAAATGCACTATTGCATCTACTATGTCCGTCCGTCCGTCCGAAACTTTATAACTCAAAAACCAGAAGAGATAGAGACCTGCGGTTTTCTGTGTCGTGTAAGACATGGTTTGTAGAGTGGAAGGTTAGACATCTTAGACCCCCATTACCCCTAGGGGGGGAGTGAGGGGGATAAACCCGTTGTATGAAAGTTCCTTATACTTCGTTCGATTGAGCTGAATTTTGGCTATGTTGTAGTTTACATCAAATCTAGCAAATCATAGAACACATGTATGCCCCTATCACTTAAGGGGGTGGGGTGAGAGGCCTCCGAAGGGGGGAAAAATTTAGTTGCTCCGATTGAGCTGAAATTCAAAATGGGCACGTAAAATTACATTATTAGAAACATTTGCTTCAAAACATGGTCTCAGAAACGTAAAACTCTTAAGTTCTACTCAAACATTTTTACTTCTATAAACTTTACCAACCTTTTTCGGTAATTTAGATAAATAATTTAAATTTCAGCCCAAAAGGCAAATCCACATGAATTTGCTTCCCAAACAAATTTCGGGAGTTCCCCTCTCCGCCCCCTTAGTTGATAGAAGCATACTATAGGAATGTTTTTTGCTCAAATAAAAGCCCTCTAAGAGTTACCAAAGTTTGAGCTCAATCGGACGATCTTGAAAATTCGCCCATTTGTCTTCCAAGGGGAGCCACAAGATTATATTCAAAGGTTTCCTGATTGATTGTTTTACGTTTCTGAGACCATGTTTTAAAGCAAATGATTCTAATGTTGTAATTTTACGTGCCTATTTTGAATGTCAGCTCAATCGGAGCAACTAAATTTTTCCCCCGTTGGAGGCCTCTCACCCCACCTCCTTAAGTGATAGGGGCATACATGTGCTCTATGATTTGCTTGATTTGACACGATGTATAACATATCCAAAATTCAGCTCAATCGAACGAAGTATAAGAAACTTGCATACAACGGGTTTACCCCCCTCACTCCCCCCCCCCTAGGGGTAATGGGGGTCTAAGATGTCTAACCTTCCACCATACAGACCATGTCCTACACGAAACAGAAAACCGCAGGTCTCTTTCTCTTCTGGTTTTTGAGTTATAAAGTTTCGGACGGACGGACATAACAGATGCAATAGTGCATTTTTTCTCCATTTGAGGGAAAATGCACTAAAAACTAAAAACGCAGAAAATTGACTTTTTCTCTTTTTGCAAAGTTGCATCGAAATCAAAAATCCAAAGGTTCAAAAGTTTTCACTTTTGTTTGAAATTGCCCAGATGTATCTGATGCTGAACTTTGTTTTGACCTGGAAGCTCTTGTTAAGGAGCAAGAGGGCTTTTAAGGCTAATTTTGTGAGGTCCAGGCATAGGAAAAATTCGGTGAAAATTTTTTTTTTGGAAAACCTGATTTTCTTGGCTGGAGCCTCTTTTCGGATGTATTCGGCCTCAAAATTGGAATTTTCAAAAAACATTTTTTTTGAAAATTTTTCCTATGCTTGGTCCCCCCAAAATCGGCCGAAAAAGCCCTCTAGCTCCTCACCAGGAGCTTCCGTGGTCAACATTTGAGCACCATCGGAAACGTTTTAAAAAGTTGAAGGAGCCTCGCGAAGATTATACTGGGATTTAAGCCCCTGTTTGGGAGCTACGGGGCTAAAATCCCAACTCGAAACCGCAAACATTGACAAGGCAAGGGAAATATAGGGTTAAGCCATTTTGAGCGAAATTTGGTACAAGAGAAGCTTCACAAGAAAATTTTGATCTCTTATGTACATATGTACCTATAGGATGATGGCAGGTATCTTTAATCGCTTTTTAAAAGTTTTCCTCATTATTTAAGCATTAATTATTTATTTTTTGACATACACTAACATACAATGGTCGATTTTTGAAATTTGCAAAACCTTAAATTAATTTTGAATCCCGACATTTTAACCACGTAAAAAACGAACCCGTGCAAAAGCTATAAGGTTCTTAAGTTTAGCCTCTCAAATTAACGAATCAAACATGTTAAAAGCTTAATTGGGATTGACGCATATGAATGTATTTTTAGTGCATTTTCTTCAATTTTGAAAAAAATGCACTTATGTGTCCGATATGTCCGTCCGTCCGTCCGTCCGTCCGTCCGTCTGAGTCGCAAAGGCTCCGAAACTACAAGAGCTAGAGACCTGCGGTTTTTTGCATGATGTCACGTATGGTCTGGAGGGTGGTGGAACCACTTTGGTTTTTCCGAAAAACTGCCTGGGGGTAATTAAGGGGGTTTTCCCGTTGTATGAAAATTCCATATACTTCGTCCGATTGAGCTGAATTTTGGATATGTTCTACATCGTGTCAAATCTAGCAAATCATACAACACATGTTTGCCCCTATCACTTAAGGGGGTGGGGTGAGAGGCCTCCGAAGGGGGGAAAAATTTAGTTGCTCTGATTGAGCTGAAATTCAGAATGATCATGTAAAATGACAAAATAAGCAACTTTTGTTTGGGGTCATGGTCTCAAAAATGTAAAATAACGGACTCTGGGGGTCAACAAGTGGCCATCCAAGCCTTACCCTGGCGAACTGAAGGGCGAAATATCAAATTCAACCGATTGAGCTGTAACTTTGGCAACTGTTAGATGGCATTAAATTCAGCAAAAAACAGTTGCACAGTAAGTCTCTATGACCTAAGGGTGAGGAGCTAAGGGCTCTCAAAGATAGTATGAGGGGAAAATTTTTTAACTCCAATTGAGCTTGAACTTGGCAAATGTAAGTTGACATTAAATTTAGCTTAAAATCCCCCTGCATTAAGGCTCTATGACCCGTGGGATCAAAGTCAGGGGTCCAAAAAGTTTCTGCAGTGACGGAATTGAGGACAAAATATTTTCTCTTTGACCCAACTTTTGCAACAAAGTGGAGTGAAAATGGTAGCGGCGAAGGCGCACCTCTCGGTCTGTTTAGGAGAGTTAGAAGTTGTGAGCGCCCTTCCCGGCCCTCCTAAAGTCTTGCTACAGCTCGGCAAGCCCAGGAGGAGTCCGGGAAGGGCGCTTCCAAACGTAAAAAAGCGCTCTTCCCGGACTCCTCTTGAGCTTGCCGAGCTGTGGCAAGACTTCAGGAAGGCCGGGAAGGGCGCTAGCAACTCTTTGAGACAGAACCTCGGGCTTCCAAACGTAAAAAAGCCCCCCCGGCCGTTCTCAGACTTGGAAGCAAGCTTGCAAGTCCACGAAAAGAGCCTGAGGGGCTTTCAAGGCTGCTCCAGTTGTTCCTAGGTCCTTTTAGCTACTTTTCAGGACTCCCTGAATGCTTTTTGAACCCGAATTTCTAACTTACCTCAAAGCAATTTTCCCTATTTTGGCTCCAAATTCCAAGTTGCAGGCTTGCCATCGCCTGATTTCTCGTTGAGAGGCTTCAGGTCGTCCTCCAGACCCTTTTTCTTGCAAGTTTCGGGAATTCCTGCGTTGAATTTGACTGAAATAGGCGAATTTAAAAATTATCAACAATTTTCACAACAATGCGTCAAGTGACAATCCGGGCGCTGCCTACTACCATCAAAATCGAGGTAGCTGGCAGATTTTCTGGTTATATGGGGGAGCCAAGTATGCTCCCTCTATAGTATTATATCTCTATTAGTACAACTGTTTTATGCTGGATTCATGCTGGGGGCTTTCACCTCACCTCCTTAGGTGTTAGGGGAGTAAATTTAGTCTATAGTTTGCTAGATTTTGCACGGACCAAAACAAATGAATCCCTAGTCAAATAAAGTATAAGAAACCGCCAGGGCGTTACCTCTTGGTAACGCACTGGCTGGTTTTTAAGAAAACCAATACAATTTGCCCACCGTCTTCACCATACATGACATCATAGTAAAACCACAAGTCTCTAGTTCTTGTAGTTTTGTAGCCTTAGCAACTCAGAGAGGCGACGGACGGACGGACCAATACGACACATAACTGCATATTTTTCCAAAATGATGTGAATGCACTAAAAATCTATTAAAATACCAACTTTGAGTAATGCATATATGATCTTTGCATGCATTGACTTTTTTTCTAACAAATGCCCTACTAAGAACACATCTCGTCCATTATCGCTGGCGCTATTGCAAAACCGAAATTTTCAAACTACTCAGAGGGTGCCAAATGATACTTTTTCACAACAAGCAAAGTCCTAAGGTTTCGAAAATGATACTATAAGCCGGGGTTTCTAGCGTATGGTAATATATTTTCGTTGTCTAAGCCACGAAAAAAAATTTTGCTCGAATAATTTTAATTTTAATTTCTTGATTTCACTCTTAGTTGTTATTCAATCTCAAAACTCAGTTCTATGAAATTTAGAGGAAGTTAACAAGTCTCAAAATATGCGTCGTTATTCATGCTCCCCCTTTTGGTTTCTGGTTTACAATAGGGGTCAATATTTGGTGCGTGCGTACCGCTAGAAAATAGAAAAGTCTATCTACTGGCTTCACCTTGACGGTTAGGCCTCTCTAAGGGCCCACAAGCTTTAGAGTTTTAAGTTCCCTAAAAATTGGTCGTGGGTGTTTCCGTCGTTACTGGTCAAGAAGTACCCCAAAAAGAGCCTTCAAAAAGTGTGCGTGCGTAACGCTTTTTTCGTTAGCTGTTTCGTGCTACTCTAGAAGACTCAAGATTGAAAAGTTTGTTCATTCGCAAAATTTTATGCCTCAGTAAAACTAAATAAAGTTGAGGCTTTGTCAAAATCGACTGATAAAAAAAATTTTTTTTGCCTCTCGGAGAGACAGGAACTGACGACTTCATTCACTTAAAACCCTATAACTCTTCAACGGATTGACTTAAAAGGCTCATTGAACACATTTTTGAAAATTTAAGAAATTTTAAAGACTTAAATGACTGATAAACTCGACATTTACAATCCTAACCGCAATGAAAAATTTTGAACATCAATTCTAAAAAATTGACCTACAGTTCTGCACTTAAAAGACCCCTAGATCCGTCATTTTACATTTTAGAGGATATATGTCTTGATAAATATTTCTCAGTTTGTCATTTTGCGTAACTATTCTGAGTTTTAGCCAATTCGGATGAAATAAATATATTTACCTAGCTCACGAATGGGACCCCTTTTGCGGCCCCTCAGGTTGGGAAAATTTTTACTTAGGCCACTCAAATAAATATTTTTTAGTAATATTTAAGCTCAGTAACATATTCAAGTCCCAAAACTTTGATGAAGAATGAATCCTGCTCCTCTGAATCATATGTTGAAGCGTGACGCAAGCACACCCAAAATAAAAATCAAAATGTGCGTGAGTAACGCTCTTTCTTGACTGAATTCCTGCGCAACCCTTAACTCAAAACCCAAGGTTATGGTATTTTTGGAAAGGGAATTTAATCAGCTTTCCATCATGGTACTTTAAATTTTCCTGTGCTGTTTTTAGAAATAGAATTTGACTTTGAGTGTACTCAAGTCAAGATGGTGTGACAAAAAATGTGCGTGAGTAACGCTCACTTTTTCTCAATTTTCACCAAGAAGATGAGTAATGAAAAATCTAACCCGATGTTATTGTAGTACCTCTTAAAACAGCTGACAGTTCAAGCCCAAATTGGCTGCTGTAAGTTAAGCCCCCCAAGAATTAGAAGACCTCAAAGGGCACATTTGGTGGGTTCGTCACGCTGAGAATGGACGATCTCTGTTTTATTCAGTTGTACAGTTTTTGAATTTTTTTTTATTGTTGTGCGTTAAACAACAAATAATAGTAATTAGAGTTCATCTGCAAGTTTCTTGATTATACACTATCCGACTTGTTATTGATTCAGGTATTTACATATATGTACAAGCTCCCGTCATGTGAGTTCTAATTAAGTAAGGATGCTAATTATCATAATTAACTTAATGCAACACCTAAACCAACATCTAACCTATTCGTCTCAGACATATCAGTACTGACTCGTGGTATTCCTACGAATGTAAATGCAAATTTATACACCCATTTATATATTGTGTTTATATTGGAATTTGAGTTAAACCATGCCCGCAAAATTTTAGATGACACAGAGATAGCAAATGTCCTTGAAACTTCGTCCTTTTATCAAATTTTATTGATTTGAGCTTTAATATTTTTCAAATTTTTACCATTGTAGGACACTACTGGAGACAGCAACAAAATATCATGATTCATTTAACGTTTCAAGTACATCCTCTTATTTGGAAAAATATTTACTGATGAGTAGTCAGTAGGTGACAATTGCACGACATGTGACAAAACTTTGTCAACAACTTCCGAACAATGGTTCCGCATTGTAGGTCACTGCATGCTTACCAAGATCAATTTCGGAGAGAGAAAAGTTTTCAATAGGTCGCTGCAAGCGTTGACTTGTTCTTTAATCCTCTACTTTTATTTTCAAAATGCTTGATACATACCTACGAACAACTTTAGTCGTTTTTTGATTCATGAATAACTCTGATGAGCTAATCAACTATATCTGCAGGGTATGTTTAAGTGTATATAACGCTTGTGGAAAAGCCACAATGAGGCTATATAACTCATTGTTAGCGCAGCAACAAACTTTAGTTGAACGCGGGCTATCTACCGAGACACATCAAACGTTAAGTGCCGGTGTAGTGATAAATATATCAAAACGTTGAGCTTGCTTGATGTACGTATGGACTTACTGCTACGCTTAAACATTAATACTTAGTAACGTCAATCAACGTTAGAATTTGTGAAAATAAGGAATGAAAAGAAAGTTTTAATCGATAACCGTGTCGGGTAACAGATTAATAATGGATACTTAAAACATGAGTGTGAGGAGAACATTAAAAACGAATACAATCAATTGTTTTAAATTCATATTGACCTCGAAACGCACTAATTGAAAATAATGATTGATTTCAATCAGTTACTTATCACTTCAAGTGAAATTAATTTCCAGATTAATAAGTTGACAAAAGTATTCTCTTGAAAATTAACAAATCATGGCGATATGGTGCTTGCTAATCTTTATGCCTGCTTAAGACTGAGTAACGCGATGATAGGGTCATTATGTTCCCGTATTGATATAAAACTATTCTTGGATGCTCTTTTTGTCTGGTCAAACCCTCATTCTTTTCTCTTGGCTCCTGGAGTTTTTGTTTTAAGGTCTGGAACTGTTACTAAAAAACAAAACTTATAACTCATATCATCACATTGTTTATAGGTGCTTGGTTGTTCAGCGTTTAGAGTTATTCAAGGAATGGAATTAGGGTTATAAGTAAGAAGTGTATTAGATTTAAGTAATGGTAGGAGAAGATTTCAGGTTATATGAGAATAAGGAGTGTTCCGCTCTAAATTGTTACAATTTTGAAATCGTGTTAGGACTGTACTTCTTATCCAAATAAATTTATCAATATATTAGAATATATCAGCTTTGGTAACAATAGTCAGAGGTACTAGCTTCAGCCATTTTGTGTGGGTTAAAAATGAAAGCCAAAGACTGCCGATAAATTTGAACAAATTTGCAGGAAATCAGCTCGCTACATACATTGAAATACCCTCGTCCTACCGGTAGCATGTTAATTCATTTGTGATAACAAGTACTTAACACATCTGCTTTGTTTAAATGCACTTAATTAATTGCCTTAAAAATGAGCAGCAAACATGCAAGTAAAGACTTGCTAGCGCTGCGAATTTTGGTAATTCACTACCCTCAATACATCTCCCCTTCTTGCAAAAAAAAAAAAAACAATTAATTTTTTTTCATTTAGACTACATAGTTTCCCTAAATTTTACATTTTCATCGTTCGTTCCTTTTATTTCATTAATATACGATAACTTTTTTTTTTAAATGCAGAACCAATTTAAGATTTTTATTTCGTACAAACTATTTTAATTTTTAATTCAATACAGTTAACCATTGAAAACACGGAGGTCTTGGACCTTGCAGCTTACGAGCTCACTGATAAACTTTTAAGTACTCTCCTATCATACCGCTTATAAAAAGAGAACAATAACTAGCATTAGAGACAGAGTAGTTTTGTCAAACTTTATTAAGAAGAAACAAAAGACAAGTAGGAAATGTGAAAATCGAATTCATCATGTTACACGTAAGGGTAGGCAACCTACTAAATCAGAAATAAGTCTAAAAAGTGCTAGATTAGAGAATATCAGAAAAGCTTAGAGAAACATAATAGTGATGTATAGATTAAAAGTGCAAACTATCTACTACATCGAGATTACACAAAATACTGGCAAAGGGTCATGATACCAAATTGGAACTTTGAATAAGAGCGATGGCACTTACTTGTGAGGATGATAAAAACAGTGTTACATAACAGGTTTATCAGTCAAACCCTCAAAACCAGACTTCTGTCCAACTAAAATTTTAGCTATCCAGAGATCGTAGGTCCCAGTACAGTTCAAAAAATCCCAGTACAGTAGGTCCCTATGTGGTTTTTTGTAGGTTCTGATATCGTTAAAATGAGTTTCTGTTACAAACAATCTTACAAAATTAGAACTGTATCAGAAAATCAAGTTAGAAGACTTGGACTTGGAATACTCAAGGGCTGTGAAATACCTAGGACTGATTTTCGATAATAAAGTATTGTAGAATGAACTCCTTGATAACGCTATTAAAAAGGCAACGAACGCTCTCTGGATAGCTAAAAGTTTAGTTGGAATGAAGTGAGGCCTTAATCCCAAAAAAGCTCATTGGATCTACACTGCTACGTAAGACTAATTATCTCCTATGCCTCAGTCGTTTGTTCGAAAAAGACGGAAGAACGCACAGCTATAATAAAACTCAATAAATTACAGAATTACTAGCATGTACATCAATTATCACAACTCAAAAAACTGCTCCAACAAACGCTTTGGAAGTTTTACCAGACTTACCACCACTTCACCTGTTCATTTCAATCAAAAGTTTTAACGCTAATATTCGACTTAAATCATTAAAAAAAAACAAAATCAACGAGTTACAGAGACCTACAGCTTTGATCACCCATATAAGATTGACATTGCGGAAAGAAATCAGTAAGTTTACGAAGATGACTTTTCTGGCCACGGAAACCGGAATTTTTAGTGCATTTTCATCAATTTTGAAAAATAAATGCACTTATGTGTCCGATATGACCGTCCGTCCGTCTGAGTCGCAAAGGCTCCGAAACTACAAGAGCTAGAGACCTGCGGTTTTTTGCATGATGTCATGTATGGTCTGGAGGGTGGGCGAAACGATTTGGTTTTTCCGAAAAACTGCCTGGGGGTAATTAAGGGGGTTTTCTCGTTGTATGAAAGTTCCATATACTTCGTTTGATTGAGCTGAATTTAGGATATGTTATACATCGTGTCAAATCTAGCAAATCATAGAACTTATTTTTGCCCTTATCACTTAAGGGGGTGGGGTGAGAGGCCTCCGAAGGGGGGAAAAATTTATTTGCTCCGATTGAGCTGAAATTCATAATGGTCATGTAAAATGACAAAATAAGCAACTTTTGTTTCGGGTTATGGTCTCAAAAATGTAAAATAACGGACTCTGGGGGTCAATAAGTGACCACCCAAGACTTCCCCTGGCGAACAGTAGGGCGAAATTTCAAAGTCAACCGATTGAGCTGAAACTTTGGAAACTGTTAGATGGCATTAAATCCATCAAAAAACAGTTGTATAGTAAGTCTCTATGACCTAAGGGGGAGGAGCTGTGAGCTCCCAAAATTTGAATGAGGCGACAATTTTGTAACTCCAATTGAGCTGAAACTTGGGCAAATGTTAGATGACATTAAATTAAGCTAAATATCCTCCTGCATTAAGACCTTTTGACTTGTGGAATCAAAGTCAGGGGTCCAATAAGTTCTGCAGTGACGGAATTCGGGACAAAATATATTCTCTTCAACCCAACTTTTGCAACAAAGCGAATTGAAAATGCACTCAAATGCGTTCGTCCCCGACTAAGCTTTAAACATGTTTATAGTTCAATTTGATACCAACCGTCCAATTAAGCAAGACGACCACGCTACAGCAGAAGTTTACGGAATCAAAAAATTTGCTGAAGTATTGCTTTTTCGGAATCTCAAAAAAGGAAAGATAGGAAGGAAAGATGTATTTCCTTGAAGAAAGGAAATATACCCAGATAGTCAAGATAGCCTAAAGGCTATTCAAGGAAACTTCACAACCTCATCTCTTGTAGACCAAACCACAAATACACTACAAAAACTAGGAAAAGATAATAACTTGACGGGCAGAGGTAGCCTAGTTGGAAGAGTAACGGACTTGCGGTCGAGAGGTCGTACGTTCGAAAATCGGCCGACTCAAATTCTGCTTAACTGTGTTCTTGGTGCAAGCTTAGGTTGCGACGGCAATGGCGTGTTCAGCAGTATAGGTTGGAGAGCGCTACTGAGGAACTTTTAACTCTGTCAAAATGGGTCACAATAGGATCTTCGGGACCTGCGTGAACTTCGACTCCCAGTAATATATTTACAATGACTTGACGTTAAAATGATTACTACCCCATACTGGTTATATTGGGAATGAAATTGTAGATAAAACATGTTTAAAGCTTAGTCGGGGACGAACGCATTTGAGTGCATTTTCAATTCGCCTTGTTGCAAAAGTTGGGTCGAAGTAAAAATGTTTTGTCCCGAATTCCGTGACTGCAGAAACTTGTTGGACCCCTGACTTTGATCTCACAGGTCATAGAGCCTTAATGTCCAAAGATATTTAGCTTAATTTAATGTCATCTAACATTTGCCCAAGGTTAAGCTCGATTGGAGTTAGAAAATTTTTACCTCATACAAACTTTGGGAGCTCACAGCTCCTCACCCTTAGGTCATAGAGACTTACTGTGCAACTGTTTTTTGCTGGATTTAATACCATCTAACATTTACCAAACTTTCAGCTCAATCGGTTGACTTTAAAATTTCGCCCTACTGTTCGCCAGGGGAATTCTTGGGTGGCCACTTGTTGACCCCCAGAGTCCATTATTTTACATTTTTGAGTCCATGACCCGAAACAAAAGTTGCTTATTTTGTCATTTTACATGAACATTATGAATTTCAGCTCAATAGGATAAACTAAAATTTTCCCCCCTTCGGAGGCCTTTCACCCCACCCCCTTAAGTGATAAGGGCCAATATGTGTTCTATGATTTGCTAGATTTGACGTGATGTATAACATATCAAAAATTCAGCTCAATCGGATGAAGCATATGAAACTTTCATACAACGGGAAAACCCCCTTAATTACTCCCCAGGCAGTTTTTCGGAAAAACCAAATCGTTTCGCCCACCCTCCAGACCATACATGACCACATGCAAAAAACCGCAGGTCTCTAGCTCTTGTAGTTTCGGAGCCTTTGCGACTCAGACGGACGGACGGACGGACGGACGGACGGACATATCGGACACATAAGTGCATTTTTTTCAAAATTGATGAAAATGCACTAAAAAGTACCCTTCTCAAGCGAGTTCGACCCACCGTAGGAACCTCAAAGGACAACATACAGAAAAAAGCTTATAGTCTTTTACTCAAAAAAAAAGTTAAAAAGTGTGGTGAGATAGCCCTGGCATGATACACCCAAAAAGATTCCAAAATATTACACTCAAAAAATTATAAATTTAAAAAAACCCACCATGTTGGAAAAATTTAAATGCGTATTCAACTTTTGACACGCTATTTTATGTAATTCCAACATGGTTGTGGTATATAAGGGTCTGTTCAAATATTACGTCACGGTCCAAGGGGGGGGGGGGGGGTGTCGGCCGCTCCGTGACAGTCAGTACAAACTTAAGTACTGTTATATAGGACAAACCGTGACAGAGGGGGGGGTGGGGGTCGAAAATCTCGATTTTCACCGTTACGTAATATGTGAACAGGCCCTAAGTGAAAACTGCCCCTTGACCAAAACTATTTTCCGAGAGAAAAAAAACTCCGAGGGGCTGAGAGTTAAATCAGGAGATATAATTTTTAAGGACATAAAATTTCATATCTCTAGAACCAGCAGACTTCCGATAAGAAACTTGGGTGTTTTGGGTTTGGACAAAACTCTCCTTTCGATCGATACAATTTTTGGTCCTCGGGTGAACGAAATAATCAAAAAGGCTTTTTGATATTATTCGGAATCAATATCGAAGAATATCGACTCAAAGTTGTCCCTAAGAGTCGGCCCAAAAGTTAGAATTTCCATAAAAAAATTTTTCATCAAAAAATTGCTTATGCCTGGAGCGCCATCGGAAGTGTCTAAAAAAGTTGAGGGGATCGTCCCAAGACCATTTTGGGATCGGAGACCCCGTTTGACGCGCAAAAAGCACAAAAATTGACCATGGAACTATTCCACCGCCAGCTATTTAAATTTATATGACATATTTTTGAATTCGCGCAGCAGGTCGTTCGGTCGCTCTAAACTCCTTAAACAATACGTTATTTTTCTATACTGAAGCCCTGATTCTAAACGAATTTGTTATTTCTTGTTTTTAAAAGATGCAAACATTAGATTCTGTTATTGTTGGTAGTCTAAGCAAATCTTATGCTTTTGTAACATAACCGATTTGCTTTGAAATATCGAATCGATGTGTGAGAGCAAATGGTGTTTGTTAAAAAACGATGAATGACAAATAATCAATTTGCTTAGAATCGGCCTACATCATACGCTGTCATCACACTACAGAAAATTGCAATTTTGCGGCCACTGGAATTGCCTGAAATTGCCCAAATCGCGACAATTTAAATTGCCTAGTGTGATGGCATCATTAGAAATTCGGTGTAAAACACTACGAAGGGTAGTATCTTGATACTTGGCACGATGTTGAGCCCGATAAGTTCTCAAAGTTCCTGGAAGGGCAAATGGTTAACACATTCAGGTTGCAGTTGGTTGACACCCATATCGGCTGATTGTGCATGTCGCGTTTGTCACTACCTCTCAGATTGGAGGTCTTATTCAACATCAAAACTCAATTAATATACAGTGGAACCTCTTTATAAGAATATACGATATAAGAACAACCTCTATATAAGAATCAGGTTCAGTCCCTCGCAGCGATTTGCCATGCAAATTGACCTCTATACATATACGAACAAACATTCTCTTTTAGAACAAATAATGGTTTCTTAGCCTTATTTTTACTGTTGGACACTAATCTACCGTACCTCTTCAGCTTCCTTAGTCAAGTTTTCAGTACACTCAAAATATCAATCAGAATTCAAAATATCATTCGTGGCACGTAGCGCCACGAGATTTTGCAGTAGGTAAAATGAAGGGTTGGCGAAACGTGAGTTGTGAGGTGCAGAGCAAGAGTGGAACGCGCAGCGCAGCCGGTAGCACGTGCGAGCAGCGGGTCTCCACCTAGTGTTGCTGAAATGCTGTTGTATACCTATATATTTTACCGCGTTTATGTAACCGTACAAAAACAAAGCATACACTGAACATTTAAAACGAAAATAGGCACTAGAATAAATAAAGTACAACCATTATGTTACTGCTCACTTTCAAGGCAGGTGTAGATTTAAAGCAATGACAACCCCAAATATGTGCTCTTGTAGTTACGTGCAAATGTGAGTTAATAGGTCTGTGACACAACATTTCAAATCTGCCTTTGAACTACTTTGTTTTGTTTGAGCATATCGTAAACACAATTTGTGGTCATCATTTCGCCCGCATTTCCACTATAAGCATTAAGTTTGACTAAAAAATATGTATATTAACTTTGGGACATTACTCCATCGCAGGTGTTCCACAACTTTTGACGAAATCATATTGAATATACATATGGTTGTCCTCATATAATTATGAATATTTAGCCGTATATTTTGCGTTTTATTGAGCAGATGCTGAGCTTATATTCTCTTATAGTGCAAATAGAGTTGCCAACCTTCCGGGTTTCACCCGGAGACTCCGGGTTTGAAGGATCATTTCCGGGTCTCCGGGTCAAGGCCAAATTCCTCCGGGTTTGGTAAATTTTACTTTATTTTTAAAATTTCACTATACAATATGATTAATTCATGTGTAAATTAAGTTACGACCGATCGAAAAAATATAAAAAAATATTTTTTACTGACCAGAAGGATCTTTATTGCTTGAATCACAACTAAAAACTAACTTCCAAAGTATTTCTCCCTATCATTACAATTCTTGCTTACAACTAAAATTTGGGCCATGCTCACACAAATAATGTATCGCGTCAGCGACCTGGTCATTGCACCTTACACGAGCTTGCACTTCGACGGAAGTGCAAACGTTGCGACACGGGGCTTTCGCTTAGCAACAGAGAAATGTGGAGCCTTGCTATAACTTGTATATTCTGAGCTGCTGAATTCTCCGGCTTTGAATACCTAGAGCATGGAATTTTTATTTTTTTTCCACTTTAATGTGGAGAAGGCGAATCAATGATTTTCGTGTTCCAAAATGATTCAACCCATAGTTTGCTCACTACTCGGATCGAAAAAAAATCAGGTTTTTCCCCATCCACTAAGGGGGTTTAAAGTGGTATCAATCTGTTTGCTAGGCTCTAAGGATTCTAAAATACTATGACTTGCCAGGAACAACAGGCTGGAAACCGCGCAATCAGCTTCCAAAGTTGGTGATTTTGAGTGATTTTTCCTCTGGAGGCGCGTCGACATGCTCGCTATTTCCAATTCTCCCCGACCAGCTGGGGGGTCGAATGTGGTATCGAAAAATTTTCTAGGCACTAAGGATTCTGGAATGATATGCCTCGCTAGGAACAACAGCCTGAGAGCCTCGTAATAAGTCTCCAAATTTAAGGGTTTTTAACATAACATATTGTGAAAATCACTCCTCAGAAAAGAGTCAAAAATGAGCACATTTCAGAGGGTTACTAAACTGAGTAAATGCGAAATGCGAAAAAAAAAATCTTAGGGCTGAGATCTGGGTTCAAACCCGAGACACCCATTTTACCCAAATCTATAAATTCATATTTTAGCTATTTCGATGTGGGGAAAAGCTAATAGCATGGTTTGCGACCCTGGAGAAGGTTCGGACCCAGGTTCAAGACCTCAGGAGTCGAATTTTTGTGAACCGGAAAAACTAATTTTCACCTAAATTCGATATCGCGAGGTCAAAGTGTGCGACGAATATTATTGATTAGATTGTGTGTTAAAGCGACCCTTAGTTACAGCCTTTTTTACTTTTGATAAGAGGTTACTTTATTTCTGTAAATTTATGCAGTTTTTCAACCTTTTTACCTACTACTCAATTACTAGATGAATAAATTTTAGAATAACTTCAAACCTCAAATAAAAAACAATCTACCAACATCGACCACATTAGCCCATTACCCCCCCCCCCCCAACTTGAAAATCTCCGGGTCTGACTTCAGCCCGAGTTGGCAACTCTAAGTGCAAACTTGAATGTCAATGTGAAATGACAACACTGCAATTTGCTGAAGATCTGTTTGGTTTTTGGTCCAAAAGTCAAAACCTAGTGCTCAATTTTGCGATAACCGAATAAACTTGAAAAAAACAACTGAAACATTTCCAGCACCTGCCCAGCGGGTGTCGATTAAGCAGACTCCTACATCCATGCCCTCCAATGCCTCAGGTCAAAATTCAGAATTTAGAGAGTTCTAACAGCTCATCCTGATTGACTCCGAAGCCTCGAGCAGACGATTTAATGGCTCCGTCTGCTCTTAATCAAGCGCACCTCCGAAAAGCTCCAAAGCCCGTCAGAAGCACGCCTGTCCGGTTTCCCTAGCCCAATCCTTTTTTAGTGCATTTTCATCAATTTTGAAAAAAATGCACTTATGTGTCCGTCCGTCCGTCTGAGTCGCAAAGGCTCCGAAACTATAAGAGCTAGAGACCTGCGGTTTTTTGCATGTGGTCATGTATGGTCTGGAGGGTGGGCGAAACACTTTGGTTTTTCCGGAAAACTGCCTGGGGGTAATTAAGGGGGTTTTCCCCCTAGAGCATTGAAAATTTTTTTTTCCACTCTTATAAAAGTGGAAAAAAAAATTTCCATGCTCTAGGGTTTTCCCGTTGTATGAAAGTTCCATATACTTCGTCCGATTGAGCCGAATTTTTGATATGTTATTTATCATGTCAAATCTAGCAAATCATAGAACATATGTTTGCTCCTATCACTTAAGGGGGTGGGGTGAGAGGCCTTCGAAGGGGGAAAAAATTTAGTTGCTCCGATTGAGCTGAAATTCATAATGTTCATGTAAAATTACAATTTAAGTAACTTTTGTTTGGGGTCATGGTCTCAAAAATGTAAAACAATGGACTCTGGGGGTCAATAAGTGGCCATCCAAGACTTACCCTGGCGAACTGAAGGGCGAAATTTCAAAGTCAACTGATTGAGCTGAAACTTTGCCAATTGTTAGATGGTATTAAATCCAGCAAAAAACAGTTGCACAGTAAGCCTCTATGATCTAAGGGTGTGAAGCTGAGGGCTCCCAAAGTTTGCATGGGGTAAAAATTTTTTAACTCCAATTGAGCTTAAACTTGAGCAAATGTTAGATGACATTAAATTTAATAAAATATCCTTCGACATTAAGGCTCTTTGACCTGTGGGATCAAAGTCAGGGGTCCAACAAGTTTCTGCAGTGACGGAATTTGGGACAAAATATTTTCTCTTTGACTCAACTTTTGCAACAAAGCGAATTGAAAATGCACTCAAATGCGTTCGTCCCCTAGAGCATGGAAATTTTCACTTTTTTGCCACTTGGCAAAAAAGTGAAAATTTCCATGCTCTAGGGTTCGTCCCCGACTAAGCTTTAAACATTTTTTTTCCTTTGGAGTGGTTTTGGAGAGGAATAACCATCTCTCGCACATCCAAATCTCAACACCGCCTCCAAACGTTGCGCCACTAAGTCGCTAGCCTCCAAAGAGCCGAGAAAGACATTCAAGTCGCCCGAAACTCTCCAACGATACGACTAGAGGGTATTGCAAACGTTGAGCTGATTATGAATGTGATGAGGTCACTCATATGATGAGAGAGCCGCGTCAGTGCGCTCGATCTGCGATTCTTCCATCCCGGCCTTAGCCTTTTCACAGCCTTATTTTCACTCTTGGACACTTATTTTCACTTCACTGTGGTGGGAGGCCTACTCATTCACCACTTCAAGCCATTTTCAGGCCTGAAAAGACTGGAAATATGCGATTAAATTGCAAAACTAAGGCGACCAAAATCTCACGCATCGGCAACAACTAACGGACCCCCTTTACCCCCATAGCTCATCTCCCACAAAATATATTGCAAAATCGCTTCTAAGTGGATCTCGCGACATCAAATACATATGAACTTCGATTGTCAGTATAATCGGCCGCGTAGATTTTGAGTTCCGTTGTCGCCAAGCGAAAAATTACATTTTTGGAAGGAGAATTTTTTTCTCCCCCTTAAAATTTTTTTTTATAGTGCTATCCAAGTGTCCTTCAAGGAGCCTGAGAACCTTATCAGACTCAATTCAACTCAAGTTAATTCAATTCCTTTATTCAGATTCAAATCTGTTTTATACTATGTGACTCCCAGTCTGTCTCCCAGGACTTCATAGTCCATCAAGTGCCTCTACCGTCTTTACATCCCTAACCATCAGATTATCGCTCGTTGGCTGACCTCTGTGTGTCGTTGAACCTCCCTGTTGCCTTAATAAATCGCTGCAAGGTGTCAAGGCCTTCTTTGTGCAGATGTTGGTATCGAAGAGGTCCTTTGTGAATCGTGCGCCACGTTGCCTCAAAACCTTCACATTCCTGTAAGAAATGCTCAGGGGATTCTTTAACCCGTTGAGAGCAGTGGCGACAAACCGGCGAGTCGGACAGTGTTGAGAGACAAGAGGTATTGAGATGTTGAGAATTTAATGTGTTGTCATGATTTTGCTGCAAATGAAGTGTTTCCCGGAAGTGTTGATATGAGCGACGAGTAAAGAGGTCAAAGGAGTCCCAGCAGCTCCACCCATCAATAAAGCGTCATTGAGTGTAACAGCTCTCGTGAAAGAATCCTTCCCTTTACCCCCCAAATGAACAGCCGATGTGAGGTGATCCTGCATAACTCGACCGAAAGTTCCTTCCAAAACACTGGGCCGTGGTAGCTCAACCCCAAGGTGTCAAACCTGCTGTTAGGGAGGACAGCAGCCAATAAGTTTTTGCAGTGGAGAAAATTGGGACAAAATATACTTACTTTGACCCTACTTTTGCAACAAATCCGAATCGAAACAGCACTATCGAAACAGGCTTACAATTTTAGACCCCCACCCCTCTTGGGGGGAAATGAGGGGTGTCTTACGTTTGTATGAAAACTCCTTATTTTACATCTGATTGAGCTGAAATTTTAGTACGTTGTAGTCTGTGCAAAGTCTAGCAAATCATTGTACTGTATGTGACCCCTACCATGTACAGGGACAGAGCTAGGAGCCCTCAAAGTTTGGTCTTCTCGAAATCTTTAGAAATGCACCTTTAGCTTAATCTCCGATTTTGCTTTTTATAAATTTTTTGTATTTAATTATGGCTGGTGGCGTGTAATGGGTTCCATCTAGCTATATGTACTTCAAATGTTTGTAGGCAATATTTTGCTAATTTTTACCATCTCCTGCTATATCGTCATCGACAATTCATGTTTTTCCTTGAAATTAACTGCACTGTAGTAAGTAACATACATATATATAAGTATGAGAGTGCTTGGGCCAGCAATAACTGACCTCAAGCTAAATAAAGTGACATGTAATTCAGTTCTGATTGTAATGTGAATAAAGAAAGTAATAAAGCAAATTATAGCACACTCGTCGAAACAAGATATACATTTTATGATGGAGCATAATGCTATGGTACCAACGACCTTCGAAAAAAAAAAAAAAAATCTCCCATACATATATGGGAGATTTTTTTTTTTTTTCGAAGGTCGATGTATGGTACGCTCCTGAATAAACTGAATTTAAAAATTTTAATACAAAGACATATAGACCAAATTATATCACCATACAAAATCGGGAGCTCGCCATTCTGACCCCCATCGATTCCATGTGTTCTATGGTTTGTTAAATTTGACGTGATTTATATACAACATATCAAAAACTATTTAAAGCATTACAAACAAACTTTTACCCTACTAAAAGAAAATTTTGTGTTATGATTTTAGATAAATACTGGTAACAAGAAACTATCCTCGAGGTGTTTAATCCTGAACAAACAAACATCATTATGCTGGTACAGATAGCACTACTCATTTTATCTGTCGAGGGAAGTCTCTGTCAATTTCGGAGAGATATTTTGAATTTTGGTCAGTCACAAATCTCTCCAAATGAAAAACAGTTTCGAGTGGTATACGAATGGAACACAATTACATTTGCATTCCCTAGTGAGAAAGACCGTTTGGAAGCTGTTTATCGAGGAGATTACATAGCCCAGAATAATCTGATATCCGATGTTAAACCTTATGCTAACAGACTCTACTTATCACTACCAAGAATGCTACCAGGAGTACCTGCCACGCTAGGTTGGGTGATTGTACCACAAAACAACGGCCGTTCTGATCCAGAAGTGGAACCTTTTCCATCATGGGATATGAACTTGAAGGGAAATTGCTCTGCTTTACAGTTTGTTCAAGGCATCGAAATAGATAGCAATGGTAGGTAAAACATGTTAAAATTTTAGTTTTTTTTTTGTGTGGGGTGAAGAGAGACGCACAATAAGACATGTACCTCTCCCTTCTTCACTTCGACCTGGAAGATCTTTTGTAGGCTTTCTTATACGAATACGAATGTGAATGCGAATGTTTTACACGAATGTGAAAGAATATTTCACCCAAATTATTCGTTCACATTCGTATTTCACATTCGTGAAAACATTCGAATGTTTAAATGAATGGAAAAACATTCGAATGTTTTGTCCCATATAAAAACATTCGAATGTTAAACGAATGGCAAAACATTCGAATGTCTAAATGAATAGCAAAACATTCGAATGTTAAACGAATGGCAAAACATTCGAATGTCTAAATGAATGGCAAAACATTCGAATGTTAAACGAATGGCAAAACATTCGAATGTCTAAACGAATGGCAAAACATTCGAATGTTTTGTTCCGTTAAAAAACATTAGAATGTTACACAATTTTAAGTGGTTCTTCATTCTTCATTCTTCGGATTTTTTTCTTCTAAAAATAGTTTGGGTCAAGGGGCAACTTTTATCTATATATTACAACCCTGGTCGCCATGTTAGAAGTATTTTTAAATGGCCATTTTAGTTTTGACACGCTATTTGACGTACTTCCAACATGGCAACCGGGGTTGTGACATATAGATAAAAGTTGCCCCTTGACCTAAACTATTTTTTAGAAGAAAAAAATCCGAAGGGCTGGGAGTTAAATTTTGAGATATGATTTATTAGACAAAAAAATTCATATCTTAAGAACAAGCAGATTTCCGATAGGAAGTTTGAGATTGTTGGAAAGAGTCAAAAATTAACTTTTCAATGACACCCCATTCGACCCCCTGGGACCTCGGTTGCAGGAAATAATCCCACAAACCCTAGAGACTTCCGGAATGACATCAGGAAGAAAATCTGAGCATAGTTGGTTTTCATGTTAAGGGGAGTCAAAAGTGACCTTTAGGGTCGAATCCACCGACCCCACATCCAGTTTGAGCCTCCTTCCGGAGATATTCAAGAAAATCAGATTTTCCATACAAAATTTTTCGACCACAAATTTTGCCTATGCCTGGACCCCCCAAAATCAGCCTTAAAAGCCCTAGTACTCTGCGTTGATACCACTGCTTGTCAAAATTTGAACGTCATTCGAAGCGCCTTAAAAAGTTGAGGGGGCCTCCCGAAGACCATTTTGGGATCGGAGCCCCCGTTTGGGAGCTACGGGGCTAAAACCCCAACTCAATACTAAACATACATACAGACGGACACAAAAATTTTTCTGAAGAATGAAGAACCACTTAAAATCGTGTAACATTCTAATGTTTTTTAACGGAACAAAACATTCGAATGTTTTGCCATTCGTTTAGACATTCGAATGTTTTGCCATTCGTTTAACATTCGAATGTTTTGGCCATTCATTTAGACATTCGAATGTTTTGCCATTCGTTTAACATTCGAATGTTTTGCCATTCATTTAGACATTCGAATGTTTTGCCATTCGTTTAACATTCGAATGTTTTTATATGGGACAAAACATTCGAATGTTTTTCCATTCATTTAAACATTCGAATGTTTTTAAAACATTCGAATGTTTTTTCACGAATGTGAACGAATAATTTTCCCAAAATATTCTTTCACATTCGTATTCGTATAAATTTTATTCGAATGTAACCATTTGAACAGAAACCCTAATCTTTTGTGAAAAACCCATTCATTGTTCATGAGCAGATGGTTCCTAGACCAAGTCTCGCAAAGAAGTCCAAGATCAGGCGGAAGCTCATCTGTCTAATGTCAAACAAGGTGGGGAATCCCCTTCCCAACAAGTTCCATCTGGCCCTCATCTTCGGTTCACATTCACATAGAATGTGAACCGGGGTTTCCCCGCCTTTACCGCAAAACCTGCACATGGGGTCCCCGGGTCGGCCGATACGGCCGGTCTCATGGGCCCCCAATCCGCAGTGCCCGGTGAGAATGCCAACCAAGAGTCTAAGTTCGGATCTGTTCAGTCCGAGTGCCTCTTTAGCTCTCTTCTCACCTGCCCAGAGGAAGTTCTTCGAGTGGGAGTCGATTGACAGACCGTGGAAGTACTTTTCCATGCACTTCCCCTCCCATCTGTCCATCTCCCTCCTGAAACAACCCAGGCTGAAGCCACAGAAGGGTTCAGGGCCAACAAAGTCCTTCCCCGAACCCCCCTTTGCCAACATGTCGGCTGCTTCATTCCCAAGTACCCCCTCGTGTCCCGGCACCCACATCAGCGTCAGCCTGGACATCCCTCCTAGCGCATCCAGAGTCCTTCGGCATTCCAGAACGAGTCTGGACCTGATTGTCGAGGCATCTAGGGCTCTCAACGCTGCTTGGCTATCTGATGCTATCACCAAGTGCTTCCGCCTCAGTTCTCTTCTCACCAGGCACCTTCTTGCACATTCAAGTATTGCAAGTACCTCTGCCTGAAAGACAGTTGCCGTGGTCCCCATGGGGATTTGGAGTCTATATCCAGGGCCATACACGCCAGCTCCTGTCCTCCCGTCCTTCCTGGACCTATCGGTGAAGAAAAATATGTCCTCTCCATCCGGTGGTGATCCTCTAGTGCGAATTCCTTGCTGCCATTCTGCCCTCTCAGGAAAGACTGTGTCAAATTTCTTCTCGAACGTCAGTTCTCTGACGCCCACGTCTGACACTGCTTTCATGCCTGTCATGTTCGGAAACTTCTCGTATATTTTCAAATGACCTCTGAGGTCTCCAGGCCTCAGGTTCAAATGAGCGAGAAGTCTATACGCAGTAAGAGCTGCTTCTTTCACCACTTGGACGTGGAGAGGTGGCATCTCCAGCAGTGTGTCCAGGGCTATAGAAGGAGTGCTCCTCCGACATCCTGTGATGGCCAGGGATGCCATGCGCTGAACTTTTGACAGTGCGGTTTGGGCTATATCCACCTCGACCCTCGGCCACCACACAAAAGATGAATGAGTCATCTTCGGCCTAACGATCGATGTGAAAATCCACTTCATCATCTTGGGTTTCATGCCCCAATTCCTGCCCACCAACCTTGAGCACGCCATCAGTGCCCTAGTTGCGTTGGTTGTGAGGTTGTCAACATGGCTTCTCCACGTCAATTTGTCATCTAGGATAACTCCCAAATATCTAACCTCGGTGGAGAATCCCACTCGAACCCCATTTAATAGGGGTTCTCTCAAGCCCCTCTTTTCCTCCTCGTAAAAGGCACCAGAGTGGTCTTGGCTGGATTCACACCAAGTCCTTTGCCGCTGCACCAATCAGAGGTCAGATCCATGGCCAGTTGCATCTGATCCGATATCGTCTCTTCATGTTTGCCCCTGACCATGATCATCAGGTCGTCTGCGTATCCGACAACTTCCAGGTGGTTCTGGTCCAAAATCCGCAGGAGCCCATCAATGACTAGTGACCACATGAGAGGGGACAATACTCCCCCTTGCGGGCATCCCCTCGTGGCTACTATCGTCACCTCCTCGCCTCCCAAGTCGGAGGTAATTCTCCTGCACTCCAGCATCTTCGACATCCATTCGACCAATATCGGCTCTAGTCCTCTTTCTATTGAAGAGGTCCTTATTGAGCCAAAGTCGGCATTATCGAATGCGCCTTCGATGTCGATGAATGCTGCCAGAGCCACTTCCTTATGCTCCAAGGCATTCTCCACTCGTTTCACCACCTGATGTAGTGCATCGATTGTAGATTTCCCTGGCTAGTAGGCAATGGCCTCTCAACGAGGACTCCCGTCTTCACGTGCAGATCTATGAGCTTCTCCATTGCCTTCAGGATCACCGAAGTCAGACTGATAGGTCTGTAGGACTTCGGCAGCTCCTCATCCCTTCCTCCAGCCTAAATCCTCCTAAATCCTAAATCCAAAGTCCAGCAAGAAGTCCTTTAGCCTGAGCTGCTCCATTGAAGAAGCATCCATTACGATTGTGAGGGTGGCAAGTGATTTTGTGTCCCTGCGCTGGATCACTTGCCATTCTGAAGTCGAAATGCCAGCGTTCTGGCCTTGGATCATCTCCAGAATTTCCTCGCTCGTGTCGGTGGCTCCACCCTCAAAGTACCCAACAACCGAGTATTTGTTGGGGAAGTCATCCTCCTTCGCAGCTTTGAGTTGGAGCCCAATTTCATGACCCAGTCTGCCGTCTCCTTGTTCCTGCAGACCAGGATCAAGAGGCCGTCCTTGATGTAGGGCCTCTGAACGAAAGCAGGTTTGACCGTGCCCTCTTTCTGGTCTCTGATCTCCTTCTTGATCGCTGCGGAGATCTTGTCAAGGTCTTCTTGCTCGATCTTCCTCTTCGGGAAGTCCATATAGAACATTCCGACCTTGACTGCTCCAGCGACCTCGCTATAGGAGGGCCTCTTGTTAGAGGTGCGTGGCCTCTTTGCGCTCTCTCCCTTCTGGATGGCGGGTTCTCTCGCTCGCTTGCCGGACGAGGAAGCCAATGAAGCACTAGTCTCCTTTTTATGGGCTTCCTCAGGCTTTTGCGGTTTCGAAGGAGGCTTACTGGCTTGCTTGGAGCCAGGTTTTGTTGCCTCCTTCCTTTCCGCTTGAGCCTTGTCCTTGCTCCGAACGTACCGCCCAGGTTGAGATTGAGGGCGTCTGGAGTTCGGCCTGGTGCCCAGAGGTACCTGCGCCGGGCCAAGAGGAGTCTCGGCCTTCTTCAGTGCCTCCTGCACTGACAGGCCCTGCTTCCTGAAGCGATAGAAGCGCTTCTTCATGGCACCTCCCATCTTTGGCAGCTCTGGCCTCTTGTACACTCTCTTGGAGGCCTCCTGCCTCCTAGGGGCCAATCTCTTGTCTTTGGCTCCCCTGGGATCCCGCTTGGCGCTGCTGACGCTGAGGCTTTTTAGGGCCGCAGAAGCCTCATCGACTGAGGATGAGGCCGATTCCTTCAGCTGCCCAGCTGTCCCTAGCGACGATCCCTGTCCCCCAGAAGAAGAGTCAGCCTCTGCAGCCTCCTTACGTTGCCTC
This sequence comes from Forcipomyia taiwana, assembly GCA_963930915.1. Taxonomy (NCBI): domain Eukaryota; kingdom Metazoa; phylum Arthropoda; class Insecta; order Diptera; family Ceratopogonidae; genus Forcipomyia; species Forcipomyia taiwana. The sequence goes on along the minus strand of CAWVOI010000027.1, from coordinate 199,288 downwards.
TGGTCTTTTGGGGCAGGCTCTGGGATCGCCTGTTCGGAGCACGCTCCGAGTCGCGGGCATTTCTGCAGAAACCTATGGGACTCCAGCTTCGGACTCATGGGTCATATAGGTGAAGTGTGAACATAATTTATTCTAGATTCAATGCCATCTAACATTTGCAAAAGTTTCAGCTCGATTTAATGGTTTTGAAATTTTACCCTTGCATAGGGGAAGTCTTATTGACCAACAGGTCCGTTATTTTTCATTTTACTTGTCTATTCGAAATTTCAGGTGAATCGGAGCAATTAAAATTTTTCTCGATTTAGAGGCTCCTCACCCAAACCCCTTGAGTGATAGGGTAATACACTTCGAGCATGAAAATTTTTTTGGTCGGTCGCTTTTTATATGGAGTGGACAAACAGAGCAAAATTTTCAGCCAATTTTCGTGGAAGTCTGGATTTGAGATGACTCGGATCTCCCAAAGTACTTAAGTCCGGAGCCTCATCTCTTGGTGGCTGTTTTAAGGGGTCCCTCTAGTGGTCGTCACCAAAGATGGGAGCTCTAGCCCCCGTAATTTGGGAGCTAGAGAAAATCGAATTTTTTTTGATATTTTTGTATTTGAAAATGTCACCAAGATTTGGTTTTCTCTAGCTCCTAAAGTACGGGGGCTAGAGCTCCCATCTTTGGTCACAATTACTATTGGGACCCCTTAAAACAACCACCGGAGCCTCCGGACTTAAGTACTTTGGGAGATTTTTTTTTTTCGATCCAAGTTGGTCTCAAACCCTTACTTCCAAAAAAATTGGCTGAAAATTTTGCTCTGTTTGTCCACTCCATATAAAGAGCGACCGACCAAAAAAATTTCCATGATCGAAGGTAATACATGTTTTGTATGATGTGCTAGATTTGATATGATGTATAAAATATCCGAAATTCAGTTCAATTGGAAGAAGTATATGGAATTTTCATACCACGGAAAATCCCTAGTTACCCTCAAGCAACTTTCCGAGAAAGCCAAAGTTTTCCACCACCTTCCAGAACGTATCGGACACTTCCATATCGGACACATAAGTGCACTTTTTTCAAAATTTTAAAAATATACTAAAGGTAAGGTTCGAATTTTGGAACAGTCAAATTGTGGAACGCCTTTGGCAATTTTGCTCTTACGCCCTCAGGACAATGTTTTTCCCCTCTTGAGTTATATTTCTGTACTTGTAATTTTTATCCCTATTTTTCCAATTGAAAAAAAGTTTCTATCTCAAAGGTTGAATGAACAAATTTCTTAATTCGTACCCAGGTATGCCTGAGAGAAGAGCAAATATTGACTAAGGTCTAACTCAGCTCTCCCCCATTGACTTTTTTTGTGTAGGTAGTCATTAACTAGTCATTAACAAAACATGTAAAGTTTTGAAAATTTACTCTCTAATGAGCCCACAGGAATTTTTTGAAATTTCAAGAACAAATCTCTTAATTTTAGTTTTGGATTTTTCCTGACCAAAATAAGCATTTGTTCTAAATGGTTGATAACATTTTCAAAAGGGACTGTTAGCGTGTAATTTTGGTGCAAGTAACAATTTTTTATCTCAAAAGAGGGTGCCACCAGAAAATAAAGAAAAACCTTTATTTCGTTTTTCTACTTTGCCCGACTCTCACGCTGGTACCTTAAGAGCTTACTAGTCTAAGCATATCAAAAAATTTATTGAAACTTTTTATAAAAAAGCTGCTAAGCAAGTAGAGTCCTATCTCGTAATATAACGCGACAATAAATGATCTTCTGAGACAACTCCCATACATTAAGTTTTTCAGGAATAAAAATCCAAGATGGCGGCGGACCAACTTCCGGTTTGGTGGAGGGCTTTTTCAATCCCCCATGTAACCCCCAAAAAAATCCCAAGAGGATCCCCTAAATATTAAGGGAGTTAGACTGGTTTGGATTTCCTTGCAATTCCCTTGTTCTATAATTCGACCACCCCTGTTACAAAAATGACACTGTTCCACAATTCGACCAAAACCCAAAAACTTTAAATTTCAATAAAAATTCCTGTAAAAATTTAAGGGTCCTAAATTTTTAGTGAATTTTTAGCAATTTTGAAAAAATGCACTTGTCCGATATACTTGACACATGTCCGATATGTCTGTCTGTCCGTCCGTCCAAATCGCAAAGGCTCCGAAACTATAAGAGCTAGAGACCTGCGGTTTTTTACATGATGTAAGGTATGGTTTAGAGAGTGGGCCATTTCTATTGGTTTCCCAAATAACCCCCCAGGGGCGTAACCAGGGGGGTTTTCATGTTGTATGAAACTTTCTTAAACTTCACCCGATTAAGCTGAATTTTGAACATGTTATAGATCATATCAAATCTAGCAAATCATAGAACACATGTTTGCCCCTATCACTTAAGGAGGTGGGGTGAGTGACCCCTAAAGGGGGAAAAATTTAGTTACTCTGATTGAGCTGAAATTCAGAATGGTCATGTAAAATGACAAACCAAGCAACTTTTGTTTGGGGTCTTGGTCCCAAAAATGTAAAATAATTGGCCTGGTCAATAAGTGGCCTCCCAAGACTTCCCCTGGCGAACAGTAGGGCAAAATTTCAAATTCAACCGATTGAGCTGAAACTTTGGCAACTGTTAGATGACATTAAATCCATCAAAAACAGTTCTACAGTAAGTCTCTATGACCTAAGGATGTGGAGCTGAGGACTCCAAACAGCCCCGTACCGTGACCTAAATATCAGTGACCTAAAATACTAACTGATCTTTCAACCACCTCCAATCTGAATCTTGAAGAGTTGAAGTCACTCGAAAAGTTGGGAATAAAACTGCAGGAAGAGACTGAATTAAAAATTGTAAAAAAATACATCGAAGTGAAAAGAAAAGAGTGGCAAGAACATCCTGAAGAAAATAAGCCGTCATTCAACATTTTATTGACGATGTTTGAAATTCGGGGAGCGTTTCCAGAAGTGTACAAATTCTTGGTGATAGCAGAGACTTTTGCATGCAGCACTGCTGTCTGCAAAGCTTCGTTTTCTGCGTTAACACAAATAGATATTCCGTCGCGACTTTCCATGACTAATGAACGCATGTGAAACTTGGCTTTCTTGGCGTTTGGAAATAATCGACTTAAAAATATTTCATCTTCTGAAGTCTTGAGATCATTTCATGAAAGAAAGGAGAGACGATAACAAATATTTTGACTTATAACGTAATGATAAAGTTTTTCAATAAGTTTGTTTGATACTATTTTTAACGCGCCTAAGTAAATATTTCTCCAGCACGTGTTTCTACTTATTGGACTGGGAGCGGTCAAGGGATGCGATCATAAATTTGTAAATTTGTAGGGGGTGCTCTGAAAATCCCAGGGGGGGCTAGGCCCCCCCTAGCACCTACCACGGTACGAGGCTGGCTCCAAAAGTCCGTATGAGACGAAAATTTGTCATCTCCAATTTAGCTGAAACTTGGGCAAATGTTGGATAACATTAAATTTGACAAAATATCCTTCTTAGTTAAGGCTCTATGGCCTTTGGGATCAAAGTCAGGGATTCAGTGATGAAATTTGGGACAAAATATTTTCACTTGGACCCAACTTTTGCAACAAAGCGAATTGAAAATGCACTCAAATGCTCTCGTCCCCGACTAAGCTTTAAACATGTTTTTTTTCCATGTTCTTTGTTTAATTATCCATGCACTGAGACCAAATTTGACCCTTTGGAATTCCGAAAAGCCAAGTTATAAAATAAAGAAAATAAATTAATAAAATAGGGCCTTAAGTGCACCACAAACGAACCCTAAACTATGTTGATACATATTTATTCATGTAGGTGAAGCAAAGTTTTTAAAGATTTGTTTTCGATGAAGCTTTCGGCTTTCAGGCCAACCACAGCATCATTTGAAAATAAGGTATGTTCACGAAATAACTTTTACACAGATTTTAGGGTGTCAGATTTTAAATTTTGATTATATACATCATGTTATAATTTTTTTGAGTTTAAGATACCTTAAGCATGTTAAGAAAACTACCATTTCAATTATCCACTTCAATCTGAGAAAGATTCAAAAATTTCTGTTTTGGACCTCAAAAAACCTTTTTTCCCGACCCTCTGTCGTACTGTGAGCTACACTTTTCACTTTCTTTCTAGATATTTCATATTTTTTTGAATGCCTGAAGCCTCTCAGTAGATTTAGGTTGAAAATAGCCGGATACTTTTCGATGAGACGAAGTTTTGGTATATGAGTAGGTTCATGCTTTTTGAGAACGAATATGATTCTTTGGCTTTGAAATGAGCTCCAGCTCTTCTAAATTAATGAATGGAGGTAAAGTTTAGTCAAAATGTTGACTTATGATTGCGGTTGTTATACGCGAGTAACAATTGGTTTCCCCAACAATTTCGGATAGAAATATTTTACATCAATGTTCCGACTTTCTGCAAAATTGAGTTTTCTTGACATATTTCCACATGACTTGCTAAATCATGATTTTAAGTAAATTTTTTAAGGTTATTTGGACTGTAAGCTTTTCTTTAGACTCAAAAAAAATTACTGAAAAGGATTGAAAACCAGGTAAAACGTTGCTTTCATGCTAGCGTATGTTTTTGTTCTCTATTAAAATTTAGCTTCGATTTCTGTCCTGCATATTCTTCAGAGTTCCTGGGTCTTAGCGGTGCAGACTTTGGTTATGAAAAGTTTTTTCTTATTTCACAAATTTAATTAAGGAAGCACCAGCCCACCCATAACCATCTCTAATATATTACCCTTGATTTTCCTTAAACAGACAGAATCATCTTGACAAGCTCCAAATCCTGAAAACCTCCTTTTAGTCCGCCATTTTTCTTTCTTTTTATTGATTTTAAATCCTTTAAACGGAAAAACACGTTCCTTGCAGTTTATCGATAGGATTTCGCAAAAATTTTAATTGCTTTGTACGACCTTTGCTGATTTATTGAGAAATGGAAAATTTGAATTTTTGGAATAAATTCTTATTTCAAGGAGATTTTTTACAATTCAACCAATATCCAAAAACAATTCCCACAGAATTAACTGGATAAGTTCCTCTAAAAGGGGAGTTCATAACAAATAATATTATTACTTAGGTACTATTTTTTAAAAATCGATGAAGTTGTAAAAGTTATTTCGTGAACATACCTTAGAATATAAAAATTCGAAAGTTTTTCCATTAAAGAGGCAATTGGAGGTTTATAATTATTGCTCGTTAAACATACTTATTTATTTTTCAGGTATAATGTGGGTTGTAGACTCTGGCAAAGTGGAGACTTTAGCAGCAGGTTTGTTTCTTTACGGTAATATTTCTAAATCTAATTTTAATGAAAATTTCAGATCGAAGTCAATATTTTTGCCCCCCTAAAATTGTACTGCTTGACCTTAAGAGAGAAGGTCAAATTGTTCACATCTATAACTTTCCGGATTCGGTTGTGTCGCACGGGAACAACTATCTCAATAAGCTAGTGGTTGACGATTCTTCTGGTGGTTTTGCCTACATAACAGACAACAGTGGTGCTGATCCAGGCATTGTTGTATTTTCCAGACGTCTTAACCAATCGTGGAAAGTTCGAGAACCAAACTCCATGCGAGCTTCTTTGAATGCTGTAGCCTTTGTGGTCAATGGAAGCAATCTAAACTTTTCGATTCACATAGATGGGATAGCTCTTGGGCCGTATTACGCTTCTGTTAACGGTGCACCGCAAATTGAAAGGAATGTTTATTATTGCCCTCTTTCAAGCTATCATCTATATTCGATTCCTGCTTCATTGCTTCGAGACCCAGAATTCGCTTTACAAGCTACGCCAAGACAAATTTTTCAAGCAGTTACTGATTACGGAAGAAAAGCATCTCAAACTGATGGTATGATTATGGATAACCAAGGGATTCTGTACTACGGACTGTTAAAAGAACATGCAATCGCTCAGTGGGACTCCTACAAACCTTTTACTATTGAAAACCAACCAATTATTGCCAAGGACGAGGTGCGTATGAGACAAAATATTTAATATACAAAATATTTAAGTTTTTGACATTCCTTGTTTCTTTATGTTCATTTCTTATAAAATATTTTGATAAACGTTTCATAAAGGACTTCAGTTTTAGCCAGATAAAGAATTTAACAAACCCAACGGTTTCAAATAAAAAGTTCATCTACTCGAGGTGATGGGTGGAAAAGTGAAATTTTGATCGATCGCACTACTTATTGGTAATGTTCTTGACTACAAAGGGCCAAAATTTAGCAAAATCTAAGTTGAGTAAAACCTAAAATGCAGCATAACTTTTCTCTTTATCTTTAGTAGTCAATGACTACTAATAAACTCCCGCTAAGATTCACGCTGCTGTCTTTGCACGCAAGAACGCCCATGGGCGGTTATTTGAATCAAAGCTACTTGAGCGTTTATGAATGTTTTGAAACTAGGCCCTGAGCCTCTCGGCATGCTGAAAATCTATAGTTGAAAACTATTTTTTAAAAAAATTGATGCTAACATATTAAGTAGCCGACTGTTTCGGAAATCCAAGAGCGTTGCTAACTCATTATTTGAGGAGTTTTGAAGCCCAATAAGAAAAATTTTACAGCTTTCGATTAGTGAACTGTTTGTACTGAACGGGATTATTTCACCATCCCGTTAAGATGGTTCATTAAAAGAAAGTGGTGAATTGTTTAAGTGGCTTGTTTAATCTCTGAACTCGCTAAAGTAAGAAAAAATGTTCTAATTTTCTTCTTAAGATTAATCTTAAGATCAAATACAAGTTAAATGGAAAAATAAATCCATGAGCCTTATAATCACGCTTGGTCAATCTCTGAGCTCGCTATTCCGATATAACAAAAGCTTAAGATTGAATTTACTCAAAATCAAGTTCAATCAAGAGCATTTAAATGCTGACTATGTATACTCAAATTTAAAAGGTTTCTCATTACTTGTTTTCAGACTCATATTCAATGGAGTGACGGAATGGGCTTCGATGAGAATGGAAATTTGTACGTCACCGTTAATAGACTTCATAACTTTGTTGCAAATCGACTCAATGTGAATGAAGTAAACTTTAGAATTTTGAGATCCAAAACCGGCACTATAAGTTACGTTCATACGGGCCGAAATTTGGAAGTACCCCAAGGAGGTCTCCTGATTCCAGAACCAACGATTCCATTCATTACTTCGAATGACTTGGGCTTCAGCCCAACTAGCACACCTCTGTATCAAGCAGGAATAGGATTAGGTAGAAGTACTTCTTCCCCTATTGTCAGTGGGGCCAGTCAAGTATCCGCGCGCTCTACTTCTCAAACGATTTTAGCTGGAACAAGCATATTTTTGTATTTATTAGTTTTAAGGGTGAAGCAATGAGTTTAATCAAAAGATTTTTGTGTGGTTAAGGTTATCCCAGAACCTTTTACATACTTTCTTAGAACACGCCAAATATAATTAAAAATAAGCTGGACTTGTTGTACGAAAATTGTTTTTCAGCGTGTATTAGAGTAAATAAAAGTCTTTTTTTAATACATGCATACATAATAAATCATACTATATATAATGAAATGTAAATTGTGCATTTAATTTTAAATAAATATTTTCAGAATGCCATACGTTTTTAGTGCATTTTTAAAATTTTGAAAAAAATACACTGTTTCCGTTCGACAGGGTCGTCAAGGTTCTGAAATTGTAAGAGCTAGAGACCTGCCTTTTTTGCATGTATGGTCTGAAAGGTGGTGGCTTTCCACCACCTCCTTAAAATGTTTTCCCGGAAAATTGAGTGGGGATAACTAGGAGGGTTTTCCTATATATACATCATGGTAAACCTAGTAAATCATAAAACACATGTTGGCCCTTTCACTTAAGGAGGTGTGGGATGAGGGACCACCGAAAGGGAAACATTTAACTTGCTCCCCAATGAGCTGAAATCAGGCCCGTAGCCAGACGGGTGCTGGGGCTGCCTGAGCCAGCCCAAATGAGATCTGAGACAGCCCTAAAAAATAAATCTATCATCAATTAAAATTTTAATCTTTCGCAAGCCAATCAAAACTGTAAAATTTTGCTACAGTCTGCGTCATATTGATAGGAGCACTTGTTTTTTTGGGATATTTTCAAAACGGCTCAGCTCTCAACTCTTGTGAGTAGCATTTTTTTAATGACTCGAGATGACACGACTTTTAAACATGAATCGAAATAGTTCGGTTTCGTTATGGGAAAAATATTAGACAAAAACCCTCTTTTGGGTGTTTCAAAATGATAGGACGTCCATTCTCGCTGGCGCTATTGCAAAACCGAAATTTTCAAACTGCTCAGAGGGTGCCAAATGATACTTTTTCACAACAAGCGAAGTCCTAAGGTTTCGAAAATGATACTTTAAGCCGGGGTTTCTAGCGTATGGTAATATATTTTCCTTGCCTAAGTCACGAAAAAAAATTTTGCTCGAATAATTTTAATTTCTTTATTTCACTCTTAGTTGTTATTTAATCTCAAAACTTTGTTTTATGAAATTTAAAGAAGGTCAACAAGACTCAAAAATGCGTCGTTACTCATGCTCCCTCTCTTGGTTTCTGATTTACAATAGGGGTCAAGATCTGGTGCGTGCGTAACGCTGAAAAATAGAAAAGTTTATCTACTGGCTTCACCTTGACAGTTAGGCCTCTCTAAAGGCCCACAAGCTTAAGAGTTTTAAGTTCCCTAAAAAATTTGTCTTGGTTGTTTCCGTCGTTACTGGTCAAGAAGTAACCCAAAAAGTGCCTTCAAATAGTGTGCGTGCGTAACGCTTTTTTCGTTAGCTGTTTCGTGCTACTCTAGAAGACTTAAGATTGAAAAGTTTGTTCATTCGCAAAATTTTATGCCTCAGTAAAACTAAAAAAAGATGAGGTTTTGTCAAAATCGACCGATAAAAAAAAATTTTTTTTTGCCTCTCGGATGGACATAGGAGCTGAGGACTTCATTCATTTAAAACCCTATAACTCTTCAACGGATTGACTTAAAAGGCTCATTGAACACATTTTTGAAAATTTAAGAAATTTTAAAGACTTAAATGACTGATAAACTCGATATTTACAATCCTAACCGCAATGACAAATTTTGAACATCAATTCTAAAAAATTGACCTACAGTTCTGCACTTAAAAGACCCCTAGATCCGTCATTTTACATTTTAGAGGATATATGTCTTGATTAATATTTCTCAGTTTGTCATTTTGCGTGACCATTCTGAGTTTTAGCCAATTCAGATGAAATAAATATATTTACCAAGCTCACGTATGGGACCCCTTTTGCAGCCCCTCAGGTTAGGAAAATTTTTACTTAAGCCCCTCAAATAGTTTTTTTTAAACAATAATCAAGCTCAGTAACTTATTCAAGTCCCAAAACTTTGATGAAGAATGAATCCTGCTCCTCTGGATCATATGTTGAAACGTGACGCACGCACACCCAAAATAAAAATCAAAATGTGCGTGAGTAACGCTCTTTTTTGACTGAATTCCTCCGCAACCCTTAACTCAAAACCCAAGGTATTTTTGGAAAGGGAATTTAATCAGCTTTTCATCATGGTACTTAAAATTTTACTGTGCTGTTTTAGAAATAGAATTTGACTTTGAGTGTACTCAAGTCAAGATGGTGTGACAAAAAATGTGCGTGAGTAACGCTCACTTTTTCTCAATTTTCACCAAGAAGATGAGTAATGAAAAATCCAACCCGATCTTATTGTAGTACCTCTTAAAACAGCTGACAGTTCAAGCCCAAATTGGCTGCTGTAAGTTAAGCCCCCCAAGAATTAGAAGACCTAAAAGGGCACATTTGGTGCGTTCGTCACGCTGAGAATGGACGAGGAGCACTTTGTTCCTCTGGCTCTCAAATGCAATTAGAAGCACTGTGAAGTATTTTTTAGCTTTTCATATTAAAGAACACGAAAATTTATGAAAAGATGAAAGGATAGACACAATTGGAGTCAAAGTAATGGCAGAGGCCGGCTAAGGAGGGGTTAAACCTTAATTATCAATATTTGATTTGGTAAAACTATTCAAAACAATCTGATTTTTTTGTTTTGAATAAATTAAGCTCTTTTTAGACGAAATAAAATGTTTTTGGACAATTCTAGCCACTTTGGAAGGATCAAATATTAAATTAGTATGCTGACTTAGCGACTACTGCATTACTTTTTTTATTTTTCTGGGAGCACAAGAGCCCCAAAACTTGAGGATTGTATACCATTTTGATGTTGTTGTTCCCTTCTGTTGAAAAGCAATTAAAAATTTTTATTCACTCTGCTGTCGTAGGCTTACTAGCTCAAACATGTTGCTCATGAAATTTCTCTTTTTGGGTAAAATTTTAAAAAATTATTCTGGCTATGCAATACGTTTGTCACGGATAAAAATCATTCACAAAATTTTGAAATGATTCAATTTTATTAAATAAAAATGGTTTGGCTTGATTTAAGAGCTTTTGAGTGATTTTCAGAAAAAGCACAATAGCCCTTCATAATATATTTTTCTTTATTGCACTCTACGAGCTCTGTACCTCATAAAAGTCAGGCTACATTTGAAGTTTTGTTCAAAATCATTCAATTGTTCAAATAATAGTTAAGCAAAATCAAAAACATGCTACTTTCATACCTTGAAGTGAAAATAAGTATAATTTAGTTTGGTGGCTTCGGTAAGTTTGGAAATAAAAAAATTATTTATTTGTTCCAAAGTGGCTAGAATTGTCCAAAAACGTATTATTTCGTCTAAAAAGAGCTTAATTTATTCAAAACAAAAAAATCAGATTGTTTTGAATAGTTTTACCAAATCAAATATTGATAATTAAGGTTTAACCCCTCCTTAGCCGGCCTCTGCCATTACTTTGACTCCAATTGTGTCTATCCTTTCATCTTTTCATAAATTTTCGTGTTCTTTAATATGAAAAGCTAAAACATGTTTAAAGCTTAGTCGGGGACGAACGCATTTGAGTGCATTTTCAATTCGCTTTGTTGCAAAAGTTGGGTCGAAGTGAAAACATTTTGTCCCAAATTTCGTCACTGCAGAAACTTGTTGGACCCCTGACTTTGATCTCACAGGTCATAGAGCCTTAATGTAAAAGGATATTTTGCTAAATTTAATGTCATCTAACATTTGTCCAAGTTTAAGCTCAATTGGAGTTAAAAAATTTTCGCCTCATACTAACTTTGAGAGCTCACAGCTCCTCACCCTTAGGTCATAGAGGCTTACTGTAGAACTGTTTTTTGATAGATTTACTACAATCTAACAGTTGCAAAAGTTTCAGCTCAATCGGTTAACTTTGAAATTTCGCCCTTCAGTTCGCCAAGGGAACTCTTGGATGGCCACTTATTGACCCCCAGAGTCCATTATTTTACATTTTTGAGTCCATGACCCGAAACAAAAGTTGCTTGGTTTGTCATTTTACATGACCATTCTGAATTTCAGCTCAATCAAAGCAACTAAATTTTTCCCCCCTTCGGAGGCCTCTCACCCCACCCCCTTAAGTGAAAGGGGTAAATATGCGTTCTATGATTTGCTAGATTTGACATGATGTATACCATATCCAAAATTCAGCTCAATCGGACGAAGTATATGGAACTTTCATACAACGGGAAAACCCCCTTAATTACCCCCCAGGCAGTTTTTCGGAAAAACCAAAACCTTTCGCCCACCCTCCAGACCATACATGACAACATGCAAAAAACCGCAAGTCTCCAGCTCTTGTAGTTTCGGAGCCTTTGCGACTCAGACGGACGGACGGACGGACATATCGGACACATAAGTGCATTTTTTTCAAAATTGATGAAAATGCACTAAAAATACTTCACAGTGCTTCTAATTGCATTTGAGAGCCAGAGGAACAAAGTGCTCCTATCATTTTGAAACACCCAAAAGAGGGTTTTTGTCTAATATTTTTCCCATAACTAAACCGAACTATTTCGATTCATGTTTAAAAGTCGTGTCATCTCGAGTCATTAAAAAAATGCTACTCACAAGAGTTGAGAGCTGAGCCGTTTTGAAAATATCCCAAAAAAACAAGTGCTCCTATCAATATGACGCAGACTGTATTCATTAAAAAAATATTGGATGTAATAGAGCCTGTAAACAAAATGGTTCAGGGTCGAAATATCAACTACACTCAAGCCTTACCACCAATCAAAAAATGTTCTGAATTAATTCAGGACATGGGTATCGAGGAAGCTTTCCTGAAACTTTCTAATGAAGTATACAGAATACAAAACACTTTATTTAACAGTCTTATACAAATATATACATTCGAGGCTTAATTGCGGGACTTAGTTACAAAAACTATTACAGCGACACTTTTAGAGGATCAATTAACAAGCATAAAGACGATCATTGGACTCGAAAGGCTTCTTCAATAACGAGGAAAACACTTGACTTGACTAACACCACCCAAAATTATACAAAATCACCTGAAAACACTCAAGGGCGACTTGCAAAACCTCCAGTATGGCTTGATACTTATGTGACAGCTAGCAGTACAGGTTTCCGCTAGCACGTGGATGAAAAAAACAATTCTCACAAAGTAGTGGAATTAATCGTCAAGGAAGTGAATAGGAGATAAAATTTTCGGACTTAAGGGCATTCGCCATATTGAAATTTTGAAAAAACTGATTTTTTTTCTTTGAAAATTCTTTTGGCCTATTTAAGTAGGTCATAGCGTTTTGATGTCCAAGAACGACTTGTATTTCTTAATTAGGAGTGCAATTTCAACATTTAAAAATAGTTGGCCACCATGTTGGAAGTATTTTTTGTTTTCATTTTTTGACACGCTATTTGACGGACTTCCAACATGGCGACCAGGGTTGTGTTATATATGTAAAAGATGCCACTTGGTTTACACTATTTTTAAAAAGAAAACATGTTTAAAGCTTAGTCGGGGACGAACGCAGTTGAGTGCATTTTCAATTCGCTTTGTTGCAAAAGTTGGGTCAAAGTGAAAAATTTTTGTCCCAAATTCCGTCACTGGACCCCTGACTTTGATCCCAAAGGTCATAGAGCCTTATTGTAGAAGGATATTTCACTAAATTTAATGTTGGAGTTAGAAAATTTTCGCCTCATACATGCTAACTTTGGTAGCTCTCAGCTTCACACCCTTGGGTCATAGAGACTTACTGTAGAACTGTTTTTTGCTGTATTTAATGCTATCTAACATTTGCCAAAGTTTCAGCTCAATCGGTTGAATTTGAAATTTTGCCCTCTTTTTCGCCAGGGGAAGTCTTGGGTGGCCAGTTTTTGACCCCCAGAGTCCGTAGTTTTACATTTTTGGGACCATGACCCCAAGCAAAAGTTGCTTACTTTTTACATGACCATTCTGAATTTCAGCTCAATCAAAGCAACTAAATTTTTCCCCCCTTCGGAGGCCTCTCACCCCACCCCCTTAAGAGATAGGGGCCAACATATGTTCTATGATTTGCTAGATTTGACATAATGTATAACATATCCAAAATTCAGCTCAATCGGACGAAGTATATGGAACTTTCATACAACGGGAAAACCCCCTTAATTACCCCCAGGCAGTTTTTCGGAAAAACCAAATCGTTTCGCCCACCCTCCAGACCATACATGACATCATGCAAAAAACCGCAGGTCTCTAGCTCTTGTAGTTTCGGAGCCTTTGCGACTCGGACGGACGGACGAACAGACAGACATATCGGACACATAAGTGCATTTTTTTCAAAATTGATGAAAATGCACTAAAAATCTGAGGGTCTGGGAGTTAAATTTTGAGATATGAATTTTTTGACAAAAAAAATCATCAGAACGAGCAAATCTTTGATAGGAAATTTGAGATTGTTGGAAAGGCCCAAAAATTACCTTCCTTATGACGAGCCATTTGACCCCCTAAGATCTCGGGTACAGGAAATAATCTCACAAACCCTACAGACTTCCGGGATGACATCAGGAAGAAAATCTAAGCATAGTTGGTTTTCATGTTAATGGGAGTCAAAGTTGACCTTCAGGGTCGAATCCACCGATTCGACGGACCTCGACTCGAAGGCTAAAAGAGCCAAGGGATTGATTTTATTCGTGAACGGATCGTACAGAAAATTTATTCGTCTAAAAAATTTATTCGAATAAAAAATTTATTCGAATAAAATAATTTATTCGAATAAAAAATTTATTCGAATAAAATAATTTATTCGAATAAAAAATTTATTCGAATAAAATAATTTATTCGAATAAAAAATTAATTCGAATAAAATAATTAATTCGAATAAAATAATTAATTCGAATAAAATAATTAATTCGAATAAAATAATTTATTCGAATAAAATAATTTATTCGAATAAAATTTTTATTCGAATAAATAAAATTATTCGAATATTTTCACGAATAACGAATACGAATATCGAAGAATATTTTGGACGACAATTTGTGCGATATTCGTATAAGATATTCTTATTCGTATTCGTATTCGGATAAGAATCCCTATCCAATTATACTAACTGACTACAAAAGACACAAAAGATGTGCATATATAGGGTCAACTGGGAAAAATTGGATAAATTAATAAATTTTCAAAATATTGTAAATGTACTAAAAACACTACAAGAGAGTAGGAATTAATCTCCCAGGAAAACGTCTCTATACACTATTTCCTGAGCCAACAGGAAAAGTCACAAGAGTCACCCCCAATAGTCATTAAAGTTTTTTTTTTGTTTTTTCAAAATCCATCCAAAAATTTACAACAGCTCGTTTTAAGTCTGTTAAGTCACAATTTGGTGTTAAAAATCCATGGTAAATCAATAAAACGTCAAATAAGTTTTTAAAACCATATTTTTACAACATATTTCCAGGGGCCCCCATGTGCTAGGACGTAGTCCTTGTATGGGGGGTAGCAAAAAGTTTAGAGCTCTAAGAAAAAACAAGTACCAAAACCATTAGAAATCCGGAAATTCCACGAAATTTTGTAAAAATTTACTTTTTGAAGGTTTTTAAAAGTTTGGAGTATCGCAGAAACCTCAAGTAAAGTTTTTTGAGTTGGTTGCAAAACCAACAGGGAGCTCGAAGGAATTTTCCAAAGTTGACCCTATCGTCAAATTTTTCAACTTTTGTCTCTGCCAGAGCCGCCATCTTAGAAGATAAGTAAATAAATGGTATACTTGACGAATGGAAAATTTAATACTAAAAAAATCTAAATTCGAGGTCAATCGGACGTTCCTCAAGCTCAAACAGCCTGCTATAGTGTACAAAAAGGGAAAAACTTGACTTAGTTTTCATAACTCTCAGGAGCCGCTTAGCATAGTGACTTTAATTGCGCAAGGATGGGAAAAATTCAATTTATTCCATTTCATACTAAAAAAGGAGGAAAACGATTATCTTCCTGTTGGATCGGAATTGCCTACGCGCGATCCCTGTCTGACCCACAGACTACTAAAGTACCTAGACACCCAGATCGCAAAAGTATGTAAATTTTGCTCGTAAAGTGGATTAAGTTGGGTACCGTCGGACTCTCCTTTGAAAATGTAAAAACATTAATATGGTAACTTTTTCCCTCAGACCTACCGTTCTCGAGATATTGGCCTTCAAAGTTGGACTTTTTGGCATCCTCTGTGGGAGGGGTCAACTTTGAACGACCATAACTAGCTTATAAATCAAGCTTTCGGGCTAATTTTTTTTATGTAGTCTGTATGGACTATAACTTATTAAAAAAGTATAGCTTTGGGGTAGAAATCTAAAATTCCATTGAAAAAAAAAATTTTGAATTTTTACCAAAAATTCACCTTTTTCATAAAATAGCGTAAAGCCGCTGCATTACAATGAGCTGGGCTCTAGTATTTTATGTAGAGGTTAAGTCAAGGTATCTGAGGTACAAAGGGTTTTTCTCGATCTAGTGCACTTCTCGAGAAAATTGGGATTAAGTGTGTGATTTATGAAATTTCAATGAAAGTGAAATTTCTTTCCATTAGTTATCGACCTAAAATTAATTCAATGAACTTAATTTGACTATATCAGATGCATTTCACAGTTTTTCTGACAAAAAATGCAAAAATAGCTCGAAAAATTTTACTTTGTGCCCAATAGGAGCATATGATACGGGTGTCTCGTCAGTTTTTTTAGGTTTTGAGTTGAGGTTTTAGCCCCGTAGCTCACAAACGAGGGCTCTGATCTCAAAATAGTCTTTGAGAGGTCTCTTCAATTTTTAAAACGTTTCAGGTGGTGCTCAAATTTTGACCCCGAAAGCTCTTGGTGAGGAGCTAGAGGGCTTTTTCGGCTGATTTTGGGGGGTCCAGGCATAGGAAAAACTTTTCAAAAAAAATTTTGTTTTGAAAATTCCCCCTTTTTGAGGTCGAATACATCCGAAAAGAGACTCTGGCCAAGAAAATCAGGTTTTCCAAAAAAAAAATTTTCACCGAATTTTTCCTATGCCTGGACCCCCCAAAATTGGCCTGAAAAGCCCTCTAGCTCCTTACCAGAAGCTTCCAGGTCAAAACAAAGTTCAGCACTAGATTTATCTTGGAGAGTTCTAGCTACGACTAGAACATTATTTTGCCCTCCAAGCTACCCCGGAGGAGCTACAAGGATTTTAACGTGATTTCGTTTCTCTTGTGTCAAAAGTTACAATGAAACGAAATTCCGTGGAATCCCCGTAGCTCCTCCGGGGTAGCTTGGAGGGAAAAATAATATCCTAGCCGTAGCTAGAACTCTCCAAGATAAATCTAGTGCTGAACTTTGTTTTGACCTGGAAGCTTTGGTAGGGAGCTAGAGGGCTTTTAAGGCCAATTTTGGGGGGTCCAGGCATAGGGAAAATTCGATGAAAATTTTTTTTTGGAAAACCTAATTTTCTTGGCCAGAGCCTCTTTTCGGATGTATTCGACCTCAAAAAAGGGGAATTTTCAAAAAAAAAATTTTTTTGAAAAATTTTTCCTATGCCTGGACCCCCAAAATTAGCCGAAAAAGCCTTCTAGCTCCTCACCAGGAGCTTTCGGGGTCAAAATTTGAGCACCACATGAAGCGTTTTAAAAATTGAAGAGACCTCTCAAAGACTGTTTTGAGATAAGAGTCATCGTTTCTGAGCTACGGGGCTAAAACCTCAACTCAAAACCTAAAAAACTGACGAGACACCCGTATCATATGCTCCTATTGGGCACAAATAAAATTTTTCGAGCTATTTTTGCACTTTTGTCAGAAAAACTGTGAAATGCATCTGATATAGTCAAATTAAGTTCATTGAATTAATTTTAAGTCGATAACTAATGGAAAGAAATTTCACTTTCATTGAAATTTCATAAATCACACACTTAATCCCAATTTTCTCGAGAAGTGCACTAGATCGAGAAAAACCCTTTGTACCTCAGATACCTTGACTTAACCTCTACATAAAATACTAGAGCCCAGCTCATTGTAATGTAGCGGCTCTACGCTATTTTATGAAAAAGGTGAATTTTTGGTAAAAATTCAAAATTTTTTTTTTCAATGGAATTTTAGATTTCTACCCCAAAGCTATACTTTTTTAATAAGTAATAGTCCACACAGACTACATAAAAAAAATTAGCCCGAAAGCTTGATTTATAAGCTAGTTATGGTCGTTCAAAGTTGACCCCTCCCACAGAGGATGCCAAAAAGTCCAACTTTGAAGGCCAATATCTCGAGAACGGTAGGTCTGAGGAAAAAGTTACCATATTAATGTTTTTACATTTTTCAAAGGAGAGTCCGACGGTACCCAACTTAATCCACTTTACGAGCAAAATTTACATACTTTTGCGATCTGGGTGTCTAGGTACTTTAGTAGTCTGTGGTCTGACCCCTTTTCCCAGTTGATCTGTCAAACTCACTTTTGACAGATAACTTACCTTTTTCCTGAATTCCCCTCCGACAACACATGTCTGTGTAACAATCAGGTTAACACTTCTATCCTTGCGCAGTCAGAGTCTCAGTTGAAAACAAAGTTTCCTCGCAAAACGTCATGCCAAGATCTTTGAAGCATGTAACTCATGTTTGCGCTATCAAGAGCGCCAAAAATTCAACAACAAAAAATCCGAAAACTTTAAGGGGTCATACTCCCGAAGGAGGAGAGTCCGCCAAAAGAATTGTTGGACGATGAATGATTTATTTAACCAAATAACAATGTGACGGCCTTTTGCCTTTTGTTCTATCTTCTGAAGCAAAATTTGAACTCAAACTTGATTGGAGTCGGCTGCTGCTCGCACATATTACACAATGCAGTTCATCACGGTCTCGACCAGTTTGGTATATTTGATGTGGACTGCCTAGTTTTCAAAATATTCAACTATTTTTCCATCTACACAGTGCGAACAGAAAAGCTCAAGGAATTTTGTTGTTGAATACAGAAATAAGTTACAGAAATAAGTTACTGCCAGTAAATGTCCGCCATGCTTTGATGGTGAATTAAACTTCGCTGAATTTGCCGGTGAGTCATTCAAAAATTATTTGATGAGCTCAAAAAATTTAAAACTTGTCAAGAGCATCGGAAAAATAGCCAAATATCACAATTGACTGTAATCTAAATAATTGAATTAAATGTGAAAAATTTTTATGTTAATTTATTAAAACTTTAAGTCGGTCTTCCTACCCCAACACCCCCCCCCCCCCAAAACAACAAAAAATTAAGTGCATGTCCCGGTTTTCAACATGTCAAAAATGGTAACCCTATGCCTTATCATCTTTGACCCTTTTCAATAAAGTTCTAAGAGGTTCCCATATGATAAAGGCTGGCCGCAAAAAGTCCCAAAAACCATTTTTTGTTCAATATCTCCCAAACCTTATATTAATCTTTCCTATTTTTTTTGCTGTTTTGTTTTCTCTTCAGACCCCATCGAAACTAGAGTTGCCAACCCTCCGGGTTTCACCCGGAGACTCCGGGTTTCACCCGGAGACTCCGGGTTTGAAGGGTCATTTCCGGGTGTCCGGGTCAAGGCCAAATTCCTCCGGGTTTGGTGAATTTTACTTTATTTCTAAAATTTCACTATTCAATATAATTAATTCATATGTATATTCTGAGCTGCTGAATTCTCCAGATTTGAATACCTAGAGCATGGAATTTTTATTTTTTTTTCCACTTTAATGTGGAGAAGGCGAATCAATGATTTTCGTGTTCCAAAATGATTCAACCCATAGTTTGCTCACTACTTAGATCGAAAAAAATCGGGTTTTTCCCCATCCACTAAGGGGGTTTAAAGTAGTATCAATCTGTTTGCTAGGCTCCAAGAATTCTAAAATACTATGACTTGCCAGGAACAACAGGCTGGAAGCCGCGCAATCAGCTTCCACAGTTGGTGATTTTGAGTGATTTTTTCTCTGGAGGCGCGTCGACATGCTCGCTATTTCCAATTCTCCCCGACCAGCTGGGGAGTTGAATGTGGTATCGAAAAATTCTCTAGGCATTAAGGATTCTGGAATGCTGTGCCTCGCTAGGAACAACAGCCTGAGAGCCTCGTAATAAGTCTCCAAATTTGAGGGTTTTTAACATATTGTGAAAATCACTCCTCAGAACAGAGTCAAAAATGAGCACATTTCAGAGGGTTACTAAACTGAGTAAATGCGAAATGCGAAAAAAAATCTTAGGGCTGAGATCTGGGTTCAAATCCGAGACACCCATTTTACCCAAATCTATAAATTCATATTTTAGCTATTTCTTCACCTATTTCGATGCGGGAAAAGCTAATAGCATGGTTTGCGACCCTGGAGAAGGTTCGGACACAGGTTCAAGACCTCAGGAGTCGAATTTTTGTGAACCGAAAAAATTAATTTTCACCAATGTGTGCGACGAATATTATTGATTAGGTTGTGTATTAAAGCGGCCCTTGATTACAACTTTTTTTACTTCTGCTGTAAATTATAGCAGTTTTTTAAGAGTAGTACAAAATTTTATGGGGCAACTTTCTGAAAATTGATCTCAGCTCCCAGGGCACGTAGAAAAGTGAATGATAGATGCGCACACATTTCAAAGGCTGCACGAGCTATAGTTTGGTCCTGAGTTTTAAGTGGCTTTCGGAGATCTGGGAGTTCCCCCAGAGGCCTATCAAATAGGCCCGTTCTCCACTACTTCCCTTCGGACCCCCAGATATTATATTTTTCCCAGATAGCCCGTGAAAAATAAAGGTCAATTTGCCACGAAAAGCCCTATCTCCGGGGGCTCCTTCTATTTATTTTCGATTTTTTTCTGAAAAAATTGTCCGTCAAAATTCACGTTAGCCATGACTTTTGAAAATTGAGGTTACTTTATTTCTATAAATTTTAGCAGTTTTTTAACCTTTTCACCTACTACTCAACTCCTAGATAAATAAATTTTAGAATAACTTCAAATAAAAAACAATCTACCAACATCGGCCACATTAGCCCATACCCCCCCCCCCCCAACTTTAAAATCTCCGGGTCTGACTTCAGCCCGAGTTGGCAACTCTAATCGAAACCAAAATACAATCAGCTCCGGAAAATAAATTCGCCTCAGGGCTCAGTTTTGTAATTGGTTGACTAGTAAATCCTTAAAATTTCCAGTTTGTATAGTGGGAAAATCAAAAAAACGAGCAAATAAAACTGCAACATAAATCGGCGATTTTTCGTTTAGTCGCCGATATCGACTATTGGAGTTGCCTTAGGATAGCACCTTAAAAAAGCGAAGCTGCGCTACTGCGCCCATCAATTGTGCGCAGCACGTTTGTTTGTAGCAAGGGGGACCTTAAGTAAAAATTATATGAAGTTCAGTTTACCTCTTGCAAACCGTCATCGGCCAATTCTTGTTTTGACAAAATCAAACTGATGTACTGAAATATTTACAACAAATTCATCAAATAATATCAACCAATATGAACCGGTCAAGTGAGTTATTTTGTTTTGGAAATCAATTTTAAGTGAAAATTGGGAGTTTTTGTAGTTGCAAAATTGATCAACCGCTTTTAACCTTATAAAAATATCACAAGTTACAATGATGCTTGAAAAACCTCGCTAATTTAAAGGCCTCTGTCTGCATATCTGTTACAAACATATTATTAATTTAATCGTTCTGAATTATATATGTTTTCGTAAACTTTATATCGTCTCAATAATAAAGAAAAAAATGTATAGGTTTTGACTTATACGGGTCTGGCTCTCAATCGGAGGAACAATTAAGAATCGAATACATAATATATCTTTCTTATTAAAATTCTGAGAGTGTTTCTGGCACGAAACAGTTAAATTCAGTTTCAAAAGTAATGGAATAAGGGTTTTATATATGTAGATACATTCCAGACGTATTTCTAAGAGTAATACGTTATACATGTGAAATGTTTAATATTCTAAGAAGAAGTTGACACAATTTGTAAGCAAGCTGGAATATAAGGAGGGCAGTTAAGAATAAGAAGAAGCCTAATTTAAGGTTCATCCATACAGACTTGAAATATTTTTAACGATATGACAATAGATGTATCATAGTGCGGTTGGGGTCGTTACCGATCTTGCGGTGTTAACGGTGTCATAAATATTTGTTCAAATATTTCAAAGAATTTGATTGCAAAATATTTGAACTGACAAGTTCGCCAACTCTCAAGTTTCACTAATAACTTAATTTGCGAGAAAAAAATTGACTTGAGCTATTCGTTTACTCCATTTTAGTGTTGAAAAAGCTTAAAAATATATAGAGATGCAATAACCACTCAAACCTATAGCTCAAATTAGGTACAAAAATTTAAACAGTGTCAAATTCGAATGTTTGTCGTGATTTTTTCGCTTTTGAAAATGTATGGTGCACAATTTTTTATTCAAACAAAAAAAATTCCGTACTTAAGGCCAGGGCGGAGGCGATTTGTTCCCAATCGTCGCCAATAGTTCTATTTGCCAATTAAGTGATTCCCGGGGGCTGGAAATAATCCTAAATCATTCTCCTGCTTCCCAAAACATTTTTTTAGCACTTTGAATGACTCAAATCTGTTCAGAAATAGCTAAATAAGGCCAATTTCTGTTTTTTTCATTCAAAAAATTTTCCGAAATCAGAAACTGAACGTAAAGGCATGATGGAAGGCTTGTTTTACTCGCAGATAAATTTCAAAGGCCGTAACGGAGTCCTTTTTTAAAATTTCAGTCTGTAAAAATTATGAAAAATGAATATGGAAGCCACTGTTTTCGACCATGCACCAGCCTGCACCCCTACAGACCATGCCCTACACGATACAAAAAACCGCAGCTCTCTAGCTCTTCTGGTTCTTGTGTTATAAAATTTCAGTCAGACAGACAAACAGACAGACGGCAAAGCGGCCACAATAGTGCATTTTTTGCAAAATGCTAAAAATGCACAAAAAAAAGCTCTGTTACGGCCTTTAAAATTTATCTGGGAATAAGAAAAGCCCTCAAGCATGCCTGTTCGTTCAGTTTCTGATTTCAGAACATTTTTTCTGAACATTCTGTTTTAGCTTTATACTCGATCTTATAAATTGGAATGTTCTGTTGAAAAATTTACAATCAGCGTATTTGTTGAGAAATGAGAATTTTAAGGGAAAGTTACTGAGCAAAAAATTTCTTTTAACTAGCAGGCCCCAGATTACAAAGTAAAATAATTTGGCCCAATACTGTACATCTCAGGTAGGGTTTTCCACAAACAGGATTTCAAAAAAACAGCTGTTTCTGTTAACAGTGTTTTAAAAAACAGCTGTTTTCTGTTTTTTTAATATTTACTGAAATTTTCCCTAAAATATGCTAAATTAAAAGAATTTTTTTATTACGATTTTCATTTTACCAAGTAGGTAGGTATTTTATATTTTGTTAATTTTATAACAGTATTTTAAAAATACCAAAGCTTGAAGTGAATTATTTGTAAGTCGCGACCTAATTTTTGTATATAAATTGGTGCAGACAAAAAACACCTTTTCAACATTAGTAGATGTTGGTCTTATTGAGAGCGAAAAGATAAACCTCTCAACCTCATTTGTTTGCGGTTTTTTACGCTTTTTAGCAAAATTCCAGATGACATGATTCCAAAGACAAGCTAAAATATAACATAATTTAGGAAAATATCGTAAATTAAAAATTATTTCCTCATTTTTTAAATCTTTTACAGTCACGGTTTTACTATTTTAGAAAAAAAATTGCTCACTGAAAATTGCTGACAAAAATTAATTTTCGTCATTGAATGATCATATATCATGTGTACCAAGTACACAAGGAAATTCCTTGAAAATGAAACTTTATTATAACAGAAAAAGCTCGAAAATAACAGCTGTTCACAATGGGAACTTTTGACTGATTACGGGGCCAAAATTCAAAAAACGCTTAGATCGAGCTGAAAATTGGTTTGTGGAGGTTTTTGGTGTCGAGGAATCTGATTTTATGAAAAAAATTTGGAAATTTCATCATCTTGAATAGGCTCCTTTGGAAAATTTTGGAAAGTTTATAAATTTTTCATGAAAAGTTCTTTTTTTTTCATGGATTCGAAATTTTTGTGCTCTAAATAGCCATAATCTAAAATATTATACTCCTACTAAAGATTGAAAGGGCTTTAATTGGCTTTTCCCTTTGTTCTGGTCATAAATTTTACATAAAAAGTTAAATTTACTTTATGTTTAAGTTATAAAATAAAAAACTAATACAATAATCGATCAGAAATTTTATCAGCTTTTCAAAAATGTGCCATTTTCTATAATTTGATTGAGAAATAGAAAAGTTTTCCCTGGTTTTCCCCAACCATGTCTGAAATGCGTGACAAATAAACGGACCGACAGACGGACAAACTGACACAAAGTCAAATAGACGGACAAATCAAGCACAAAAATGCATTTTTTTTTTCAAATTTTGACACCCTAAAAACCTTGGATTGTCTTAAAAAGTAACTAACTTATTGAAGCAAAATCGGAAAAATCATCTAAAATGCACCTTTGAAAATTAATTGCGCCAAACAGAAATTTTCATGAATATTTTACCACTATTTTTTTGACTTCTCTATTCATGAAGAATACAGGAAAAAAATCTGTTCACCAACTGAGGTCGAGGGATATTACTTCCGATCCAAAATTTGTTGATTTTCAAGGTAAAAAGGGCTTTTTTCAATAAATCATAAATATTTTATATAGTAATATTTTTTAACAAAGTATATTTTAAAAAATAACAATAATATCATATGACATTTTAAAAAGAAAATGGAACAAATAACTTAAAGACGCATAAGAGAAATGATTTTTCAAATATGGGCGACTGAGAAAAAAATCAATTTTTCTAGGAAAAATTTTTAAGGTCCAACTTTGAACGTGCATATCTCAGCAACCGAAAGCTCGATCAAAAAACCAAAGATACCGGAGGACGCAGGATTTCTTCACAAATTCAGTGACCCCCCTTTTGGCCTCTTTGATCAAGCTTTAGTGTTTTTGAATTTTGGCCCCGTAATAAATCAAAAATTCCCATTGTGCTGTTTTCTGTTATGCTGTTTTTCGAAAAAAACAGCTGTTTTACTGTTTCTGTTAAACAGATATGAAAAACCCTAATCTCAGGGTTTTTCGTTGAAAAGAAAATTTTATGGCTTATTGTAGGCCAAGGAACAATAAGTCAAATTGAGGAGAATTTGAAAAAAAGTACTGATATATGCAGCAAAAGCTGATATATGTAAAAAGCTGAATTTCGATATTCACCTGTTAACCAACATTCTTTTTGAAATTTCAGAAGCGTTTGAGAATTTGTGCTTCGTTCTTAGAAAAACAGGCGTTTTCTTTTCTATGTTATTCGAAGTTCGTTTCTTAATACTCCTAGATTCCTCCTAGATAGCGCCTAAATGCCGCAGTTAGTATGAAATATACTGCTTCTAAGATATCAGCACCATAATGAAAACAAGTTTTCACATTCATTAATAGTTGATTGTAATTAACTGACACTAAATTTCTATTGTTAAGACAGACAAACATATTTTGGTTCATTTTCGTTTTAAAGTGTTTATACCAAACGTGTTTATGTACCCGAAGCGAACTGTGTCTGTTGTGACTCAGTCGAATTGAGTATTTTGTACTGCTAACATATCCGGAGAAAAAAAAGTGTCTTTGGAATTCCTTGAAAATTTAACACTCACTGATAAGGTTTCTTTGTTATATAAGTACCTACAATACCATTGTGACTGTACTTCATCTTTTAATTTGTGTGTTTGCAATAGACTTAAATATTTTAGGTCTTGTCTGTTTGCTAAGCTACTTGCTTGAAAGCTGCCCTCATTTGGGACATTTTTGAAAATTTGGCTCCATCGTATTAAAATAAAATTTTGTTTGATTTGATAACCCACAAAAGTTGAAGCATGATGAATTTTGAAAGAGACAATAAAGTTACATTATTAATTGACTCAAACAGAATTACAATAAACAGTTCGCGTAAGTTGTTTTCAGTAAAACCAAATTTTTCTAGAAAAAACTTACAAATTTCACTAACAATTTTTTTCAAATTTCATTCCAAAAAACCTGTGATACATATCCTTTCATCATAAAACATACATCAATATGACTACATTGCCCCATCACACAACTCGCCATTTCTCGACACAACATCATCTCTGTGCATCTAAAGCTGTAAGTATCTACATACTTAAATCAATTGAATTTCCATAGTAAAGTTTGCTTACGAAAAAATCCGTTAACTTTCAAAAGTCATTTTGAACTGCCCAGATTATTTATTTTATCAAACTCCCGTATACTGCAACTAACAGGTGGATTGGCTTAATGGACATTCAAATTGCTCTGTTAAATTGTTGGTATGCAAAGGTCACTTTCGTCTGACTGCCTAAAGTATGTTTTTATTCCGCAATAATTCATTTAATATTCTCTTCACGCCTTGAAAAAGCTCAAAACGATTTTTAGTTATGTGGTACAAAATAAAAAAAAATTCAAAATAATCCATACCTAATCGAGACTTAACGCAAGCGTTTTTGGTTCTTTCTACATGTAGAAAGAAAGTCTATATTGCCTGCCCTCGCTCGCAAGCTCGCTCAGGGGAAATTGTAGCCCTCCTTTCCTAAAATTTTCTCCACTAAAATTTGTCAGTTTCTATTTAGTTGTTGAATTAAGCAGAGAAATATGTATCTCAGAATTCAAATTTAAGTTAAAAGCCTGCCAACTGGTATTTGGCAAACCGCTTAAATTAAAAACGGACCTCAGCATACGGAGATTAGTGACGCCGACAGATAGAAGGACGAAAAGGACAAATAATTAAGTTAGATAGATTTTTTATCTGCAAATAACTGCCGCACACAAATGAAGTTGCTTTTATAGGAAACTCTAAGCTTCCAGAGGCAGAGGTAGCCTAATCGGTAGAGTAACGGACTTACGATCGAGAGGTCGTACGTTCGAAACTCGGCCGAAGCAACTTCTGCTCAACTGTGTTCTTGGTGCAAGCCAAGAATGCGACTGCTATGGCGCGTACGGCAGTATAAGATGGGGGCGCTGCTGAGGAACTCTTGACTCTGTCAAGATGGGTTACAATAGGACCTTCGGGACCTCCGTGACCTTTGACTCCTAGTACAATCTATCTATCTAAGCTTCCTACAGCTTACTAAAACACATATTTTTTTACAAATTGAATTTTATTCAATTGTTGAAATACACTAAAATAGTTGGGACAAGTCGAGAAAGTAACAAAAATCGAAAGACCTTGCATTGGGTGTTCGAATTTTTTCGTAAGCACAAAACCCTTGTGCTGTAGGATAATGAATGATCAACAATTTTTTTATTTCTAACTGACCAAAGAATGTTTGGTGTGAACTTGCTATTTGTGTCATGGAAAAGCCTTTACAATAATTAAATGCATTTATCGGGTTACAATTTTTGCTGTCCTTAACAGGTGTTTAGGACAGCAACTCCGTATTAGATTTACCAAAACATGCTTAGTAATTTTTATTTATTAAAACCAAATTTGGGAATCAAAGAGTTCGATTTAGTGTAAAAACTCGTTACATAACATATAAACCTATGATTGTTGTGGCTTAACATTTTATAACCTCTAAATGAAAAAAACGTTCATTGTCTTATTTTCAAATTGTGGAGGTGTGTAGAAAGTAGAAAGTAAATTGATTTAGAACAAGTTTCAAATGCTACATAATTGTACCCGTACACAACGATTTTGCTTTCTAAATATACAAATTAGAAACATAAATTGAAAATTTACAAGTTTATCGTTTAACATATCTCCATACGATTTTCTTATTTAGTGTGATTGCAAAAGCATTTATTGAATGAAGATACATGACAAAAATACCAGTTTGACAGACATGCTGTTTTAAAATATTATTAGATTTTGATTTTTATGTTGTAAAGCGTGCCTCGCAATAGAATTTTCCCTTTGAGTCAAGAATTTTAAGTGTGGCTAATTAAGTCAGCGATTCCGGAATTGTTGGCTAAAATTTACAAAACTGCAAAGATGGTTTTGTGAATCTCCTCGATAAATTTGGCACAAAATCGAAAATAATTCTATCGTTGATGCTACATTGATATCAGTTCTTAAAATTGCAGCAACGTTGTTGTGCTAGCAACTTAAAAACTTGAGCTTGTTGTTCAGTTATGTGAGGATAAAAAACTTCCACTCATTCATTTCCATCGTCAAGTTCATAAACTTCTGTTTGCTATTCATCTTTCAAAATTTGTTGTGGAGTTACAGATCCATGAAGTATGATTTGTTTTGTACACAGACTACTGAAGTACCTAAAAACCCAGATCGCAAAAGAATGTAAATTTTGTTCGAAAAGTGGATTAAGTTGGGTACCGTCGAACTCTCCTTTAAAAATGTAAAAACGTTTATATGGGGACTTTTTCCCTCAGACCTACCGTTCTCGAGATATTGACCTTCACAGTTGGACCTTTTAGCATCCTCTGTGGGAAGGGTCAACTTCGACCGACCATAACTAGCTTATAATTCAAGCTTTCGGGCTAATTTTTTGTAGTCAGTATGACTATGTAGACTATGACTTATTAAAAAAAAGTATAGCTTTGAGGTAGAAATCTAAAATTCCATTGAAAAAAAAAATTGAATTTGTACCAAAAATTCACCTCTTTCATAAAATAGCGTAGAGCCGCTGCGTTACAATGAGCTGGGCTCTAGTATTTTATGTAGAGGTTAAGTCAAGGTATCTGAGGTACAAAGGGTTTTTCTCGATCTAGTGCACTTCTCGAGAAAATTGGGATGAAATTTCTTTCAATTAGTTATCGACCCAAAATTGATACAATGCAAAATAGCTCGAAAAATTTTATTTTGTGCCCAATAAGAGCATATGATACGGGTGTCTCGTCAGTTTATGAGGTTTTGAGTTGGAGTTTAAGCCCCGTAGCTCCCAAACGAGGGCTCTGATCTCAAAATGGTCTTTGAGAGGTCTTTGAGAGGCACGTGCGAGCAGGGGGTCTCCCCCTAGTTCAGAGTTAAACGAATACCTTCGGAAGCGATAACGTGAGCGCCCGGAACCAAGTCGAATTGTGAGAAATACTCGCCCTCTTCTAATCATAAATTTGGCATGATCGATGTTGGGGATATGGAGCTTAACTTTGGAAGTATCTTGCTGAGATATCTCATCATCTCTTTGCTGTGCCAAAAATGTGTCAAGTTTTTGTTTAGTCGCCCCAATTTCACATTCCGAACCTGGACTGAGAATTTCACCATCTTCTAAAGATGATTCAGAGAAATTCTCTTCCATTTACTTCTCCAAACAAGCCATCTCTGACAAACTTAACTCGTTCTGGTTGAGGTCTGGTAATTCAGTCACAGGAAAAGTCAATTTGGAGATCAAAATTAAATTTCCATCCCTGTCTTCAAAACTATTAATTCTATTTAGCTCTGTCCTTTAGCTCAACCAATTGCATCACAGTAACTGTTGTTTTGACTTCATATCTCTGCGTTGATGGCTGAAGAACCTGAAAACAAAGTTGCTTAATGGTTGTTTTTGTCATGTGTTGAACTCAAAATTTGAAAAAAGACCTGTTCTGTTAATAGGTTGGCTTCTTATTTCGCTTTCTTCAAGTTCCACGGAATCGTACTTTTTAGATTCAAAGCCCTATCCTAGTTTTGTCAAGATTTTACACAAATTTAGATTTACCAGAGGCTGCTCTGTACGCGGTCTAAATAAGAATAAGAATAAAAATGTACTCGAGAACTTGCGGTCGGAATAAGAATGAAAACTTGACATCAAACGAAATCAATGATTTCAAAATGACTGTTTGCTGAAGCATTTTTTTCACCAAAGATTTACTGTCAATGTGACAGTGAATCTATATTTGAATGTTAAGGAATGTTCTAGTACAAATGTCCATTTGGGGCAAATTCAAACTCTAGTACCTCGTCATCAACGTCGACACCATTAATCGAAATGACGAACTCATATTTGAAAGTTAAATTGTTCGCAAACATTAATTAAAGTTTAAATGGTTGGAGAGACAAGTATCAATGGTGAGAGTTGAACTCGTTGCAAGAGCGTATTGAATTCGTTTGCTACCGGAAAAGGAGAGCTAAAGAGTGGAAAATTGAAAAACATTAGGTGGTTAAAAACAAGCTATTCGTAGAGTCTGCAGGAAGTAAAACATTTCTTGCTTTCTTGAGTGGCTTAGGAGGGTGTGTATTTTTTGGGATAATATTTTGAATTACGTTGAGTCAGAATTTGCCAAAATATGCAACTAGTGCACATTATAAACAAAAGAGGAATAATTTAAAGTAAAAAGGAAGTACAGTTTTAAGAAAGTACAATATAATACAGCAATTCGCTTAAAACTAAACAAACAAATGAATGAAAGTAGTTGAAATATAATGATAATAATAATGAATGAAAAGCAAACCGAAATCTGGTTGGGCGTTCTCAAGTTGCGCATACATAAAAAGGAGTATTGATTTTTCAACCGCACTATGTATCATGTACTTTCGCACTTAAAAGGATCGATCACCTTCAAACTGAATCTTCAGAAAGTAGAGTAAAGAGAAAAAGTATAAAGTGCAGAATAGAAGTCAATCAATTCCTTAAAAGGGAAGTCAAAACTGTCTCTTGGCTTCTTTCTTACAGACATCAGTCATAATTTTTGTCTGAGCAAATAATACAAAATTAACTCAAGTTTTAAGTTAAGTTAAAGCTCACATATGTCACCAATTTTTTCTAAGGGATTATATGTATGTGAAATTTGTAAAAATAATGCTCAAAAGTACATATTCTTAAGATCATCTGGAAATATCTAACGATGACAGAGTGTACGTACATATGTATGCACATATCTATCTGAGTATCATTCATGTATGAAATCGTAAGAAGCAAAAACAGAGACCTAAGAAAAGAAGAGGCAGACTTTATTACAAGCCTTTGTGCATGGTTCATGGACGGTTCTGAGTTCATATATCACATGTAGCAGAACGATCAACAGACATTCTTTAGGCATAAACTCATGATACACTTGCACAAGTACTTGTGAGATGCATTTTGCTGTATTCATAAAATATTGTGAAATAGCTAATGTTTTCTATTTAGTATATTTTTCAAAACGCTATCAGTTGAAAAATAGCTCGAGTAACAATATTGTAACATTAAATATTTTCTAATTTAAGTTCTAAGATGCAAGATGTTCAGTTACCTAAAATTGAGAATTTTTAATTAATTTGTTACATTTGGCTTTGTAAAGGTGTGCCCTGCCTGAAAGAGACTTAGCGTAACAATAATAATGGCAGTATTTTTATTTAAACCGGAAGTTCGTGAAATGGAATACCTATACATATATGCCCGAACAGAGTTAATTATATTCAAAATTTAATGGTTAAACTTCAAACTTATTTATTTATTAACGCAGAAGTTAAAAATTTTCTGCTCTTACCATTTTGTGTTCCAGTTCCGTTTATATGAACAAAACTTTTAGGTAACTCTGATTATACTCGTTTCACTGAAATTGCTTACCATTCATATTTGATTGACCGCTGACTGACAGTGCTGAGCTAATACTTCATTTATTAACAGAGTCATAAAATATTTGTAAAACTGTATATACAGTAGTGATCAGTATAATTATACCGGATTTTAGACATAATTTCAAAGCTTCAGGGAAATTTTTAACCATAGGGAACCCTACGTAAAAGGTGGAGTAAAAGGGCCCTACATGAAAGGTAAACTAACCCGGTCTATGAAGGCTTTCAATATCAACTCTTAATCAAGTCACTGTGATTAAATAACACATTCCTGGTAAATTTGGTTTGTTGGAATCTTATAATTTTTATCTTATTGATATTAAGTTGCTGCAAGAGTAACTATGGAATCTTTTTTTCGAAAATCCATTTTATTAATTTAAGATTTTATATAGCTCTGAATCCTAAGTCAGAAATGCTAACTGTAGTAGTATGCGGCGGGCATATTCATTTGAAACATTAAAAATGCTGAAAATTGATTTATGGTTAAATGGTTGGTTCAGAACGTTTACTTACGTTCTCAAAATCTCTACTATCAAAAAATTTGGAATTTTTAACAAACAATTATAAAGCAGCTATGAAATCTAAATTTTCGCGCCTTTAACGCTTCATAATGCCTTATATCAAAACCTAGTAGAAAAACCTCCTTGGAACTTTGACCCGGCTCAGAGACAGTGATAAGAAAACAGCAGCAACCCTTTGCAAAATAAACCAATTAAAATTTGAGATATTTCAACATGTCAGAATTTATAGGAAATATTTACGTGAGGGAAAATACTTCTTTGTTTGAATTGTTTTCGAATAGTTTGCTTATTTATGGAATGCATTCTAATCAAAAAATTTAAGGAACCAGCAAAAACTATAGATAGATAGATCTAGGGGGAGGGGGGGGAGGAGCAGAGGGTCACGCAGGTCCCGAAGATCCTATGTGACCCATCCGTAAGAGACGGATTGCACCAGACTCAGGGTTTTAAAGCCCTAAGTCCTGTGAAAATCTCAACAGACTTCTCAAAGTTGCGTTCACGATATGTCTCGCGTCAGGAAAATCAATGCCAAAGTGCTTCTGACGCTTATGCATCAGAGGCAGACATGAGCAAAGTAAATGTCTCTCAGTCTCACTTGCAGCATTACAAAATCTGCAAAGCCCACTCACATTCTGATTGAACCAGCGAACTCTTGCGTTGACAGGGTAGTGACCAGTCAAGAATCCTGTGATAAAGTAGATCGCTTTTCTTGACATGTTGAGCAGTTCTCTTGATCTGCAAACCTTGTAGTCCTTAATAAATTCCTTTAGCAAAATCTATTCAATGATAAAATTAAGGAGGATTGATTCGAGGGTGGGGCAAAGGCTCACGAGGTTTATGAAAATTTATTGTAGCCCACAGTAATAAAATTTCTCGTAGTCTATTTTTTTAAGTTCCATTCAAGAAAGTTAAACAATTGATCCACTTTTCTGATGGGTTTCTTATGTGAGAGTCTGGTTAATCTGTTTATTTTCATTTCAGAAATAGGACTATATATCTGCATATTCAATTCGCAGTTAATTATGTAGTGAAACAGTAGATATAGTGAAAGGACTATTATACAATAATCAACATATTCCATTGATTCAAACTCTAATAAAGACAGTATCGCCTGTTATATATAATTTACAAAGATAAAGTTAAGAGAGCGAAAAATACAATCAAAAACTAGCAAGAACTAAAATGAGTACACCAACACAACCTACTCCGCCAAATGGTCCGCCTCCAGTTCCGCCCATAAAACCGATCCTAACATCTCCAGGGGCGTATATTGCCAGTTTTTCGACACCCACAGCTGGAATCCACAGCTCAAATAAAACATCCGAAAAGCCTGCGATAGCTGCTAGACCAATACCACCACCGACTCTTCCTAAGTATTCAGCGTCTTTCACCAAAGCAGACCGTGACTCTGGCTCAATTCTAGGATCGAAAATTGACAGAAACGAACGAGAAAAGGTGTGATACTTTCTTGCGTAAACCTTAACTTTTCCCAAATTCAATCATGAAACCAAACATACACCTAATACAACACGAAAAAGACTATCACTTTTAAATCTCGCATTTGAGAATTCAAGGAAAAAAGCACATCATCGCAATAGTTTATTTGAAGAATTCTACTTGAAATCAATGTTTCTTTTTCTTTTAAGATAGTTTCAAAACCATTTTTGTTCATGTTATGTTGTTCATTACAACATTGTTGTAGCAAACTTTTGCATGCGAAAAAACTAGCAAATAGACAGTATGAAAGTGACAAGACACTTGTTAAATTATGATGATCTTTCTTGATTTTGAAGAGATTTTGCATGGTGCAAAATAAGCATACCATCCACTTTATAGAGGCATTCTTTTGATTCTTCATCATAATAATTTTATCAAAAAATGTATACTCTGTTTGTAATTTGCTTAACCTGCTGAGTTGTAACTCCTGTGGTTTCCATCAAACATCAAACGTACCTATGTATGTATGATACTCTCAAGATAAACCCAGATTTTGCAAACCAGATGCAAGAGATTTAAGTATTCGAAAAAACAGCTTCATATGAAAAATTTTTATAGGAGGGAATTGGCGGCTCTTATAGATTATCGAGCTTAGATCGTTTGGCCGCTCGTCAGCGTCTCTTAGAGCAAAATAATGGGATGGGAACTGTACAAGTTGATGGTAAAAAAGGAACTGATACCGCAAATGGTAGTTTTAGCAATGGCCACAGCACTGTTTCTAGTAACAATGGTGGCGGAGTTACAATTGGGGTAAGTGGGGTGCTTTTGTTTGTCATGTATCACCTAACATCTTTATATTACTATTTGAAATTAAAGAATTTGTTTTTCACACGCACGAAATTATGGTAAATGATATGTACACAAAATTTTTTAAAAACTTTTTTTTTTTTTTTTGATTAGAAACGTTTTAAATCTCGCATGCTTTGCGAATTTACCAAACTAGGTAGTTGTTTATCTGTAAAGGCGAAGAAAATAAATGAACGTGTAATTTAGAACGTTAATAAAAAATTCAATTTAAAAACCAGACCCATTAATATAAAGTTCACTCATACATCCCAAAATATGCAGTTTTATTTTCTCCAAACGTTGCTGCGTCAATTGAAATAAACTAAAAGTTACTAAGTTTATGATAATTTATTTGTCGGAAGAGAATCGTACTCTTTGCTTATTTATGTAAAATAAAGAAACGAAAAAATACGTTAACTTCTTTCCCGGGACAATATAAGTTCCCGAAACAAATAATAATAATAATAATAAATATCATTTGCTCTAACTGACAACAAATAAAAAACTTAATGTTTGTTTTTAAGAGAAAAAATATGAGTTTTGAGTGTGGTTTTGATATCAATTTTTCAATTTAAAAATTTCAATTTTTCAATGCGCCGTCTATTTTCAGCATTTCAACACATCAACTGTGTTTTTAAGGTCTTTAAGGTCTTCTGATTGTGGGGAGCTAAACTTGCACTTATCTAAATATGATTTAAGGGTAACAGAAAAAAATTGGGTTGGGTTTTTCTTATCTCATCTTCTTAGTGGAAATTAAGAAAAAGTTAACGTTTCAAACGCACTTTTATTGTCACACCAACTTAGACAACTTTGAGAACTTAGACAAAAGTCAAATAATTTTTCCAACGAATGTCACATGAAAATAAAAGGATCACGATGGATCACTACATTTCCTTTCCAAAAATTCCATAACCTTGGGTTTTGGGTTAAGAACTGCGGAGAAATTAAATGAATAGGAGCGTAACGCACGCAAATTTTAAGGTTTTTCAGTAATTCAAAAATTTTCTCCAGATGTATGAAAGTTGTAAAAAAGTTGTGAAAAGTTGTAAAAAAGTTGTGAAAAGTTGTAAAAAAGTAACTTTTGGCCTCTCTGAGCAGTTTGAAAATTTCAATAGACTATGTAGACTATATTTCTTTCTTTAACTTAATATCGAAAACGGTTTACTTCGTTTCCAATTTCATGTATGGAAACTTAAACAGCCGGGAATGAACACATTTTAGTGCATTTTCAATTCAGCTTCGTTGCAAAGTTGTGTCAAAATGAAACTATTTGTCCCGAACTCCGTTACTGCAGAAACTTCCCACAGATCAGAGCCTTACTCTAGAAGTGCTTTTTACATAATTTAATGTCATCTAACATTTGAAAAAAGTTTCAGCCCAATCAAAACTAAAAAAATTTTCCCCCATACGAGCTTTGGAGACCCTTAGATCCTCACCCTTTCCAGATCACACATGACATCATACAAAAAGCCCCACTTTTCTAGTTCGTATAGTTTTGGAGCCTTTGTGACCCGGTCGTACAGACGGACAGACAGACAAATAAGACGCATAAGCCCTTTGCATCAAAAAGTTAAAAATGCTCTATAAATTTGGGTCTTACCTTATCAAGGTTCAATTTTTATTCAAATCAACCCAATTAAGTGAAAAATATTGAATACAAAATACTATAACAGCAATGCTGAATTCACTCGGAAAGTGAGGAAAGAAGGGCTATAATTGCCTCTGAGCGAGCTTGTGAGAAAAGGGAAGCAAAATAGACCTACTTTCCGCAAGTCCGAGTAAATTCAGCCGTGCCTACTATGAAAATACTATAACACCACTTCCAATACACACATTTGTCTATATGCAGGCGTTAGTTTTTGTGTTCATTATCAAGAAAATGATATTTTCACAATCTAGCTAACTCAGCGGCCGCGGAATTGTGAAAAATTCTACATGCACGGCTGAATTCACTCGGACTTGCGGAAAGAAGGTATATATTGCCTTCACTCGCTCGCAAGCTCGCTCGGGGGCAATTATAGCCCTTCTTTCCTCACTTTCCGAGTGAATTCAGCAGTGCTGTAAATACTAAAAAGCGTTGACGTTGCGTTGTTTACGAATTTAAAAGTACAAATTTATCAACACTAACCTTTTTTACAAAGTTGCCAGCATTTGCTTTGTTTTATTAAAATTAGGTTTTCTATTGGTTGTGTTGTTATTATCCGTTATAATTTTCAGTTACAAAGCAAACGTGAAATGTTCTTCAAAAACGAAATTCAAAGTCCCTCAGGACCACCACCAATGCCACCAACCAATCATTCCTCATCTTCAGCAGTACAACTCAAAATGGTATGACCTCACAAGCATAATTTGGAAAATGTGAAGAATATGGGACATGGGCTTTCAGGGTCATGTGGCATATCAGGAGAAAGGTAATTTTATGTAGATGACGAATCTGTAAAAATCTTTTGGGGGTCACCTCCCCCGGGGGAGATAAACGCTTTCAAAGTTTTGAACCGTAACGGCTCCTTTGACGCTATTCTGAAGCGCAAAATGAGCGCAAATTATAACGGTTGCTTTTGTTGATAGCCAGTTAAGACTTTTGTGCTTATTTTCATTCCATTAATTACTAATTCAACTCTCTTTTCGTGTCTTTTAAGATAGGTCAAACCATTGATGAGTATTTAAAGGAGCTTTTCAACTTCCTCTTTGGAAATAACATAAAATTATTTTTCTCAGTTCATACAACTTTGTATGAACTTTATATTTTAAATATAAAATTTTCCAAAATATACGAAAAATCTATAGCTTTCGGATCATTTTGCCGATAAATGATCAAGATTCCACTTCATACTAAAATAAGGAACTCCTCAGATGCCGCTTAGCATTAAGAAAACTGCGCAAGGATGTAAAAACTTCATAGTTTTACATTTTTCAAAGTTAATTTTGATCAAATTCCACTTCATACTAAAATAAGGAACTCCTCAGATGCCGCTTAGTCTAGAAAAAGTATATGAAGCAAATGTTGTCAAACTGAGAGAATCAATTAAAAGTGCAAAAAATGGTTGCGCTTCGTTTGCGCTTCAGAATAGCGTCAAAGGAGCCGTTACGGTTCAAAACTTTGAAAGCGTATATCTCCCCCGGGGGAGGCGACCCCCAAAAGATTTTTACAGATTCGTCATCTACATGAAATTACCTTTCTCCTGATATGCCACATGATCCTGAAAGCCCGTGTCCCATATTCTTCACTTTAGCCCATAATTTACTTAAATTTTAGTTATGTCTCATTTAGTTTCATATGTTAGGAGTATAGTCTTTTATTTTTATTTCCAAGCCTGCGAACGACAATCGAAAAACTATATGCATATGATATTTTATTTGAATCATTTGAAAGTTTAAATGTTGTTCTTTATATGTATCAATTTAAAAAAATTAAACAATCTGATTTATTTATAATTGTTAACGATTATAAAAATCATAAGTACCTACATATCTCAGTTTGCTGTGAAATAGGTTTATGGTTTTTCCAATATTACCTTGGATTTTTCTAAATCAACAAAAATTTCTTTCAACAAATATTAACTATTTTCAGTTTTAGTTGATAATTTAATTTACTATTTTGGCCTGGTTCTATAATTTTACAGAACACTTCAACCACCACAATCACAACTGGTACAAATAATACATTTTTATCAAATGAGAAACATCATACAGCTAGTAATAATCATCATTCTTCTTCCACCAATTCAAACAATCATCATCAATACGAAAAGAATACGAACTCTGCACTGTCTGGAGCAATAAATAACATGGCTAACTTGACTTTTAAGGAAAAACAAGCAGCTACGACGGGTAATGGCCACTTAGAGAACGGGTCAGAGTCAACAAAGATCGCTATCGAAAGGCAAGAAAAAGAGAAGACGGTTGTAAAAGCTAAACCAAAGGAACTGGACGGGTATGTTGGGTTTGCAAACTTACCGAACCAGGTCTACAGAAAGGCTGTAAAAAAAGGATTTGAGTTTACGCTGATGGTTGTAGGTGAGATGCAAATTATTAGGGTTTCTGTTCGAATGCAAACGTTGGAATGAAATTTATACGAATACGAATGTGAGAGAATAATTTGGTGAAATTATTCGTTCACATTCGTGAAAAAATACTCAAATATTTTGTCCCATATAAAAACATTCGAACCTTAAAACGAAAGGCAAAACATTTGAATGTTTTGCCATTCATTGTGACATTCGAATGTTTTGCCATTCGTTTAAAACATTCGAATGGCAAAACATTCGAATGTTTTCCATTCATTTAAACTTTAAACGAGTGTGAACGAATAATTTGGGCGAAATATTCATTCACATTCGTGTAAAACATTCGTATTCGTATAACAAAGCCTACAAATTATATATTATTTAAACTTACCATGCATTTAAAAATTCAACTTAAACTTTACTATTTCCAGGAGAGTCCGGTCTTGGGAAATCAACACTCATTAACTCCATGTTTCTCACTGACGTTTACAACCCTGAAAACTACCCAGGGCCTTCGTCTAGAGTGAAGAAAACAGTAAATGTTGAATCAACTAAAGTACTTTTAAAGGAAAATGGTGTTAATCTCACTTTGACCGTCGTCGATACGCCCGGGTTCGGGGATGCAGTAGATAATAGCAATTGCTGGATACCCATAGTTGATTACATTGAATCGAAATACGAGGAATTTTTGACAGCAGAATCTCGCGTGCATCGCAGACTTATGTCCGATAGTCGTGTTCATTGCTGTTTGTACTTCATAGCTCCTACTGGACATGGTTTAAAGCCACTTGACATTGAATTCATGCAGAGATTGTGCGACAAAGTAAACATTATTCCCGTAATCGCCAAAGCTGATACTTTGACTCCCGAAGAAATAACTGCATTCAAGAAACAAGTAAGTTTTAGTCAATTTCAGTTTTAGAACAAGGGGCCACGGTAGTTCCGTAAGGATCTGATTGTAGCTCATCACATTTCATAGCTCTGAGCCTGGAGTGTGATTGCCTCTTTTTTGCGGAGTTCAGGCTGATCAGCCAAGCCACAGACAAGAGAAGAGCGGTAGTTTGAGCATTGGCACAAACCCCCAATACAGATGCTTTTGGGGACACATGACGTACCAATAACACAGCATTGAGAGGCCACCGATCATGACCAAGGGTTGCGAAACAGACCGCTGTGTAAGAGTGCGACACCACAGCGCGAACCACCTCACCAGTGCAATAGCCCTGTGTGAGTGAAGTGGCACCGTTACTTCCACAGAAAAGAAGCACTGAGGCGAGATCTCTCAAGCCCAACAATCCCCCAGGGACCCAAAATCCCAGCTCACTTGGCTCACTCAAAGTCTCTCCACCC
The DNA here is from genome assembly GCA_963930915.1 of Forcipomyia taiwana. Classification (NCBI taxonomy): domain Eukaryota; kingdom Metazoa; phylum Arthropoda; class Insecta; order Diptera; family Ceratopogonidae; genus Forcipomyia; species Forcipomyia taiwana. Next base: position 160,355 of record CAWVOI010000027.1, on the reverse strand, counting down.
TCGCTTAACTCACTCCGCTATCCCCAGGGAATAATGGCACTGCCCAATCTCGTTCAGACTTCACATAGAGATGGGGGGCGTGCAAAACGTGGAGAAACCGCAAAACACGTCTGTACTGCTTGGCTGATCAAACCGAACTCAAGAAACAAGTAAGATCATACTTCAAGAACATATTTCACCGAACCGTTTGTTATTGAAATATTTTAGATAATTAACGAAATCTCCCAAAACAAGATAAAAATTTATGATTTCCCCGAACCTCTTGAAGAGGAGGAAGAGGCAAAAGTTTTGAAACAACTTAGAACGCGTGTGCCATTTGCCGTTGTTGGAGCAAACACCGTAATTGAAATAGAGGGTGGAAAAAAAGTACGAGGACGCAAATATCCATGGGGAGTTGCAGAAGGTAATTAACTTTCCACATTTTGCAGTCTCTTTCAATATCAAAACTTCTTAGTTGAAAACCTGGAACATTGTGATTTCATTGCTCTGAGAAATATGGTCATTCGGACTCATTTACAAGACTTAAAAGAAGTGACAAACAATGTTCATTATGAGAACTTCCGATGCAAGAAGCTAGCAAACCTGGGTGTTGATGGAAAGACAAAAGCATCGAATAAGTAAGTAAAAGTTTAATAGATAGTTTATGATCGTATTCAAGCGGCAAAAAAAGAAACTAGTTTCTACTCGGTATGAAATAAGGGAAAATATTTTTTTAAAAATCATCCTCAATTCAATCGCCTCTAAAATTTTAACAGCAATACGTAGGCTTGGTTCAATAAATTATATTCTGTTTCATTCAAAGTAACTGCAATCAAGGACTGATAAACTCGTTTATGACCGTTTGGTAAGTTCGGACGCGATTAGTTTTCTCCCACAAACTTTTTGAAGCCTTTCCACCATTTCAATTTCTTTTTTTGATAACTTAAATGTTTGTTAAAGAATTGTAAATTGACTGGCGCAAATTAGAATCTGTAGAACATCCGTGAACCTCTCTACCTGACTCTTTGGGAAATCTTTCTATGATGCATTAAGTTTTAGAATTAAAGTAACTTTTAAATGTCTAGTGTAACGTAGACACACAATACTAATATGATTTAAAGACGAGAACTACAATTAAAACTACCTTTTCCGACTCGTCTCGGAGATGTCTCTCCATCGAGGGGGCTGATGTGTTTTAAGTAACTTATTTTGCTTTCTTGGGCTTCAATTGCAGCTAACAATCGGTTATTCATATATTCGCTAAATCATTCAGCAACGGGTCGATGGCCTCCTAAGGAAGTTGGATAAGGTTTCTAGAGTATCTGAAGAGTTTGTGGTCTCTCTGGCAATGTTTTTGTCGTCGGAATCACTGACATGAGCTTTTCGAAGGCTAGTTTAGCATTCTCCACTTATTATTTTCTTATTTGGCATAATTTTTTTCGACTTTTGGGGTCATTTGATTCATTGTCTTAACTCATTGAGTCACTTTTGAGGCGCAAATCGGGTGCAAATTATGCCAAGTTCCATTGAAAAAGTTTTGAGAGACCTTTTTCTTGAATAAAACTATCAAGAACTCTTTCCATCACTGAATTTCCTGCATGCTTGAATTCTGAATGGCTGTTACAAAAATAAGAGAGCTTTCTGGACAGTTTAACACACCCAGAAGACTTTTTTATCGTTGGATTTACTGTCCAGCGGGAAATTGGTACTTGATGAAGCAACCCTTTTGTAGATTGTACTGGGAGTCAAAGGTGCCTGGTCAAGAATTACTCAGGAGCGCCCTCCACTTAATAAAATACAGTTGAGAAGAAATTTTTAATCAAACGGATCAAATTTATCATGAGGTGAAGAAGTAGCCTAATCGGTAGAGTAATACCTCTGCTCTACTGGATTCTTGGTGCAAGCCATGAATGTGACTGCTTTGGCGCGTACAATGTTACTAAAAAACTCTTGAATTTTCTTGGTGGGTCACTGTGGGATTTTCGGCTCCAGCGGTGGTATCCAACTAAACCTACTATTCGAACAAAATTTCCCAACTTTTGGGATCTGGGTGTCTAAGTACTTTATTTTTTCGTGTTAAAAGTGCAAAACACCAGGGGTCTCAGACACCGGGGACAGTTGGTTCCGTGCATTTTCTACAACTACAAATAAATACCTCTAAAATAAAATAAAAATCAGGAGAATCGGTTGTCATTTCACCACATTATGCTCCTTCAAACTGGGTAAAAACCGCTCCCACCCATCCCCAGGTATTTCAAAAACCCCAGGTATCTCAACCCAGGTATTCAAATGAAAATCTGAATTCAGATTCGTAATGAGCGACCCCCAATCAGCCCCTAGTCAAAATTGTTTCAAAATGCTTTGTGTTATTATTGTTCCGCCTTGACAAAGCGTTAATACACGTTTTAAATGAAGAAGTTCTATAGATGTCAATATGGGCATAAAGAAGTAATAGGGGGAGACCTCCTGCTGGCAGGTGCTACGCTCGCTGCTTCGCACGGCTCGCAACCCCCAATTTTACATTGGGCAAAATCTGATGACACTACGCGCCGAGGGTATAAAGCATACACATTTTCTAAGTTTCTTATTGATAAAATACGAAATATAATATATTCTATAATAGGACTAAGGAAGCTGAAACTGGGCACAAATCATACTCATTTACTCCCAAGTCAGGTCATAAAAAGTTTTAGGCACATCTTAATTTTCGCGAACACTATTGAAACTCTCGAGCATGGAAATTTCGATTTTGGCGAATTCCCATTTCCCCATACAAACCGATGTTCCAACATGAACGAACCTGAGGTTTGTCCCCTACTTGGATCGACAAAAAAAATCTGTTTTTTTCGGTCCTTAAGCGGGGTGAAAGTGGTATCAGGAGATTCGTTATGCTCCAAGGATTTCGAAATGCCAAGGCTCGTCAAGAACAACCGCCTGGGAGCCGCCCAATCAGCCTCCAGTTTGTGATTTTTGCTCTCGAGGCGCCTTGACATGTGCACTATTTCCGGCTCTCCTCGGTCATGAAGGGGGTTAAATGGGGTATCACCAGATTTTCTAGGCTTCAAGAATTCTGGAATGCTACGGTTCGTTAGGATCAATGGCCTGGGAGCCTCGGAATCAGGTTCCAAAGTTAAGCATTTTTGGCGCAATGTTAAAAATGCTTAACTTTGGAACCTGGTTGCGAAGCTCCCAGGCCATTGATCCTGGCGAGCCGTAGCATTCCAGAATTCTTGAAGCCTAGAAAATCTGGTGATACGCCATTCAACCCCCTTCATGACTGGGGAGAGCCGGCAATAGCGCACATATCAAGGCGCCTCGGGAGCAAAAATCACGAACTGGAGGCTGATTGCGCGGCTCCCAGGCGGTTGTTCTTGACGAGCCTTGGCATTTCGAAATCCTTGGAGCATAACGAATCTCCTGATACCACTTTCACCCCGCTTAAGGACCGAAAAAACAGATTTTTATTTTCGATCCAAATAGGGGACAAACCTCAGGGTCAGTCATCTTGGAACCGTCAAAGCATTGATTCGCCCCTCCATATAAGAGCGGAAAAAAATCGAAATTTCCATGCTCTAGGATTGAAACTAATGTGGCCGAAAACAGGTGATTTTCGATTTTATCGCCATAACTCGCCTCCCACAAAAGATGTCGCAAAATCGTTTCTAGTGAATCTTGCGATATCAAAATACATTTGTATGTCGATTCTCAGAAGATTTGGCCGCGTAGATTTTTAGTTCCGTTGTTGCATAGCGAAAAAATTGAAATTTTGCAAGGAGATTTTTTTCCCACCCTTATCACTTTTTTTCTTCGAATGCCATCTACATGTCCTTCAAGGAGCTTTATAAATCTTATCAGACTCAATACATACTCGTGCTAAGTATCATGATGCTACACCATAAGTAGTTTTTTATACCGAATTTCTTAGTTTTAAGGCCTTTTTGTATGGGAAAAGGGTCCTTTTGGTTAATTACCTCCCCCCAGAAGACGCTAAAAATTAATCCTTTTAAATGTCCTCTTATTTTGTACTAAAACTCAGACCTCTACATCAAGTGGTTTGGAAATAGTCGGTGATGAATGAGTCATTTGGAAATATGGCTTGTGAACTATGATATTTTAATTTGCCTGACTTTTTAAACTTACTAGGCCTGTTTTTGTTTATCGTTAAAATCGTTATGAGATATAATACTAAAATTTTTCTTGTTGCAAGGAACCCATTGGCACAAATGGAGGAAGAAAAACGTGAACACGAAGCGAAGATGAAGAAAATGGAAGCTGAAATGGAACAAGTGTTTGAAATGAAAGTTAAAGAAAAAAAACAAAAACTTAAAGATTCAGAAGTAGAGATGGCAAAACGACATGAAGATAAAAAGAAGGTAAAAACACTGAGCTCTCACTGGAAATAATAAGAAACTAACTTTTAAACCAACAGAGTTTGGAACTTCAAATTCGAGAGCTAGATGAACGAAAGAAGGCGTTTGAACAAGAAAAGCTTGATTGGGAACAAGCTAACGGCGTCACGTTAGAAGAACTCAGAAGAAGAAGTTTGGAAGCTAATAGCAAAGAGTAAGTAGAACGTTATTTCTATTTGGTTTCTTCGCTTTTAGTTCCAAATTTGCTTCAAGTTTTGGTTTTTGGTTAAGTACATACATATTCAACAACTTTAAGTGGTTCATGAGCTTCGCGTCTGTTTGACAATGTTGCTGTGATTAAGTTTATCAAAACATTAATAGAAAAAAGTTTTTCGTCTGGGATGTAATTATTTTTAAAAACATAATCATTAAGAACCTTGAGGCCATTTGATCTCGTCGGAAAAACATCAAATATGATAGCACTTTAAACAGTGCTATCAACAACACCGTTAAGTTTTTTGATGCGACCGGGAAAAATCAAAAACTGAAATCAAAACATTTCTTTCCAAAAATCTCGAATTTGACCTCTTGTAGGAGTTGTTGATAGGATTTTAGAGAGAAGACGGCAGCTTTAAAAAAACTCCCAGATATTTTGTTCAGCCGCCATCTTGGATTTAATAAAAAGCTAAGTTCGCACATTTTCTCCAGGCGTTGGCGCCGTTCCATTCAAGTTGGAATTTTGCTTCTTACAACATTAGTCCTTAGTAAGAATCTCTGAATGAAATATCAGCGAACTGTAGTTTAATCCGATAAAAAGTTCTCTTATGAAGGGGTAAAATGGGACAAATCGTTTTTATTGTTTCTTAAGCGAATGTTAAATCAAATTGAAAGGTTGATATTTCAAATGGTCTTGTTCACTACTGATTTTTTAAAGTAATTTGATCTGTTTAACAATAGCTGAGCTAAAGCTAAAAGAATGTTTTTGAAAATAAAACCTCGCACGCGGATGACTGCCATGGCTGAACCGGAAGTCCTATGCTACTTCCAAAAGTCTATATAGAAACCATAAAATATCCTTTACAAATGTTTTAACATTGTTGCTCTCTAACATGAAGATTAACGTGGGAAATGCGGTTTTCGACTCGAAACCCCATCATGTCGTTTTTAAGGCTAAAAAATCCAAGATGGCAGCGAATCCACTTTCAGTTCTTTGAAAAGTTTCCGGGGACCTAGATACACCCTGAATTAGATCCAAAATTTTAGCAGGATGTCTTATATGATAAGGAAGTTTCAATTTCAGTTGAAGTTTTTACTTACAGTTTACTAATAAACCGATCCAATGGCCTTAAAGCTCAGTTGCTTTATAATGATAAGTAATAATTGATTGGTAATGGTTTAATTGGTGAATGTTGTGCATAATTTGAAAACATATTTACATAATCACCAAGTAGTTTTGTATTTGGACTATTTTTGTTTCATACTACCAGATAACAAACCATTTAACTGCCACACAATGGTCGATTTTGGTCATTTCACGCGAAATATATCTTTTTTTCTCCTCTCCGAATTCAAAGATAGCTCAAACAGGTATCGTTAGAACAAACAAACTTTTGCAAGCTCACAGCACTTTAAATCATAAAAAAATACCTATCCGTTCAGAAGTTATGAGGGTTCAAAGTTGGGAACCTCAAATTCGTGAAAAAAAGGCCGAAGAGGTCAACTTTGAAAATTCATATTTCCTAAGCGGATAAAACTTTTTTGACCAAATAATTTTTAAAAATCAGTAAAAATTGTGAAATTTTAGAAAACAACTTAAAAATTTAAAAAAAAATATTTTTTAAGGGAAATTTTTTCTCTCGAAAATAGACATTTTTGGCTTTTTTAAAGATTTTTAATTTCCGTAAAACTGAAATGTGGCGTCTTTTGTCTTAGGGTCTGTTAGTGGACCACAAGTCTAGTGTGCCATAAAAAATTCAGACAATTTGGATAACCGGAAATAGGTTTAACTGATTTGGCCTCCACAATCACCATCGAAGATGCATAATGCACTAAAAAGTAAACATAAAAATTAACAAAATTAACTTTATTTTATTTTATTTGAATAGACTATAGTTTTATCTATTCAAAATGCCCAAAACGAGCTCCGTGAGTTAAGTCTACGATTTGTTTCGGATTTTAGAGTTGAACAAGTAATCGTATGCCTATGCTGAGAGAGAGGCCAAAACATTAACATCGATAAAAAAGTTATTTCTCAAGCTAGAAAAATGATTTTGGACATTTTGGAAATAAAAAAATTATTGACATTGAATTTAAATTATTATTTTTATATTGAAAATATATAACATAAATAATATAAATAACATAATTATAATAAGGTCAATAAAACTTAAAACAATTTATTTCGAAATGAGTATTTTTTTTATTTCTAAAATGCACAAAACCATTTTTCTAGCTTGAGAAATAACTTTTTTATCGATGTTAATGTTTTTGGCTCTCTCTCAGCATAGGCATACGATTACTTGTTCAACTCTAAAATCCGAAACAAATCGTAGACTTAACTCACGGAGCTCGTTTTGGGTATTTTGAATAGATGAAACTATAGTCTATTCAAATAAAATAAAATAAAGTTAATTTAGTTAATTTTTATGTTCGCTTTTTAGTGCATTATGCATCTTCGATGGTGATTGTGGAGGCCAAATCAGTTAAACCTATTTCCGGTTATCCAAATTGCCTGAATTTTTTATGGCACACTAGACTTGTGGTTCACTAACAGACCCTAAAACAAAAGACGCCACATTTCAGTTTTACGGAAATTAAAAATCTTTAAAAAAGCCAAAAATGTCTATTTTCGAGAGAAAAAATTTCCCTTAAAAAATATTTTTTTTTAAATTTTTAAGTTGTTTGCTAAAATTTCACAATTTTTACTGATTTTTAAAAGTTACTTGATCAAAAAATCTTTATCCGCATAGGAAATATGAATTTTCAAAGTTGACCACTTCGGCCTTTTTTTCACGAATTTGAGGTTCCCAACTTTGAACCCTCATAACTTCTGAACGGATGGGTCTTTTTTAATGATTTAAAGTGCTGTGAACTTGCAAAAGTTTGCTTGTTCTAACGATACCTGTTTGAGCTATCTTTGTACTCAAAGAGGAGAAAAACAGATATATTTCGCGTCAAATGACCAAAATCGACCATTGTGTGCCAAGTAGCTGCTCTTAATTTTAAATTTGATTGAGTATAATTTTTTTTTAGTTTCAAAGTTTTTCATAATCAGCGTCTTAAGTTTTAAAAAAACTCATTTTCGATCACACTGGTCACACCACTGGTTTGGAACTTGATTTGTTTCTCTCATAAAGAATAAATACAACCATACGCTAGAAACCCCGGCTTTGCCTGTTGTGACAAAGTAGCTTTTGGCCTCCTCTTAGCAGTTTGAAAATTTTAAATTTTCGAGTGCCCGCGAGAATGGACGACATTCAGTTTTTTTTGTTACCTGGTAGGGTTTAAATTTCATATCAACTGGTCATTTGTAACATTCATTTTATACTACTTTTTTTTAATGGTTTCATTTTTTTTTTCAAAATTCACTGATCACTCAAAAGCTTAGGGCTCTTAAAAGAATTTTTAGAGATTTGTCAATATTAATTAAATTTACAAACATGTACATCCCATTAGACTGCGAATCACACCATATTTACTCTCTTTTAAAGCCGACCGCTTTTTTATTGTTGGGCGAGAGTAAGTACGAGCACTTCTGAAAAATTAAAAGGTTTTACCTAAAACCTGCAAACTGCAGCAAATCATTTCTTTTTTTTGGCAGCTATGTAGTCTCCTGTAAAAGTATCGATGAAGCGCTAAATTTATGTTTGTTTATGATTTTTAAAACTGTTTTTGAATTTTCCTAAAAAGTCCCCAAAAAGTAGAATAAAACGAATATCAAATATCGTGAAAATATTGCAATTTTTTAGGGGTGATGAAACAAAACATCGCCGCGGATTCGGATCTTTGCTACGTCGACATACCAGCTTTGGTGCCCCTGATTCCAATCATTCATCAAAATCAACTGTTACGAGCTCACAAGAAAACTTATAAACATAATAAACAAATTGCTTTTGAAGCTTCATAGCATATCTTCTGTACATACACAATGACTAATATGTATATACTCGTGCCCTATCCTCCAAGTTAAGGCCAATTTACATACTTTGACAAAATTGCCCTGGACAAAATGTCCAAACGGCACTAGCTCTCCCCTCCTTGGCACTCTATGATTCGTGTAGTCGTCGTCAAAAGGCTTCTGTTAATATTCTTCCTTAATCCGTAGCCCATAAAATGGCTGAGATAGACCACTTGTTTGGTTTAGTTCAGTTTATTCACCGACAAATGAAGTCTAAGTACAATATCTCTTATCATCTAAACACAGCAAAAACTTGAATCCATAGAGACACAAAAATCAAAGCCCACCGGCTCTGTCAAAAGTATTTTGTACTTAAAATCTTTTTTACTTTTATGTTTGTCGGGAAATTTCTTCCTCAAAATAATCTTGATTTTTATTAAAATTAACCGTTCACTTTTTGAGATGCTCACTTTTTTCGACATTCCATTTTTCTAGCCGTCCAAAGTTGTCAAGTCCGTTTTTCGTCGTAGTACAAATCGTAGACTGGACTCACGGAGCCCGTCATGGGCATGTTATTCAGAAAACGTTATCTCCCTAATTTGATTCTCGACAGAAGAAAAACTAGTTTTGCTTCATTATTAAAATATGATACATGCACGGCTGAATTCACTCGGACGTGCGAAGAGAAGTCTATGTTGCCTCCCCTCGCTCGCAAGCTCGCTCAGGGGCAATTATAGCCCTTCTTTCCTCACTTTCCGAGTGAATTCAGCAGTGCTGTAAAATACTGTACATGCACGGCTGAATTCACTCGAACATGAGGAAAGTAGGTCTATATTACCTCCCCTCGCTCGCAAGCTCGCTCGGGGGCAATTATAGCCCTTCTTTCCTCACTTTCCGATCGAATTCAGCAGTGCTGTAAAATACTATTTCACAGTTCCGCGGCCACTGAATTAGCTGAATTGTGAAAAATACTATTGAACATGTGACCTCCCTCAAAAACTGTCCAGGTGGTCTAGCTCAGCCGAAACTTGTACACGATTCCGAAACTGAATGAAAATCATGATTTGATGCCCGACGTGACTATCGAATAGGTAGTTTTACGATAGGACCCTGGACAGAATCTCGCTGGACACTAGACAACTCGGGTAATTGCTCTAGCTCTATCGAAAGAAGCCTCTTGACAGACGCTTTAATAATCACTCCAAGCCGTGTTACTAGCAGCAATGCGGACGGACATTTTGTTCAGGATAATTTTTTCCAAGTATATGAATTGGCCTTAAATGAGCATTAACTATTTTTTCAAATATATAACCTATAATTAAATTTTTTGGTTTAATTTTTGTGCTAAACCAAATTTTATTATTATTTCAAACTTCACAAAAATTTTATCTCGCTTAAATTTGTAACTGACCAATCATTAATTAGCATGTATGCCTCTGAAAGCATTATGCATGACCTGCTGAAACTGTAGTTAATAGTACAGTCGTATTTTCAATCTTGTGCTTGTACACTCATGTCTCGCATGCTCATTCTAAAGTTGGTTACTGAATTCTTCAAAGTTAAGATCTATGTTTTTTTATCAAGTTAAACAAAAATATACATACATATTTTAGGTGAAAAATGTCTTAATAGAATTTTTAATAATATATCACCATACTAATTATATCTTACATGAATAATATTTTATACTCTAATTTCCTTTTTTTGATCGGTTTTAAAAATATAACATTATGTACAAAGCAAGTGGCTTAGTTGCAAAATACATTTAAATATGTTCTTTATTAACAGATGGAAAGATTTGAATAACAAGAAACGTAAAAATGTAATATTTTATAACATATTTCGTTTTTAAACATTCCAATATAAATAATTATTTGAACAAAATAAATTCAAGTTACTAATCAAAATTATCGGGTTTTATTTACGCAGTTTAAACATAAACATTTCAAAACCACAATTTTAAATTTTCCATCTAGAAATCAACCTAGTCATCGCGTATCAATTCTCTCGTATGCCCAACTTTTTCATAATGCCCGATGTCGTAAGAGTAACAAGCAAAAGAGCAAAACACCTGCAATTTTGATTGAAGTTTTGGAAGATACATTTTAGAAATTCAAACTAAGCCTCTTAGCACTTGTACCTTCATATATGTTCGTATTTCTATAGATTGACCTAGGGTGTGGCAAGGGTTCACGTAGGTCCGGAAGATCCTATTGTGACCCATTTGTATATCTGTGTAACTTATGCATCAAAAATATATAAACGTGCATATTTGTCAATCTTTTTTTTTTGTTTTTTGTTTGTTTTGTTTAATTCAATTAAGATTTCAACAATTAAATTTGCACCCTAAATAGTTGCAGCTTAACGATTCGGACATTTGATGATTTTTGATTATGAAATCAGTAATAGGAAGATGTTAGAACATCATAAAAAGAAGATGACTTACATGTCAATTTTATAAACGCGCTATTTTCCACAAATTCTTCAAATATTTTGAATTTCAGAACATTTTTTATGTTCATTATTATTTAATTTTAAATAAAAAATAAACAGTTGATATATGTAGTTCAAGCTTTGTTAGACAGTAGAATTTTATTTGCCTCTACATAAGTATAGGTTTTTAATAAAAAACAAACATTAATAACATAATTTTGATTTCAGAACTGTGGATGGCAAAGAGAAAAAAGATAAGAAAAAGAAGGGTTTATTTTAACTAAAAATTAGAACATAAATTATCTTTAAGCATTTTAATGCTACATGTAATGAACTTAAATATGACATTAAACCTACACAATATATAAATACATTAATAAGTTTGCTGACTCAATAAAACCTTTGCACTTCTCATTAAATTAAACTATTAAGAGCTGAAGTGAATGATAAAAATAAGAGCATACGTGTATTAACGATTACAATTAACGTATTCTCAAATAATTTGTTGACATGAAAAGTGAAATTGGCCCGCATACGTCCCATATTCTCGGAAAGAGCTACATAAAACATCCTAAGTCATATACTGTGCCATTAACAAATAAATAAATGCACCGAAGACATCGATTGATTTGAATACATACCAGGGAAAAAACACCTTTCTAAAAATGCTCAAGCAACAAGGTCCAAAGCAAGCAAAGAGAAATACGAGAAAAATTATTATATAAATTTTTTTATACTAAATTGACACCAATATTCTAGTTATTAGAGCAACCCTCCCTTTCTGCAAAAAATAAAACTATTTGGAACAAATGCTGAAGAATTTGGTACTTTTAATATACATGTATGCGTATTTTTATTTACTATACGATGCAAAATAAAAAATAAGGTATTCAAACTTATTTTTATCCGATGTTGGTGAAGAGATTTTTTTAAAAATTTCTTCTACATAAGGCTATCTTTAAAAATAAACTGGAGGAGAAATTGAAATTATAAATAAAAAAGCATATATAACAATAAAACAACTCTTATATAAACATATCTAAACACTTTCATTTTCTGCATTTAACCGTGAATACCATTAATTTTTATATTAAAACATCTCAGCGTATGTACATATAAGCTTTTCAGTGAGAGGTGATAAAAAACTATCACTTTATTGCTCTTTTCTTAATACTAGGGCACCAAATAAGTTGACCTATAAAACGAAAAAGTTGACCTATTAAATGAAAATAGAGACCTATCGACCTTTGAAATACATAATCTGCCTTTTTATAGTACTTTCAATCCAGAGACGTACCTAGGGGGGGGCTAGGGTAGGCTTAGCCCCCCCGAGCTTTTTCAGAGGGCCCCGTAGGGACCCCGAAATTTTATTATTATTTTTAAGGCCCCGAAGGGGCCCGATTTTTCAAAAAAAATAAATACTTAAATAAGGCCTTTAAAGGGCCCATTTTTTCATTTGAGGGGGCCCCTATTTTTGATTCAAGGGGCCAACCATCTTATTCGAGGGGACCCCCTTTTTGAATCAAGGGGCCCCACTTTTTGAATCAAGGGGCCCACCATCTTATTCGAGGGGGCCCCCACTTTTGAATCAAGGGGCCCCACTTTTTGAATCAAGGGGCCCACCATCTTATTCGAGGGGGCCCACTTTTTGAATCAAGGGGCCCACCATCTTATTCGAGGGGGCCCCCACTTTTGAATCAAGGGGCCCACCATCTTATTCGAGGGGGTCCCCATTTTTTGAATCAAGGGGCCCCACTTTTTGAATCAAGGGGCTCACCATCTTGTTCGAGGGGGCCCCCATTTTTGAATCAAGGGGGCCCACTTTTTGAATCAAGGGGCCCACCAGCTTATTCAAGGGGGCCCCTTTTTAATCAAGGGGGATAGGAACAGTGCCGCGTTTATCATATGGACAAATTGGACACTGCCCAGAGGCCCCCAAATTTTGAAAAATTCGGTAAAATTTTGGTCCCGAGGGACCATAAATTTTTAGAGACTTAGCACTTTCCGCCCCATTTTATTTAGCAGGGGGCCCCACATTAATGTCTTTAGGGGCCCCATTTTATTTAGCAGGAGGCCCCTCATTCATGTCTGTAGGGGCCCCATTATATTAAGAAGGCTCTAAATTCTTCAAAACTTAAAAAGGCTTTAAAAATTTTGCGCCTGCGGCGCGCTGTTTTACTTTCACTTTTTACATCTCAGTCCTTTCAAATACATAAATTGCTTATGACCCAACACAACTGTGACTTTTTCAACAATTTGAAGCTGGATAGGGATTTTAGTCATTGGTTTTGATTTTTCGATTCTTAAAGGTGCTTTAAACATGGTTTTCTTATTCTCAATTATTGCATACTCCTAAAAATTTTCGCGCCTGCGGCGGGCCTTTTGAAAAATAAATTCCAAAACCGCTCCAAATTTATGTAAATAATTTAAGATACATTTTTCACATATATAGTCCTACAAAAATATTAGAAAATTTGTGTAGAGGTGGGTGACCCCGAAATAAAAACAGCCTCGGTAATTCATTTAAAACACGTGACATAATATTTTGTACAGAATTTGTATCAATATAAAAAATTTGCAGGAATATTCTGTACAGAATTTGTATTAATATAAAATTTTTTGTTTATTTATGAATTTTAATTGTAACCCATCTAAAATTTCTATGAAATACTGAAAAAAACCTATTTGATGTAGAAATTAAATTTTTATTGGGCTAAGGGGGGGGGCCGTCATTAAAAGTGCCCAGGGGCCCCCAAATAGGTAAACGCGGCACTCGATAGGAAGGGGGCCCCCGCTCAAGGTTCAGCCCCCCCGGTTTCAAATCCTAAGTACGTCTCTGCTGAAATTGCCCAAATCGCGGCAATTTAAATTGCCTAGTGTGATGGCAACCTTAAAGGTTTTAGGCAGCTACAACCCTCGGTTCGAAAATTATCGGCCAAAATAAAGTCTCGCGAATATCAGGGTAAATCTTTCTCCACCCACCATTTCGCAACCAGACCTCGCCTAGTTGCCAATTTGTTATTGACAGACGGAAAATTTAATGTAGATTCCTGCAATACTACATTTGACGGGAATCATTTAAGTTTTCATCGAAAAAATGAATGTTTTCTGAACCCTCTCCTGATAAAAATTGATAAAAATTTATGCAACCACGACTACGGCGATATAATCGCCGTTTTCGTTATGAAAACGCGAGCGGAACCCCAGAGAAGCTATAATAGGTGGAACGGGGATGAAGTTACGCAACTTTTTTGCACGGGAAGTCCCCGTGAACGGCCTAATAAGGCCGCAATAAGCAAAATAAACCAACATTCACATACATAAATAAAACATTTGCTTGACACTTGGAGCCGTGCGTATTTGGATGGGCATACCTGGCAGAAAACCTATGATTTGGTCTAGAAAGGTGTGAGTCTGAGGGTCAGAGGCCTCCGAAGGGGGGAAAAATTTAGTTGCTCCGATTGAATACCCATAAAAAACATGTTAAAAGCGTAGTCGGGGAAGAACGCATTTGAGTGCATTACAATTCGCTTTGTTGCAAAAACTGGGTCAAAGTGAAAATTTTTTGTCCCAAATTCCGTCACTGGACCCCTAACTTTGATCCCAAAGGTCATAGAGCCTTAACGAAGAAGGATATGTTGCCAAATTTAATGTTATCCAACATTTGCCCAAGTTTCAGCTCAAATGGAGATAACAAATTTTCGCCACATGTTAACTTTGGGAGCCCTCAGCTCCACACCCTTTGGTCATAGATACCTAACAGTAGAACTGATTTTCGCTGAATTTACTACCATCTAACAGTTACCAAAGGTTTATTTCCTCGGTCAAATCAGCCACGTACAACTTAGCCAAGTTTTTCGCCTCTACACTTTCGCACGTCGTTGGTAAAAGAGAGTCACACGTGAAACATTCTAAGGAACTCAAGGACCTACTTAGAGACGTTAAACTTCCGAAAAACCAGTCTGTTTTCCCTCGACGTCACAGCTCTTTTCACCAACATCTCAAAAACAGCCGTTCTTGATGCAATCAAAATGAGATGGCCAGAAATCAAGAAACATACCTCTCTCCCTCTTGAAGGCTTCATGGAAGGGATCGAGCTAGTGTAAGATAATTGTTTTTTCTCTTTCCGGGGCAAGAAATACCATCAAAAATTTGGCTCTCCAATGGGGTCTCCTATTTCTCCCTGCCTGGCCGAGCTAGTCCTGGAACACCTTGAGTCGGAGGTCCTTAAAATCCTTAAACAGAAGGGTATAAGGACAGATTTTTATGTGAGATACGTCGATGATTGTCTCCTGGCAGCTAACTCGAGACACATAGAAAAGATTCTGTGGGAATTTAATACATTTGATGTGGCAAATAGAATTAAATTCACCATAGAACATGAGCAGAGTTCTAGTATCCCATTCTTGGACCTCCGCATCCATAGGGAAAGTGACGGCTCACTCAGCTTTGATTGGTACCACAAAGATACGTGGTCAGGTAGATATCTGAACTTTGAATCATATCTTCCCATGACCTACAAGAGGAACACCGTGAAGATTCTTCGACAAAAAATCCTGGAACTCGCAGATCCAAAATTTCACGACAAGAACTTCACACTGCTGGAGGAAACCCTCATCAACAACGGCTACCCACAGAGTTTTATCTACAACGCCTCGTATCAAACCCAATCACCTACCCCTACTTCAACTGAGCCCATAAAATACGTTTCACTCCCTTACGACGACGTCCTTTTCGGACGCCTCAAATCCCTTCTGGAACCCTGGAACATCCGCGCAGTAGGACGACCCCAAGCACCACTGAAATCTCTAGTATTCAGCCAACTCAAGGACCCCGTGGAGAAAAGGTGGCAATCTGATGTTGTTTACGAGATTCAGTGCGAGTGCGAAGCTACTTACGTCGGTCAGACCCACCAACATGCTTTGACCAGGTTCGTTCAGCATCAAAATGGAGGCCCAGAACACAGCTCTCTCTCAGCACACCTGACCGAAACTGGCCACGAAATAACGTTTGAAAACCTAAAAATCCTTTGCTCGGAGCCTTCAACCAAGATTAGGCTAATCAAGGAAGCCATTCTGATAAGAAAGGGTGAAAATAGGCTGAACTCGCAAATAGAGAGCAAGAAAGTGAACGACGTGTACCACAAGATTCTGGACCTCAAATTGGTCGATCACCCCACGGACCTCAACCGAACCATCACCCTCTCAGCTGATAATCGATGACAAATCAATAGACATAATTCTTGACATGCAATGCAAATCCATCTGTGATAATTTACAAGTTTTACACTATTTATTTATTATTTCAATGTCTTAAAGTCTGTCAGAAAATGTAAGTTCCGTTCTGCTCTTGTTAATGTTAAGTTATAAGTGAATTAATATGTTTGTAGCTCTGAACGAGCGCCGGAGTGAGCGCGAAACGTCAGAAAACAATAAACCTGGAGCCAAAGGCTAAAAAACAACGCATAGTTTCTGATTCTGATCAAACATTCGAATTAAATGGCAGAATTATTCGTTCACATTCATGAAAAACATTCGAATGTTTTTCCATTCATTTAAATATTCGTATGTTTTCACGAATTTGAAATACGAATGTGGACGAATAATCTGGATGAAATATTCATTCTCATTGGTGTAAAACATTCGTATTCACATTCGTATTCGTATAAGAAAGCCTAAAATATTGACTTTTAGTCCTTAAGTTGACTTTATTGACCTTCATCCCGTTCAGTTCGTATAAGGCCAAACACGGAAATTCAAAAACTAAATATGCAGCCTTGTTCCACATTTGATAGTGCTTCAGAAAAAGGTAATGTTAAATCAAAATCTTAACGTTAAGTGAAAAAATAAAAACCAAAAAAGTGACCCTCTTCCGTTCACTTCGTATAAGGCCAGGTCTTGCTATTGCGGGGCAGTGACCTTTAACGGCCTTATTTGTATTTTAAAACGGAAACTCGATCACATGTGAACTGATAAAAGCGAAATATGGCAAGTGTCATGAACCAAAATGGTCTGAAACTTCTATTACGTTATAGCTAATTGACTAGATATTTCTGGGAAAACTTAAATCGAGGTAGGTACTCCCTTTAATCTTTAGCAAAAAAAAGTTTTTTTGCGTGTGTTGTTTGGTTACCAATCTTCATCGTCAAGGCGGTTCAGAACAAACACACGTTAAAATTTTTAGTGCATTTTCATCAATTTTGAAAAAAATTCACTTATGTGTCCGATATGTCCGTCCGTCCGTCCGTCCGTCCGAGTCGCAAAGGCTCCGAAACTACAAGAGCTAGAGACCTGCGGTTTTTTGCATGTTGTCATGTATGGTCTGGAGGGTGGGCGAAAGGTTTTGGTTTTTCCGAAAAACTGCCTGGGGGGTAATTAAGGGGGTTTTCCCGTTGTATGAAAGTTCCATATACTTCGTCCGATTGAGCTGAATTTTGGATATGTTCTACATCATGTCAAATCTAGCAAATCATACAACACATATTTGCTCCTATCACTTAAGGGGGTGGGGTGAGAGGCCTTCGAAGGGGGGAAAAATTTAGTTGCTCCGATTGAGCTGAAATTCAAAATGATAATGTAAAATGACAAAATAAGCAACTTTTGTTTCGAGTCATGGTCTCAAAAATGTAAAATAACGGACTCTGGGGTTCAATAAGTTGCCTCCCAAGACTTCCCCTGGTGAACAGTAGGGCAAATTTTAAAATTCAACCGATTGAGCTGAAATTTTGGCAACTGTTAGATGGCATTAAATCCAGCAAAAAACAGTTCAACAGTAAGTCTCTAAGACCTAAGGGTGAGGAACTGTGAGCTCGTTGGCCTGTAGAATTGAAGTCAGGGGCCACTAAGTTTTCGCAGTGACGGAATTTGGGACAAAACATTTTTACTTCGACCTAACTTTTGCAACAAAGCGAATTGAAAATGCACTCAAATGCGTTCGTCCCCGACTAAGCTTTAATCATGTTTTTTTTTAATTTTCCCAAAGTATTTTTGAGGCACCACAAAAATTGGATTAAAAAAAAATTGTCCCAAAAAAAGATTTTATACCATTCGCAATCGCCAAATCGTTTTTGGGGACAGTTGGACGGTCGGACAGGACCGCTAGCAATAGCTCATTTTTTTATAAATAGAAAATGTGCTAAAAAGAGGCTAAGGAGGAGAGCATGGAAGAACTAGAGCAAGAAATAGTGCAATAAAACTTTATTAAAGAAATAATTTGTCGTTTTCTTGAACTCGCATCGTTAATCCTTTCTTTCAATTCGGCAATGGTTGTCTTCTTTTTACTTCTTTCAAGGTCTGAGGGTTTCTTGGGTCTTGAAACTTGATTAAATGGGAGTGTTCAGCCCAAAATGATTTCACTCAACTATCTCGGTGTTTTATTTTAAAATTGGCGTCCTTCTTTTCGAATATTCTACAACTATGCTAAAATACTTATGACTCTTGGGATGAATAAGTCAAATAGATGAGTCAAAAAAGGGAAAGTAAATTTCAACCTTAACGGAAAAACGTTAAAAATATAAGAGTATTTTTTATTTTCCATTATTCAACATGTTATACTCTCTAAAATAAATAATTCCTAATTGAATACAAAAAATTATTGCATTGATAAAGTTTCTGATAAAAATAGCTCTTCTTGATCAACATTTCTGCGTCTTCTTCCTAACACCATAGGGGCAACCAGTGAGAGGGTTGCAGGAATTAAGCCAGCTCCTACGGCAGCGAATACTGGGCCAGTTGCGTCTTGATTCTGTTCAACCATCGCTAATCGCTTATTTTTTCTCTTTGCGTGAAGTTCTTTAGCTTTTCTCGAGTTCTCTGCTACTTCAATTACTTCTCCATTGTGAGTCGTCACATTGACACTATTTTTATTGGGTATTACATGCAAAACCGTTGATACACTTGCTGTTTCTCCCATAGATCTTCGTCCTTTTTGACGATTTTGATAATTATGGCCTGATGTTTGACCTTTAGTAGTACTCACTAAAACCCATTCCCCTTCTCCGTGTCCAGGATAGGAGTCTGGATGATCCTTTTTACGGTTAAGTAGAGGTTGCAAATCAGGGAAGTTTGGTGGTCGATTGTCAGTTATAAGGTCATTCCATGGCTTTTTGATAGAATACCTATCATCAAGTTCATAAGAATTAAATGGTTTTGGATAGTCAGGCTTATCATAAATCGGCTTTTCGTAATCTGGTCGCTCGTATTCAGGTCTTCCATAAGTTGGTTTATGATAACTAGGTTTTTGGTAGTCTGGTTTGGGATAATCAGGTTTTTGGTAGTCTGGTTTAGGATATTCTGGTTTATGGTAGGGTTTATATTTGTTTGGATAGCTTGTGCCAAATGGTTTTGGAGGAACTTGATACCCTTCGTCGTCATCAAATTCGTCATACGGCCGTTGTGGAGAGTGGCCATAGTTGCTATCCCAGTGACTTTGGTAAGATGAAGGACGAGGCGGTGGATTCGAACTGTTCCACTTATATACCTTCCCCGATGTGTAGGTAGGCACTGGTTCTAACGACACCCAACCCTGATGTGGTCTATTTTTTCTTCCTTCATTGTCGTCTACTGTCATTTCTGCAGCTTCTACCGCCGATGGCGCAGGATCTTCATAATGCTCTGTCTGTTTTTGATACGTCTCTAAAAACTTTTCTAGAAGCGTGGGTGAATGAACGAGCTTTCTTGTGTTGTTCTGTATCACAAGCGGGATGGATTTAGTATCCACATTCGATATGGGACCCACAGAGACCCTTCGATTAATGCTGTACGGTGAATCTGCTTCAAAAATAGTTATTGGGCGTGATCCTGGGACGTCAATTTTGTAAGTGGTATAGTTTTTATATTGCATAATACCTTGATTTGTAAAGAGAAGAGTTTCTCCGGCACAAAAATGGACGAAGCACAGCGCAAAAACTACTTTCATTATGTGTCTGTTGCAGTCAAAGTTAGGAAACAGAATGAAAGTAAAATTAAGCAAGCGCAATTACGTTACTCTTATTGTTGATGCTGCGCACGGTCTCGTACACTTTTCATTTCATTTCTTCAACCAACCGACCGAGAGAAACAAAACCAAACAAATTATCTCTATTATATGTATGTATTAAGTCTTGCTATGCTATTTCGCTCACTGAACAACAGTGAAAGCACGACGTCTCGTAACACAAACTTGAACTTGTACGAGAGGTTGCTGATTGTCTTTTCACTCAATGAAATCTGTTTTACTACGTTGCATGGAGTCATTTATTTCGAACCACAATGGCTACACAAGATCGGTCTGCTCTGGGTGAAATTTTTAAAGCAACTGATGTACTTTTCTTCAATCATCTTCCTAATATAGGTTCACTCAAATTTCTTTTGTCAAGTCGTGTTTGTTTCGTACCTAACTCTTCATAATTTCATTGCTTAACTATTGTTGATGACAACTATCTTTACAAACCATGCAGTGGTTAGAAAGGAAAATTGTATAAATAATTACTTACACTAATGTATCTGATTCGGTGATTTTGCTTTTGCACGAATGTCAATCTGAATTGCATATAAAAACTTTCTTTGAATCAAAATTACCAAAAGAGGAATTAAAAGAGCATTTAAAAATTGGTATTGTTTGCTAAAACAATCATCAAAGAACAAGCTAATATTCAAAAATAAAACGTGACGGAAGCTTTTGCAGCCAATTTAGACCCCAAAACTGACTTTATGAATGTGGATCTAACGACCCAAAAGATACAAAAAGTCGAAAGAGATTATTTCAAATAATCAAACTAAGAACTGGAGAATGCTCAAACACACATCCAATGTAGCTGAAACTTTAGCAAGTGTTAGATGACATTGAATCCATAAAAAAATAGTTAGCTGAGGGAAATTTAGTATGTTGATGAGCTGGTCAAAGCTAGCAAATATTTGTTATACAGTATATCCGTACTACTACCAGGGACGAAGCTAGACCCCATAAGAATCTACAGAAACGGATTTTTTACCAAAGATTTTCACTTCGACCCAAATTTGCAACTATGCCAACTTGAAACATGTTTAAAGCTTAGTCGGGGACGAACGTATTTGAGTGCATTTTCAATTCGCTTTGTTGCAAAAGTTGGGTTGAAGAGAATATATTTTGTCACAAATTCCGTCACTGCAGAAACTTATTGGACCCCTGACTTCGATCCCACAGGTCATAGAGCCTTAATGTAGAAGGATATTTTGCTAAATTTAATGTCATCTAACAATTACCCAAGTTTCAGCTCAATTGGATTAACTTTGGGAGTTCTTAACTCCACACTCTTAGGTCATAGAGACTTACTGTAGAACTGTTCTTTGCTGGATTTAATGCCATCTAACAGTTTCCAAAGTTTCAGCTCAATCGGTTGAATTTGAAATTTTGCTTTTCTGTTCGCCAGGGGAAGTCTTGGGTGGCCACTTATTGACCCCCAGAGTCCGTTATTTTACATTTTTGAGACCATGACCCGAAACAAAAGTTGCTTAAATTGTAGTTTTACATGACCGTTCTTAATTTCAGCTCAATCGGAGTAACTAAATTTTTCCCCCCTTCGTAGGCCTCTCACTCCACCCCCTTAAGAGATAGGGGCCAACATGTGTTCTATGATTTGTTAGATTTGACGTGATATATAACATATCCAAAATTCAGCTCAATCGGACGAAGTATGTGGAACTTTCATACAACGGAAAAACCCCCTTAATTACCCCCCAGGCAGTTTTTCGGAAAAACCAAATCATTTGGACCACCCTCTAGATCATACATGACATCTTGCAAAAACCGCAGGTCTCTTGCTCCTGTAGTTTCGGAGCCTTTGCGACTCGGACGGACGGACGGACACATAAGAGATTTTTTTTCAAAATTGATGAAAATGCACTAAAAAACTCAAATGCGTTCGTCCTCGACTAAGCTTTAAATATGTTTATTAAGCTTTAAAGAATTGTGGAAACCCCCTTGGAGGAGGGAAGAGTTGTGTCCCAAAACGGCTCCTTAAGGAACATTTCCACTTGTGACTTCCATGACCACAAAAAGCAATTTTGTCATCAAAAAACCACAAATTAGATGGAAACGCTCATGACAGTGGATTTTTCATTCCACAGTTTTAATGTCGTGGTATGAAATTGACTTGGTAGTGGAAACGCAAATTGGTTTCTCGCCCAGTCAATTTCATTCCACACGAATATTTGTTGACGTCGGTACGAAAATCTCAATCGCTTGGTTTAAAATTGACTTGACTTTGCTTGCAAGTGGAAATGCAAGTAGGACGTCAATTTTTAACCAACAAAACGAGGTCATCAAAAAACCAAGATTTACTGACTAGTCAGTTTATTGACTTGGCTTGTTGACACAAGTGGAAACGCTCGCGTCAATGGTTATTTAATTCCACATTTTTAATTCTTTGGAATGAAATTGACTTGCAAGTGGAAACGCACAAGTCAACATTGACTAGTCAATTTTAAGCCAAAAAGCAAGTTTTAGTACAGATTTCGTTACCACTTGCAGCGCGTGGAATCAAATTGACTCGGGTTGTTCACATATAATTTTTTCTCAAATTGAGCTCTGCTGCAGTGTTCAAATAGCTTGTTTTCCTTGAAAAAGCATATGAACGTCCCCGACTTTCATATGCTTTATGTAAAATGAGGAAAATATGTAAATTGAATTGATTTAGAGATGCTCAATATTAATGAAATACTGAGCTAATAAAATATTAAATTATTTTCAATAAATTCAAATATTCAGTAAAACTAAATGCTAAGTTTTTAGATATTTTTTTAAAAACATGAGCTATTCAAAATGAGCCTGATCTCCGAGATATTCCATCGGAGACCGGAGCTACAGGTCGCTTTCTCAGCGACCTTTCGCAATTCTCAATGAAATTGAGATTTGCCGTGCTCGTGCCAGGCTCATTATATTTTTCTGAGCCTGGCACGAGTCTGCAAAGTTTTTTTTAACCTGAGTCGAGCTCAGTTCTATTTAAAATGAGCCCGATCTCCGCGATATTCCATCGGAGACCGGAGCTACTGGGCCTCCTCGATCGATTGCTGCACACGTTCTCCCTCCAGACGAGCCGCCTCGTCAGCCAACCTATCGGTCTCTGCTTCCAGCTTGTGGAGTCTTTTTCTTTGACCAGAATTCTCTGGTGCTCCTCAGTTTTGGTTCGCTAGCACTCCAGCTCGGCCATATTAAATATCTCAATTTCGTTGAGAATTGCGAAAGGTCGCTGAAAAAGCGACCTGTAGCTCCGGTCTCCGATGGAATATCTCGGAGATCGGGCTCATTTTAAATAAAGCTGAGCTCGACTCAGGTTAAAAAACACTTTTCAGACTCGAGTCAGGCTCAGGAAATTGTTTTGAAAATTTCTTAAGTATTGATCCGTGCGAGTACTAAAAATTCAGCCCAAATTTTAGATCAAAAATTGTTTTAGCTCAATATTTGCGCTAAAGCAATTTTTTTACTGACGGGAACGTTTATCACTAGTGGAAATGATCACGTCAACGAATTGATAATGTGGCAATTTGATACCACTGTCATGTCTTTAAGTGGAAACGCAGGCGTCAATTTTTGACCAAATCTGAGTGCAAGTGGAAACGCTCATGTCAACGTTGACTTGATATTTCGATGTGCATCAATTTGATTCCACTGTCATGGGCTCAAGTGGAAACGCTCACGTCAATTTTTGACCAAAACCTTGCACAAGTGGAAACGCTCAAGTCAACGTTGACTTCTAAATTTTATTATCGGTGTAGAAAAGCCAACCAGGTGCGACTTTACTGACTTAAGTGGAAACGCTACACGTCAATAAAAAGCCAAAAAGATTTTTAGATTTTTATTGACGTGGTCATGGAAGTCACAAGTGGAAATGTTCCTTTATTGACCATATTAATCAGAAAATACATCACCTAGCCAAATATTTTATCTGTAGGAATCTAGGAAGTCTCGTTTGCGCTGTATAGAATAAGATAACACAACTAAGCTAGTTTGCATCATCAACTAACACTATGTTTTTACAACATATGAGTATACGGAGTATGCCTTGTACCAGGGAATCTAAAAAAGTAACTCTTGCTTTCTCCTTAAGTCACTTCCACATAATCGCTTCCACTGTTTCGAATCATGACATAACATATTATGTGTGTAAAATGTAGCCTGGTTTTTATTTCTTTAAGCTCTCTGTTTTCTGCTTTTCTTTGCAAATGCTTTAAGCCATAGTCACAATACATAGGGTTGTTATAAAGCCTTAAAACAATTTTGTCTGTACACACGCATGCTTTAGCAAAACTATTATTAATAATAACAAATTAATTATAATGCTACAAACAAATTTGCAACAAATCAGCTTTCATTCAATGTAGTCTAATCAAAATTAAGGGTTGTTATCAGACTTGTTGAGTTGTTGTGCGGCAAACAAAAGGGCAAACAATTTTTTTTTTAACAGGAAAATTCAACATTAATTAAACGCTTCTTTCCGCCTCCATTTTGATATTTAAATAAAGTAAAAGTTAAGCTTGTTTACATAACGTAGCGAGCTCTTTTCGTTATAAAAAGATATGAAAAAGCAGTGGCACCGAGAGGAAGGGACAAGTTGACCTGTTTTCCAAGGCTCCAAGGGTACCCGGAAAAATATTGGAATTTTGATCAATAGCATTTTAGAATGTAGGCGAATGGGCGTATTTGGCCATGGACATAATTGGCCAGGCTTAAGCAGTTTCGCAGTTTTGACCCCCTTAACATTATTTTTTCGGGATAAAAAGCATATTTTTGGAAAGGGGAGACCAGTACTTATATTCGAGTAAGTTTTTAGCTTAATTGCTCAAGAGGTTTGGGATTTATGGACATATTTGTCTAAAATGGTAATTTTTCTTAAGAAAACATTGTAAAATTTAAGATTCGGAAGCCGGTTTCTTCAAGACAGTTGTTACGATTACAAAGATTTACATATCACACGAAAATTTGGACTTTCCCCATTCCGAAATAGTGCGTCTTTTAAAGATTGGACTCTCCATCTCCGAACTAAAGCCTCTAGAAAAAAAGCCTTTTTGGACATATTTGGCCCATGGAAAAATGAGGTGGACCTAATGTGGCCAGTCTCCTAATTTTCGAAATTTGGGCAGTAAATGAACAGCTAAGCCCATTTTTTAACAAGAAAGCACTGTTACGTGTAACATATGTCTTTTTGTCCGTCTGTATAAAATTTTAGAAATCTGGTATTGTGACGAGCGCCCCCCAAACTTGAGAGTTTCGTCTGCAAACCCTTTAGAAAGCTCATTTCCGGTAAGAGAGAGTTTCAAAGAAAACAAAAATTTTTGAGCAAAAAAAAATTTTAAAAAGTAAGCTTTTGGGGGTACACTCCATACAACTTTTTTAAAATTTATAAATTTCATATACATGCCTTTGTATTTGAACCTGATTTTGACGTAAAAGATAGCATCTAATCTGAAAACTGTCTTTGATGACACCCCTTTAAAAAAAATTAAATATTTTTTGCCGGCAGCCATTTTGAAAAAATCGGCCACCATTTTTAAAAAACAAGAAAAAACGGTTTTAATTTTTTTGGCGGCCATTTTGAAATAATGGCCGTGGAAAAAATTTTTTAAAAATTTTTCAAGGGGGGTCTTCAAAGAAAAGTTTTTGATAAAATGTCGTCTTTTGACATTTCTGGGCCACACTAGATATTTGCTCCGCTCTCAGGCATACTTGGGTACGACTGTCTACACTTAACGCCCGATTGCTCCGTCCCCTCTAAAGATAAAAATTTGCCGTTGTGAACATATTTAATGGACACTTGACCAATTCTAAAAACACTTTTGAAAACGCTCCCGAATTTTTACTTCAGCCGCCATCTTGGATTCCTTAAAATAATTCTTCGCAAATTTTTCGCAAGCACTGGCTCCGTTCCCTTTCAAGTTGAAGTTTTGATTTTTTTTACATAAATAGTCATAAGTGAGAACTTTGAAAAGAAAAACAAGTGGCTAGGATTGGGCTTGTAGTTTGCTCAGGAAAAATTTTTCTTTTTTCAAGAGAAAAAATGGGAAATTTCGTTTTTATTTTTTCCTGAGCGCATAGTAAGTCCGATTGAAAAGGTTGATGTTATTTTAAAAACGTCTTGTAAAGTACTATTTTTTAAAAATTGTTTGAGCTTTCTATCGCTAAAGACAACTGAGCTAGAGCTCAGAGAATATTTTTTGAAAAAATGCTTGCACGCGGATGGCTGTCATAGCTGAACCGGAAGTGCAATCTTATTTCTAAAAGTCAAAATGGAAGCCTTAGAATGTCCTTTAAAAATCTTTTGTTGGTTGTAACTGTGTAAGTTGGATAATAACGCAGCAAAATGCGGTTTTCCACTCAAAACCCCAATTTTTTCTATTTTTAATGTTATTAAATCCAAGATGGCGGCTATTCCACTTCCGGTTAGGTGAAAGATTTCCGGGGGCGTCAAAACACCCCTTAAATCACTTTTCTCGATGTTATGGACCCATTTTTTGAGATTTCCAGTTTTTTCCAGCGTTCTTTCTAGGTTGGCCAATTGTGTCCAGTGGGTGGCCAAATGTGTCCAAAGTGGCCAAATATGTCCAAAACTAATGTTTGGAAAAAAATATTTTTTTCGGAGGCTTTTGCTATTAAGGTCAAGTGAAGGGCATTTTCGGATACCTTAAACTGAGACCTTTTGATTAAGACCTAAATGAGTCCGATCCAAAGTTCCAGAGCTGAGATATTCGATATAAAAAACAAAAGAGTAATTTAGTCTCTAGAGGTGGCCAAATACGCCCATTCACCCTAACTATTTTTTGTTTTTAGTCTGAATTTTATATTGTATGGCTCCTTTCACAAAGGATGAAAAATGTTTAATAAAACATGATAAAACCGTAGGGCAAACACGCATTTGAGTGCATTTTCATGTCGGCATCCTTGCTAAGATAGGTCGAAGTGAAAATCTTATTTCATTAACATTAGGCGGTTTTGCTTTCTCCCTGCTGATGGTAGAACAATTATTTGCAAGGTTTTACAAAACCATCAACATTATGACTTACGGGTGATTACAAATTTGACATTTTTAAACTATTCTTGGGAGGCCTTCGAAGTTTTTTCAAGTGGAATCCCTGAGTCCCTGTAGATCACATAAGGTACATTTGCGGGACAATGATTTACTAGATTTAGCACAGATAACATATCCAAAATTCAGCTTAATCGGATGAAGAATAAGGAACTTTTATAAAAGGGTCTAACATCCTACTCTACGGACCATGCACGATACAGAAAACCGCAGCTCTCAAGTTGTTTAATTTCGAACAGACAGCCAAAAATGTAACTCACAAGAAGTAAGAGTTGAGCCGTTTTAAAAATACCCTAATAAAACAGGTGTCCTTATCAATATGATGCAGACTGTATGTATGTATGTATATTCAAATAATTTAGGAGCGCCGAAGTGAAGAAATAAATTTTGGACGAATAACTTTAAGTTTGTTAATTTCACCCTTGGTTTTTATTTAATCTCAAAACTGTCCTATAAAATTTAGAGGAGGTCAACAAGTCTCAAAATATGCGTCGTTACTTATGCTTCCCCTCTTGGGGTCTCTCTTGGGTACAATAGGAGTCAAGAAATGGTGCGTGCGTAACGCAAAAAAAAAAGTTTATCTACTGAATTCACCTTGACAGTTAGGCTTCTCTAAAAACCCGTAAGCTTTAAGTTTTTTTAAGTTGCCTATAAACTTGGTCCTGGGTGTTTTCTTCGCTACTTGTCCAAAAGTGCCTGAAAAAGAGTCCATAAAAAGTGTGCGTGCGTATTATGCCCATTATTGTTAGATGTTTCCTGCTACTCTAGAAGACTCAAGATAGAAAATTTTGGTATTTCACAAAATTTTCTAAGGCTTGGTCTAAATAGACCGTTGAAAAAAAACCAAATTTTCCTCTCGGAGCGACGACCTGAGGACCTCATTCACCTAAAACCCTATAACTCTTCAATCTTCAATGGATTGACTCAAAGGGAAGATTGAATACATTTGTGAAAGCAATTTAAATTTAAAAGACGTATATGGCTAATAAAATCGTCATTTAAAATCCTGACCGCAATGACTAATTTTGAACATCAATTCTAAACAATTGATCTGTAGTTTGGCACCTTAAAATCCACTAGATTCGTCATTTTACATTAAGAGGACAGGTTACTTAAGTATTATTATCCAGTTGTTGATTTTGCATAGCTTCTCTGAGTTTTAGCCAATTCCGATGAAATAATAGTATTGTCACAATTCAGCTAATCCAGCGACCGCGGGCGGAAATGTGAAATAGTAATTTACAGAACTGCTGAATTCACTCGGAAAGTGAGGAAAGAAGGGCTATTATTGCACCCGAGCGAGCTTGCGAGCAAGGGGAGGCAATATAGACCTACTTTCCTCAAGTCCGAGTGAATTGAGCCGTGCATGTACAGTATTTTTCACAATTCCGCGGCCGCTGAATTAGCTGAATTGTGAAAATACTGTACATGCACGGCTGAATTCACTCGAACGTGAGGAAAGTAGGTCTATATTGCCTCCCCTCGCTCGCAAGCTCGCTCGGGGGCAATAATAGCCCTTCTTTCCTCTTTTTCCGCAGTGAGGATTCAGGACAATTCAGCAGTGCTGTAAAATACTACGCACTGCTGAATTCACTCGGAAAGTGAGGAAAGAAGGGCTATAATTGCCCCCGAACGAGCTTGCGAGCGAAATCTTTGTTCCCAAAAGTATATGATAGAGCGATGGGGAATTTCATTAGCTATCCGCCAAGTCCTCGTTGAGCCCGATCTGAGCTCTCTAACTCGACTTCTCTAGATTGCCTTGAGACAAGGCAAAATCGCTGATTTCTCAGCAGATAGGCCACCGATTTCAAAACCGAGCACATATTTGGGCTTTGGGGGCTCCTATAATTTGAGGACAATTTGAGGCCAAATCGACAAAAATTTAGACTCAAAATTGTTGTCAGAGCAGCTTTTAAAGGGGGTTTGTAATATCCTTAACCCTTTCTTTCGATTTTTAGATGATTAACATTAGAGGCGAAGTGAGGCAAGTTAATTTTGTAAGTAAATTGTTTTAGTACAAAGAGGGTAATAAATACATGTAATAAATAAAATTGTAACTAGTATAATAAATGTGGAATAAATAAATAAAAAATATCGAAAACGAATGAATATTTATCGTAACGGGAATCAAGGGAATATTTGAATATCGTGACGTCACACTATAGTGTAACAAACATTCACGCGAAAATTTTCATCTATGGTGGACAAAGTGCCTTTTGTTTCCCCCTAAATTTCATATAAGTGTCCATTTTTGTCTCCTGAACAGTCCACGCTTCCGATAATATACGGGGAACAAAGTTTTGCATTGTATATTTTGAACAGCTAAGGTGAGTTTGTGCTAAAGCGAGGTGAGTTTGTGGTGAAGAGAGCGGGTCCCATATTCGGGTGATACAAGTGGACATTTATGGACGTATTTAGGACGCAGTTTTTCTATGAGGATGGACTCTCTCGCGGGACTTAAAATGTTGGTACTGGGTTGGGGTAAGGGTTAAAAACTTACGAGAGCCCGAAATGAGAGTGCAATTTTTCAATCCTCATTTGAAAAAGTGTGGTAAATTGTACGTGTAGTCGGAAAATACATGTTATTAGTTTTTGTTAATCCAAGGTCTTTAATTGCTAAAGCGACTTGCTGGGGTTGTTGGGTGAACAATTTTTTGGCAATGTCGTTAAACGAAGAACAGGCTGACAAAAATAAGGCTAATGTATCGGAGGCAACCTTAAACAACAATGAAGTAGCTCGATACAGCAGGCAAATGCTTGTCCCTAATTTTGGAGTGCAAGGTCAACTGAAACTAAAAAAATCAGCAATTCTCATAGTAGGAGCCGGTGGTTTAGGTATGAAAAGAGTTATGTTATGTAATACAAAACATCTTAAGACATTACGTGGAACTACAAAAATGAATCAAATTCCACCTACAAAATCAAAAACTGTTGTTTGGATCATTTTGTATTATTTTCAGGTTGCCCATCTGCTTTACATTTGGTTGGAGCTGGTGTCGGTCGAATTGGAATTGTTGACTACGATGAAGTGGAAATAACTAACTTGCATAGGCAGCTTTTGCATTCAGAAGAATCAGTTGGAAAGTCAAAAGTTGAGTCAGCTAAAGAGACTCTTAAGAAATTGAACTCCTTGGTGGAAATTCAGACATTTAAGTTTCAATTGACTTCAAAAAATTCAATGGAAACCCTGGAAAAATTTGATGTCGTGCTTGACTGCACAGACAATGTAGCCACAAGGTACCTTTTAAATGATACTTGTGCGATGCTTAAGAAACCTCTCGTTTCTGGAAGTGCCTTGCAATATGAAGGTCAATTGACGGTGTACAATTTTGCGAATGGGCCCTGTTATCGTTGTATTTTTCCCTCACCCCCACCTCCTGATGCCGTAACTAATTGTGGGGATGGAGGAGTTTTGGCACCCGTTACAGGAGTAATTGGAACCTTGCAAGCTATGGAAGCAATTAAAATAATATTAGACTTAAATTGTATGTCAGGAAAACTGCTGATTTACGATGGACTTGAATGTTCATTTAGAAGTGTAAAGCTGCGGAATAGAAACCAGAGTTGCCTTGTGTGTGGTGATTTGCCTCAGTTAACTGAGTTGATTGACTACGAACAATTTTGTAGAATGAAAGCTACAGATAAGGACTCGCATTTGAACCTACTAAAAACAGAGGAGCGTATTTCTGTACATGAGTATAAGGAGCTGCGCCAAGCAATGAAACATTTGTTGATTGATGTTCGAAGCCCTAATGAGTTTGAAATGTGCAAACTTGATGGTTCTCTCAACATTTCTCTCGCAAAGTTGTTGGATGAGCAAAAACCTGATGAACTTATTGGATTAGCGAAGAAAAATATTCCAATTATATTTGTTTGCCGAAGAGGAAATGACTCACAAATAGCTGTAAAGAAACTTCAACAAATCTGCCCGGTTGCAGACACCAAAGATATAATAGGAGGACTCCATGCATGGACACGCGAGATCGATCCTGAATTCCCTTTCTACTAATCTATTAAAAATATTCATTTATACAATTGTATTTATTATTCATGAAGGTATAAGGACAAACAAGATGTTCGGACCTTAAAAAAAGTTTTTGAATAGCCAAACAACTGCGGTCACCCATCTGGGAATCGGTCGAATAGCTATTTCTTTTTCTGCTGTTTTGCCGTACGAGTAAAGTCGATCACATTCTTCCTGCAATTGCTTTTGCAACCCTTTGTTAACTGTTACTAAACATATCTGACACTCAAGGTCACGATTTAATGATCGTTCACCATAATTTGACGAACCTATTACGGTAAGACACGGTCGACTTTCTTGAGGAAGGTAGTACCAAATGCCCTTAGCGTGATAGCTCCAACCAGATCGTTCATACTCGTTTAGACTTATGCGCTGTGTCTGCTTCGAAGCTATGACAGAAGAGTAAAAGTTTCGTGCGAGAAGAGTGTAGGCAGTAGGAATACTTCCTGCAGGGCCTTTGGCTCCCCGAAAACCATTCGCCTGAAATATACAGCATTTAGAACAAAGAAAACTTCAAATAATAACTTGAATCTTACATTAGGATGTGCCATCAAAATGCTACAGTGAGCTTTACAATCATCCGTGAGAGTATTCATGTACATTTTTGTTAAGTTGAAGTAACCTGTTGCTAGTTTCAAAACAGAGTCTTTCGTAGCTGAGGCAAGTAGTTTTTTTATTATCATACTGTCATGATGAACTCCAAGTTGACCCATCTCAATAGTAGGAAATATCCAAGTATCAGGCGATTCTGAATCATGAAGACGATCATTATAAGGTACTAATTGTAACTTTTCCAAACATGTATACATACCGTGACTTTTTTTAGATTTTCGTTGTTGTTCTATTGTGTCCTTGAAAAATCTCGTGATACTTTCCTGAACTGCTGTAGCAAAGTCTTTCTGAGAAGCTTCGTACGGTGAAAGTTTCCAATTTTTATGAAGTTTCTCAGACCCGTTGGGTTCCACTTGCAATGAAAATTCTGACACTTTTGCCAAGAAATTTGAATAAAAATCTGCGAGAGGCTTGTCTTCGATCAAAATATACCGATCCTGGCGGTTTGAGAAGTAATCATTCGATAAATTAGCTCCACTGATTATTACAGTATCGTCAAAAAGGTAAATCTTCATATGCTGTAGACCAAGTAGTTCATTCCAGCGGGGAGGCGCGAGCCGTTTTGTGAGACCTCGGAGGGAAGGAGTGTGATACAGCGACAATCTGAAGTTGTCAGGATTTCTCTGAAGAATAGGCAATAACTGCGATTTTGAGTTTGCTTCTTCTCCTCTGGTGCCTCTCGTAAAATCCAGCAAAATATCAACTTGTAATTCGGGAGTGTCCTTTAAACTGTTGGAAATTGCAGCAACTATATGTTGCTCTAAACTACCTGTGCCAAGATATAGGCTTGCTAATTTGATTCGAAATTTTGCATTCATGCACAATTGGACAAGAGTTTCGTAAAACGTGGATGGTAAATGAAGGAGCTTTACTCGTTCTCCACTTACAGCAAAACATGGGGCGCATGTAGTAATCCAATTTAGAGATTGTGGAAAGTATGGTTTCAGATCCACATGAGGAGAAGTAGCCAGCGATGGTAACAATTCTGTTGATGATGATCCAGGATATTCAAAAAACGTGGTTAAAAACCTTCGGATCATATTAGGTAATAACTGCTTAGTCTATTTATTCGATTGATTAGATCAAGCTTAGCAAGAAAACTTTTGTTTTGTCTAAATATTTTTACTCTGTTTACTTTTTACTTGCTCTCACTAAATCCTCTCTTGCTCTGCTCTCTTTATCTACGTTTAGTTTGAATTGCTCATAAAAGACGTTTGGGATTTAACTTATATGTAGGACTACAGTTTTCCCTCGCATTTAACGATCACAACATTGACGTTAACTATCGCTCTTAAAATTGTCGTTTTGATCGCCATAAAAACAAAACGTTGTAAATCGAATATTTAAGTTTTTAAAATCTTTAAAAAATTTTCTGACCGTAGATGGCGATCAAAACGACAATTTTAAGAGCGATAGTTAACGTCAATGTTGTGATCGTTAAATGCGAGGGAAAACTGTAGAGCTAGTAAAAAAATCGATCTACAACATCCTGGGAACAACATCCTGAGAGCCTCGTAATAAGTCTCCAAATTTGAGGGTTTTCAACATATTGTGAAAATAACTCCTCAGAAAAGAGTCAAAAATGAGCACATTTCAGAAGTTAACTAAACTGAGTAAATGCGAAATGCAAAAAAAAACTTAGGGCTGAGATCTGGGTTCAAACCCGAGACACCCATTTCACCCAAATCTATAAATTCATATTTTAGCTATTTCTTCACCTATTTCGATGCGGGGAAAAGCTAATAGCATGGTTTGCGACCCTGGAGAAGGTTCGGACACAGGTTCAAGACCTCAGGAGTCGAATTTTTGTGAACCGAAAAAATTAATTTTCTATAAATTTTAGCAGTTTTTTAACCTTTTCACCTACTACTCAACTCCTGGATAAATAAATTTTAGAATAACTTCAAACTTCAAATAAAAAACAATCTACCAACATCGGCCACATTAGCCCATATCCCCCCCCAACTTTAAAATCTCCGGGTCTGACTTCAGCTCGAGTTGGCAACTCTATGTTCAGTCTATATGAAAAGTATTCTGAATTTTGAAAGAAATGCCCAAAAGTTCAAGTCAGATGCATCCGAGATGGTATGAGGGGAAGTGTCTGTATGAGAGTGCTTTTATACAGACGGACAAATGGCCTCTCAGGTCCCCTTATGTCTATCTTTTGCACAATTTCATACGATCGTGGATCTCGTCAAAGCTTCAAGAAATGAAAAACCATGTACTTACTTAAAAGGCCCAAAAAATCAAAGATTTCCTGCCCTTTTAACCCCCTTTTCTATTGAGCCTCTTTTTGACATATGTTACATAATATGTATTAACTAACTGTTATAAAATGTTACCAGAACGACGACAATCCATCTTCATTTCATATTATAGCGATATATATGTATATCTGTTGTCATTATTACTTTTCCTCATTGGAGCGCCCTCTATCATTCTCTCGCTTTCACTACTCACGACCACGTTTTAAGTGTTAACCCCAAGAAAAGATTAAAACAGTGAAAACTCTTACTAAAAAATCAATTAACTCTAACTAGAATCTTATTCTATTTAAAAATCATCAAGTGAGTATACGTATACGTATTTTACGGTCAAAATATTGGTAGTATATGTAAGGTCCTGGTATATTTAGCGTTATAAGTTTAGAACACTGTGCTCACATCTTACTCTCATTTGTAAATTAGGTTAACTTTTTTCTGGAATGGAAAATCAGGGGCGTGCTAGAGGCTGGGCTAACAGCATAGGACGCGGGATAATTGAGACCGGAAGAGGAAGCCCAATCGGTGGACCACCACAACTCTTAGGTAGAGCAGCAACCGTGTCTCAGGGTTTGGTTTTATCTCACGGTAAGTAAAATACATGATATTTCGATTTAACATCAAATTAAATGTCTATTTTGTTTAAAGAGCATAAGTTTCAAATCATATTTTTCGTAGAGATAATTCTGTATCAATAGAAAAAAAGTGGTACTTGAACTATTGGAGTTAGAAAAGATTTCCACAATCCATACGGTGCAGTGTATCGCTGAGAGTATGAAGCCTGGGATTCGAATGTAGTCCTTCTGCATTGTCTGGATACCGGACGCTCAGTGTTTCGTTTGGCTTAAGCATTATCAGGAATTAATGACCATTTGCTGATAATTCTTTGGATATTTTCGAGTGCAGTACCAGCAGTATCTGTCAGTATCTTCCATACAAACTGCTGTATTTTGTGGTGTTTAGGTGGTATCTAGGAGTTGTCAAGGGAAATTAAGGTGTTTTTGACAGATATATAAAGTTATCTTTCATACAAACTGTGGTAACTAGGCGAGGTAAATCAACAAAATTTGTAAAATAAATAATTCTTATCCCATATTCAAAACTTATTTTGGGCATTTTGTTCATCATGATTAAATAAAATTAGTCTAAATTTTTTTCAAAAGTAAAGTTACTGCTGCAGTTATCAAAGTATATCAGCGTTAAAAAATATGTTTAAATTCCAAAGATCCCACTGATACCGATTTTTGGTCATCAGTAGCTACTGCAAGATACCGGTACCGCTACTTCCGTATCCGTTCACTAGTGGGAAGTAATGATTTTCTTAAACTCTTCTACAATTCAATTAAACCCTACGTGAGAAGCCCCTATGAACGATGTATTCCTCGAAGGGAACGACCATCTTGTTTTTGTGACTTCTTATTTTGTACAGGGAAAGAACGCTAGCCCGTCTTCATGAATATGATTTTTATGTTAAATTTTCTTCCTTAGGTTTGATAAACAACCCTGAAAATGCTGACAGAACCCGTGGGCGTCCCAATTTCGACTATGTTTTGACTCGTCCAGCTTTCGTACAGGCTTCGAAGACTGGTACTTCTGGTAAAAGTATCAATTTACATGCCAATTATTTTCAATTATTGATGGACAAGTCAGCTTGGGAAATTTCTTTGTACCACATCGGATTTCAACCAGACATAGACAGTACGATTGAACGCAAGAGACTTTTTCGACAACACAGCAAAAAGTTTGAGGCGTTCGTATTTGATGGAGCTTCCTTACTTACAAACAAGAGACTTGAAAAAGACACTGATGTATGGGTTACTCAGCATGAAGGATCAGGGGAAGTTTTTGAGGTCACGTGCAATTACGTAAAAAAGGTATTCGTCACTGATCAACAAGGAAACCAAATGTTGAACTTAATGTTGCGAAAGGCTATGGAAGGACTTAAACTGAACTTGGTTGGACGAAACTTTTTTGACGCAATGGCCAAAATCGGTGTCCCTGAACATCATCTTGAACTCTGGCCAGGTTACATAACCAGTATTAGACAACATGAAAAAGATATAATGATGTGCGCTGAAATCACGACGAAAGTAATGAGACTTGAAACGGCTCTAGAAGTGTTTAAAGATTGCATCAGACATTGCCAAGATTTCAAGCAAGCTTTTGCAAAAGAGATAATTGGGATCACGGTTTTGACAGGTTACAACAATAAGACATACCGTGTGGATGACATCGACTGGGAATCTAGCCCAACATCAACATTTGAAGGTAAAAATGGCGAGAAAATCCGATATGTCGATTACTATGCACGTAGATACAACATTCGAATTGTGGACATGAAACAACCACTCTTAATTTCGTGTTCCAAAGATAAGGACGCCCGCGGGAAATCAGCTGGCTTGATCTCCCTCATTCCAGAGCTCTGTCGACTTACTGGGCTCACAGACGATATGCGATCTAACAACAGACTAATGCGAGCCCTAGCTGACCACACGCGCGTTGGACCACAGATGCGTATCTCCCGATTGAATGCTTTTAACGAAAGACTACAAAAAAGTGAAAACTCACTGAAAATGCTAAACGAATGGAACTTGAAGCTGGATAACAATTTAATACAATTCAGTGGTCGTGAGTTAGCTGCAGAGTCAATTCTCTTCGACAACAAAGAATGTCCAGGGTCATCGAAGGCTGATTGGAGCCGAGACCTTCGGGATGCCTCGATGTATACTAAGATTGGATTCAATAATTGGCATGTTGTTACTGAGGACCGAAACCTGCGAGAAACAAAAAATTTTTTATCACTGCTTTTCACCGCAGCTCGTGGACTCGAAATCAACATTAAGGAGCCTCAAATGTATGTATAAACAATTCTTACTTTTGCTTGCATATTTACTCAAGTTGTGACTGTACTGCGTGCGAGTGAGAATTATATTATGATGAGGCAAAAGGTGATTAACGGCATATAATACGGGTAAATCGTCAGTTTTTGAGGTTTTGAGTTGGGGTTTTAGCCCCGTAGCTCCCAAACAAGGGCTTCGATCTCAAAATGGTCTTTGAGAGGTCCCTTCAACTCTTTAAGACGCTTCAAATGGTACTCAAATTTTCACCCCGGAAGCTCCTGGTGAGGAGCTAGGGGAATTTTTTGGCCAATTTTGAGGAGTCCAGGCATAGGAAAATTCTATTGAAAATTCCAAATATGAGGCCGAATACATCCGGAAGAAGGCTCTGGCCTAAAAAATCAGATTTCAAAAAAAGAATTTTCACCAAAATTTTGCTTATGCCTGGATCCTAAACAGGAGCTTCCAGGTCAAAACAAATTTCAGCGTTAGATATATTTTGAAGAGTTCTACCCACGGCTAGAACATTATTTTGCCCTCCGAGCTACCCAGGAGGAGCTAATGGGATTTCCTTTCATTGTAACTTTTGACCTAAAAGGATGACCAACAAGAAACGGAATCGCGTTAAAATACCTGTAGCCCCTCCGGGGTAGCTTGGAGGGCAAAATAAAGTTCTAGCCGTAGGTAGAACTCTCTAAGATATATCTGATGTTGAACTTTATTTTGACCTGGAAGCTCTTGGTGAGGGGCTAGAGGGCTTTTAAGGTTAATTAATAACTGTTGATTAATATTATGTACTTTCGCCTACTTAACTTTTTTTTCTAGGATGGTTGTCAAATCTGACCGAACAGAAGAAATTGCTACAACTATAGACAATTGCATACGCGAAGACTCTCAGTTTATAATGGTAATTCTCTCAAATAACAACTCCCAACGATATGGTGTCGTGAAGAAAAAGTGTTATGTCGAGAATGCTATACCGACTCAAGTGATCGTGCTCAAAACAATCAAGCCACGTGATGGAAGCAACCGAGGACTCATGTCTGTGGCAACAAAAATCGCGATTCAAATGCATTGCAAAATGGGAGCTATTCCATGGTTTATCAAAATGCCTCTCTCTGGGTTAATGATGGTAGGCTTCGACGTCTCACACGATACCAAAAACAAGCAAATATCGTACGGTGCACTAGTTGCTACAATGGACCAACGTAAGTCCGGTCGATACTTTACAGCTGTCTCGCCCCATAAAAATAGCGAAGAAGTGGGAAAAGAAATGTGTGGCAATCTGCAAAAGGCACTTGCTCAATTCAAGAGAGAGCATCAAACGCTTCCCTCAAAAATAATATTTTACCGCGATGGGGTCGGCGAAGGTCAAATACAAGCAGTTCGTGAATCTGAGGTTCAGCATATGAAAATGATGCTCTTGAAAGAATATGGCGATGTCGAGTCTATCCGCTTCACTTTTGTGATCGTCAACAAGCGAATCAACACTCGTATTTTCAAACAGGGTACAAATCCCTTACCTGGAACCATCGTAGATACCTGCATTACCCAACCAGAGAGGTACGACTTTTTCCTTGTACCACAGAACGTGAACCAAGGGACGGTCACACCGACTTACTACAACGTAATCGAAGACACGCTAATGCTACCACCAGATAAACTGCAGATTCTGACTTTCAAAGCGTGCCATCTTTACTACAATTGGAGCGGAACTATTCGTGTCCCAGCCGTATGTCAGTACGCTCACAAATGCTCTTTTCTTGTCGGTCAAACCATTCACCAGGTTCCCAATGCAGCGCTAAGCAACAAATTGTATTTCTTATAAATGCATAGATACAACTTGAATACCTTTACTTATCATCTCTGTCTCTCAAACATCTTTTCACCTGAAGTAAAAGAAATGTCTTAATATATTTTCAAAATATTCAACTGGAAGCTTATTCAAACATTATTCAAAGAGTTGTAATATAAATATAGCAAAATACTTCAAAAATGTAACTCTGAGTTTTTAAATAAAAAAACTATTCTTTATATAAAGTTTTGTATTTATGAGCAAAAGATCCTCTTAATAACACAGACAGGTAATAAGTTTTTGACTTTTTAAAAATTTCAAATTTTTTTAAGTGTATTTTCACCACTCTTCATACAAAATGACAGGTAATTCGCGGGCAATAATTTGTGAGGGAAAATGACTTCTCACTCAAAAAAGCTCCAGAGTAAGATATAAAATGGCCTAAAAATGACAAAAAACCACGAAAACCCACAAAGCGAAGAAAAATAATTCGATGACCCAGAGGCGAAAATGTAAGTGTCAAGTTTTGATGAGTTTTAATAAAATTTTTTGGCTTCCTCTCGCACAAAGTTTCCCACGTTGGTCTTGCATCTTTAGAAGTCCTCTCCTGGCTCCAAAAAGGCACTGAAACACCAAATTTTCCATAAAGAATGACTTCAAAATTGTTTTAGGAAATGATTCACGATTTACTGATACAGGGCAATTTTCCCTTGAATTGGCTGTAGACATCCTTTTTCTAAGTTTTTCGTCCAGAACTGACCCTCGATAGGCCTTATTTAGAATCGAAGGAATTTAATATGTAAAAAATATATAAAAAGCAAAATCAGAGATTAAGCTAAAGTGTGCATTACCTGGCATTACCAAAGATTACGAGAAGACCAAACTTTGAGGGCCCCTAGTTCCGTCCCTGTACTTAGTAGGGATCATATGTGGTACCGCGATTTGCTAGATTTTGCACAGATGACAACTTACTAAAATTTCAGCTCAATCGAATGTAATATAAGGAGTTTACATACAAACGTAAAACACCCCCCATTCCCCCCCAAGA
This sequence comes from Forcipomyia taiwana, assembly GCA_963930915.1. Taxonomy (NCBI): domain Eukaryota; kingdom Metazoa; phylum Arthropoda; class Insecta; order Diptera; family Ceratopogonidae; genus Forcipomyia; species Forcipomyia taiwana. The sequence continues at coordinate 120,864 of CAWVOI010000027.1, read as the reverse complement.
TGGGGTGGGGATCTAACATTGTTAGCCTGCACCCCTATAGACCATGTCCTACACGATGCAAAAAACTGCAGCTCTCTAGCTCTTCTGGTTCTTGAGTTATAAAGTTTCAGATAGACAGACAGACGGCAAAGCGGCTACAATTGTGCATTTTTTGCAAAATGCTGAAAATGCATTAAAAATGCAAGAGCAAACTTGCATGGACTAATGAAAATCAATAATTGAGGCACTCTATGGATCAAAATCATGAAAATGACTAAATCTCTATTTTATTTTCGTATGAAAGTTAGTATGATTCGTGGTGAAAGTCATATGCAGAGCAATTTTTTATATGTAAATACATAAAGCATATGTAAATGCATATTTTGGACGTTAGGGCATATTTTAGGACGAAAGGGCATATTATATTTTTTTAATTTTAACTTGGATATTTTGAGATTATTTGGCATAAAATCAATATTTTGTCTTTGTATTCTATTATTTTAAGGCTTTTTCGTTAATTTGTAAGACTTAATTGAGTCCGGGGTCAAACTCTAATTTTGGTTAGACCATATGGGCGCTTAAAACGTAAACGGCAATTTGATTTGGTTAATTGGTTTACATTAATTGCAACTTCAGCCTGATTGCGAGCTCAATAGTCAAGCTTGAAACTCAAGGATTGCCTTTAACTGAAAGAGTCGCAATTTACGAGAATGTACAAAAGTCTTTGGCAGTGATGGCAAACACGGAGTTCTTAGCAAAATTGAAAGCCGTAAACGATCGTAATCCTGGCCTTAAAGCAATTCTCACAATTAGAGATATCTTAAATGGTAATGGTGGAAATAACGAAGGTGACCAATTTGTTGAAAAGCTTTCTCCAAAGGAGTTATTGAGGTTTAAATATGCTCCGGTAACATCTGCAGACGTTGAGAGATCTTTTTCAACTTATAAAATTGTATTTTCTGATCGTCGACGATCCTTCACATTTGAAAATAAAAAAAAACATGTAATCGTCAGCTGCAATAAATTACATTAAAGGTTTTAAACAAAGTATTTTTCGGACTACTTTATTTTGCTGTTTTTTGTATTGTATCAGTAATTTTTTAAGAGCATATTTAAGGGCATATTTGGCTATTTTTCAGGCCTTTTTTTAGCGCTATTAATGAATTTTTCAGAGCATATAAAAACTCGCTCTGGTCATATGTGCCACCTCGGGTACAAAATTGAATATTTCTGCCCTCGAGTAGTAAAAACTTTTGTTCAGAAATATTTTACTTTGCACCCTTCGTGCACAATGTACTATTTTCCTCAAATGGAGAAATAGTAGGTACATTACGCACAAAGGAATTTAAATATGTGAGGACCTCCCGAGAATGGAAATCAAGTGAAGTCAACACTTGCTGTTTGCACAACCGAGAAACATGATCATACACTCCAAACTTTTGAGGAAGTTAACTTAACTTTAAGGAAGTTGTTTCAGCTTTCTAACTGGCTTCTTAGCTGAGAAAATCGTTTTTCTATGAAAACATACATATAGAGCCGTTAATGTATCAATTTTTTTTCGAACGAAAATCTCTTGATTGATCTCCACAGAAATAGCATATTGTGCACCAAGAGGAGGAAAATGAAAATATTTTATCTGCCAGAGACATAGAATATAACCTAGGTAGGTTATATTCTATGGCCAGAGAGGGATTTTTACCGCCAGAGCGACGTAGGAGCGAGGGTGGTATCTCCTCGAGGGCAGAAATACCTACTTCACTATCTCCCGAGGTGGCACATAGGACTTTTTATCGCGAGAAAAGCAAAGTGGAATTTTTCAGCTGGTCAGTAAAATAACTAGTTTGCTCCCCGAGTGATGAAAATAGTGTTTATGATATATGTATATGACGATGTATTTTTGATAAATTATTCTTGAACCTCAGTTTGTTTGGAATTTTATGTAATTTCCAAAAATTGCCTTCAATTGAAACCGGTCAAGTTGTTAAGGAGAAATAAATGCAAATGTGAGGGCTGAAATTCGAAAATTTTCGATAATTCCGCATTTTTAAGGTAACCCCTAACATATTCACAAAGTTGTAGCGAAATCAAAAATACAAAAGTTCGATAGTTTTCACTTTTGTTTGAAATTACCCTCGGAAGAAAGATTCTGTAAAAAGATACTCTACAAAAAATCCACTTTTTGACTTAACGCTGTTTATTCACTATATTAACGTTCCAAAGCATATTTGTGTTGAATCGCCGACTATGCGAGGTCTAGAGCTCCCATCTTTGGTGACGATCACTAAGGGGACCCCTAGAAAAAGCCACCAAGAGATGAGTCTCCGGACTTAAGTACTTTGGGAGATTTTTTTTCGATCCAAGTAGGTCTCAAACCCCTACTACCACGAAAATTGGCTGAAAATTTTGAGAGACCATGAGAAGAGTGACCGACCTGAAAATTTTCCAGGCTCGAAGGTCCAGGACCTCCCATGAATTTTTGCCTCCATAATCATCTTGCTCAGCCACATCAGTTAAGATCATCCTTTTCTTCTTAATCCTTAGGGTTCCACTCCAGCACGACTCTTCTTATGTTCTCTGGTTCTCTACGGAGGGTATGACCGATCCGTTTCCATTTACGCTCTTTTTCTCCATTTGCCACAAACATTACGTCATTGTTACCTTGGTTGCTGACTGTGTTCCGTTGCCTAATGTGGTTCACAAAAGTTCTGTAAACAACCTTGAAGTCCTCGTTACGGAGGTCAGTGGTGTTAACATCGTAAATATCTACAAGCACCCCGCTGTTACATGGCCTACCCCTTTACTACCTGTTTTTGATGTCACAACTGTTTATATTGGGTACTTTAACTCACATCAGCATGAATGGGGCTACACATCTAATGATGAGAATAGCGAAAAACTACATGATTGGATTGAACTTTCACTTCTGCCGCTTATCAGCAGCTTATCAGCGCTTGACGAGTCATACGAGGAACTTCAACTCAATGATGACAGAGCCATTGGTTCAAGACTGATCGATCGGCTGAATGATAATCGTCGGATGATATGGCACGATCAAACTAACTCATTGGATTTTGTTAATTGTAGCCGAAAAACCTGGAGAATTGTGGATAAACTTGGGCCTGATCCTAAGGAACGTCTCAAGAAGAGTTTTCCTATTTCTGCCAATCAAGTCGCTTTGAAATTAGTCAAAAATTCTGAAGCGTTGTCCAGCCAAGAATCAATGAGATACTTCCAGTCGAGCAAGCAGGCTTTAGAGAAAACCGTGGCTGCAATGAACAGATGCTTGCTCTCTCTACTTTTGTCGAATCTGGCTTTCAAAATCAGCTGAAAACTTGCATCGCTCAATTGGACCTGACGGCAGCTTTCGACACAGTTTGGAAAACTGGTTTGCTTTTAAAATTTGCTCGTGCATGTGGGCGAATGCATGTGGGCGAATGCTTAAACTAGTTACGGAAATGCTGTCCAATCGTCTTTTTAGAGTGGTGTTCTGTGACCGTCATAGCAACTGGAGAAAGCTCAACAATGGTCTTGCCCAAGGATCTTGTCTGTCACTCACGTTGTTCAACCTTTACACCCATGATGTCCCTGAAACCGTGAGCCAAAAGTTCGATTTTGAAGATGACCTGACTCTTGCTTTTCAATCGAGTTTTTTGCGGGGCAGAAATTGTTCTTGAAACAGACTTGTTGACGATGTCCAATTACTACAAACGCTGGCGCTTGGTTTCCAACCCAACAAAGACTTAAGTTTGCGCATTTCATCTCTACAACAGACAAGCAAAAGATGAACTTAACATCTCTATGGATGACGTTCGACTTAAGCACAATCCCAAAGTCCTTGGTGTGGCTCTGGACCGTGCGTGGACTTTCAAGACACATCTGGAGAAGAACTGAAGAAAGCTGCCAAACTGGTGACAAGAAATAATCTTTTACAGTTACTTGGGGGAACTTCCTGGGGTGGGCGGGGTGAAACATTAAGAACAGCTGCTCTTGCTTTGATTTTTCCAGTTGCTGAATATTGCTGTCCAATGTGGCTCAACAGCAATCACTGTCAGAAGATTAATGTACAGCTAAATCGCACAATGAGGATAGTTTTAACACACTCCCCTTCCCTGGCTTATCTGTAATATTCATCGAGTAATATTGCCCCACCTTGGATCCGTCGTCAACAAGTTTTGGTTAGGACTGTGGAAAAAAGCTTACTTTACGAAAATTCGCTGCTGTGTGACTTGCTCACAAACACACCGTCTCAAAGGCTTGCTAGAAAACCCCCCTTCACCTTGGCTAAAGATCTTATTGCCGAGAACTTTGATGCAGACGAAAAATGGAAGGAGGTTTGGTCTTTAGCTGACGTCCCAAACAAGGATTTAGCCAGTGACCGTTTTATAAAACTCCATGGTTTTGACTTGGCCCGTATTGACAGGTGTACACCTAATCGAATTCGTACTACTGGTTTGGGGTTCTGTTGACAGTGAACTCAGTCAATACAACATATCGTTGAGGACTGCCCCAAGAGGAAGTTTGTTGGCATTATGTTGAAACTTCACTGCTACGAAGCTGAGGCTATGAGATGGCTAAAGTCTCTTGATGTCAAACTCTGACTCAAGTCTCTTGTTATCAAATGAAATAAATAAATGTCAACCTCAATTGGTCTTTGACCGGTCAATTCCCATAGTTCTTCGTTTTTAATCACATTAGGCCAGAATATTCCCAGAATTGTTCTTGTGCACTTATTGACGTAGATCTGTAGTTTTTGGAGGTCAGACTTGCTTAATCATCACGTTTCACACGAGTAAAGCAGGGCACTGAGAATACAGCTACTAAATATAATCATTTTAGTTCTTCTTGATAGCGAGGGGGACTGCCGAGAGGTTGAGGTAGCCTGATCGGTTGAGTAACGGACTTGCGATCGAGAGATCGTACGTTCGAAACTCGGCCGAGGCAACTTCCGCTCAAATGTAATCTTGGTGCAAGCTAAGAATGTGACTGCTATGGTGCGTACGGCAGTATGAGATGGGAAGCGCTACTGAGTAATTCTTGACTCTGTCAAGATGGGTCACAATAGGATCTTCGGGACCTGCGTGAGTGCTTGACCTTCGACTCCCAGTAATCTACTATGGATGGGGGACTGCGGAGTTTTTCTCAAGGACCAGAATGCATATCCTGCTTTCTTTATTCTGTTTTGGATGTCTTCTTTCGTACCTTCTGTCTTACTTACTATAGCTCCCAGGTAGCAGAATCGCTCCACATCCTTAATAACTTGTGAATTCATTCTCAAGGGCTCTACACTGACTGTATTGATGTGCATAAATTTTGTTTTTTGAACATTAGTTTTTAGGCCCACTTTTGCGGCGTTCCTTTATAGTGCTAGTTAGTTAGTTTCAGAGGTGGAGGCAGATGACCACGGCAGTTCCCTGTCGGAACTGATTGTAGTCCATCCCGAAACTGTTTACCGCTGCGAGAAGAGAAGAACTGAGAAGAGTCTCAGTGCTTGTCCTCAAGCCGGCAAAGAATTGGGATTGCCTCCGTTTAGGGTTTCAAAACCCTGCTTTTTTCAGAAATTTATATAAGTTAATTGGGGGAAGATCAAGAAAATGTATGGGTTCTGGTCTAACGTTAAGGAAAAATTTGAGACGAAGCTGATCCAGAGCTTCGCAATCGCACAATATGTGTTCTGATGTTTCCGTTTCTGAGCCACAGAGTCTACAAGATATGTCAGAATCGTACGGGATGGTTTTCCATTTCTTCATCATGTAATGAACAGAGCAGTGGCTAGTGAGAAAGTCTGTTACCAATTTAATTTGTTTTTTGTGAAGTTTTATCAATCCTTTAAATCTCTTGGTTGAATAATCAGCGATGAATTTTTTTGAGTGTGCCATCTTCTCAGTTGAGTACCAAAACTCCCTGGATAAACTTCTAGAGGCCTCTGACACAAGTCTGTTGATTTCTGATTTTGGATAGTGGGTCAGAGGGGGAGCATCCGGCCTTCGTCTGATTCTGTCTGCCATTTCGTTGCCTTCGTAGCCCGAGTGTGCAGGTATCCACTTCAAAGTTACTGTGTTCGATTTTCCCAATAAATTGAGTGTTGATTTTGTATCTCTCACGGTTTTAGATGTGTAAGATTGTGATTTGAGCGCTCTCAGCGCAGCCTGGCTGTCTGAATAGATAACGATCGTCTTGTTTTCTACCTTATTTTGAATATCAAATAAAGCAGCTTTTTTAATACCTATTAATTCCGCCTGAAAAACCGTGGTGTGCTCATCCAATTTTATCTTCAGAGTTGTGTTGTCCCTTGGCCTGTACGCCCCACAACCAACTCCTTTACATGTTTTGGACCCATCAGTGTACCAGTGTAGCTGATTTTCTTCGTTTGGCTCAACGAAGTCGATCCATTTGTCTCTCTCGTTAATATCGATCTCGTATCTCTGGCTGAAATCAAATGATTTTCCCCAGATATCTGAGTGTTTAATTGCTTTTTCTAGATCTTTACTCATAAAGGGTTTTTTCATGAGCTCTTTCTCTTGCAGCTCATTTATTTCTTGTTTTTGCGATGTTATTTTCCTGCAATTTGTTTTGATCGCTTCAGTTTGAATGAAAATATGCAAAGGTTCCAGATTCAGTAGAACACTCAAGGGTGGGCCTGGAGATGATTTGGAAGCTCCCAATATTGTGCTGCAAGCTAGTCTTTGTAGGCCTGCCAATTTTTTACGGACTGATTTTAGTTTTGTTCTCTTCCACCAAACAAAAGAGCTATACGAGATTATAGGTCTTACAACTGCGGTATATAGCCAGAGTGCTAAATCGGGTTTCAGCCCCCACGTCCTGCCCATCTTTTTTTTATAGATCCATAAAGCATTTGTGGCCTTCTGAATTTGTTTATTCACATGGCTTCTCCATTTTAATTTTCTATCTAGAATGACTCCCAAGTACTTGACTTCGTTTGCAAGGGGAATTTCCGTTTCGTAGAGCTTGACTGAATTTATATTTTCTAGTTTTCTAGCTCTAGTGAACATTACTGCGACGGATTTACTTGGGTTAACTGCCAGATTGGTTGTCTCACACCAGCTTTCCACTGTTGACAGAGCTGTTTGCATTCTGTCAGTCACAATTTCACTCTTAGTTTTATTTCTGTTCAGTCTGAGTTGCGTGTCGTCACTGTTACAGAATATAGCTAGATCGTCAGCAAAACCTATAGCTTTTACACCTGGAATCTTATTAAGTTTTCTAAGCAGGCTATCTACCACAATAGTCCATAGAAGGAGATAAAACGCCACCTTGAGGACAGCCTCTTTCTACATCGAGATTGAGTCTAACTCCTCCGAGTTCAGGTGTAACATTCCTACTAAGTAGCATAGATTTAATAAGGTCACAAGTTCTTTGATCCACACCTCTTTCAATCAGAGATTCAATTATGGTACCAACATTTGTGTTGTCAAAAGCACCCATGATGTCCAAAAATACACCCAGACTGACTTGCTCCGAACCAATAGCCTTTTCAATTATCGTTGAAGCAGTTTTGAGGGCATCCTCTGTGGATTTGCCTGCTTGATAAGCAAATTGAAATTTGTGAATCGGTTTATTTTTTATTGCAGTGTCTCTGATATGTCGTTCTATGACCTTTTCCATAACTTTTAATAAAAATGACGAAAGGCTGATAGGTCTGAAAAATTTAGGATCGGAGTTAGGTCTAGTTCCAGCTTTTGGTATGAATAGAACATTGACTTTTCTCAATTTGCTTGGAATAAACCCAGAGCTGTGACAAAGAACAAATATTCTCTGTAATTCATATTTAAAATACTCGAGACCGTGTTGAAGTAGAGCTGGAAAGATCATATCTGCCCCTGCAGATTTGTATGGTGAGAAGTCTTCAATTGCCCAGGTGATTGCCTCTAGAGAAAAAATTTTATATGATTCTTTGGTGTTGAAATTGAGTCTGCGAGGTGTTGGTTCGTTTGTAGATTCAGAGGAGTTTTCAGATGAGCCCGGAAAGTGGACTTCCGATAGAACCTTGAGGGTTTCCCGCTCCTTTATAGTGCTGTAGATTTTTCTGTATATCGCCAGTTCGAAAAATATACCTAGAAGTGGAAGTGCCTTTTTCTTTGAATGAGCCACCACCATCAGGTTTGAAAAAGTCGTTGGGAAAAATGTTCCCAATGTTTGAATCAGCAGCAAGGAAAGCGATAAATTTTATCAACTTAAAAATGGTAATTCATGAAGATCAAGGATCGTATGAAAGGAGCAATGACTTGTGAAAATACGAATTTCATTTTACCATTGAGTAATTAGTTGAACTTATTTATAAGAATACCGTGAATTCTGTGAATCGCAAGTGTTAGTCACAAGATGCATACTAAAACTGTCCTTAGTTATTGAAATCTTGTTCCCTTTGGGCCGGAAACTCTAAGAACTTCATCAATGCCCAACTTGTACTCCCTGTAATCCAAGACTTCTACGAACTTCATTTGTCCCGCATCAATGAGTAACTGGTGAAACCAAATTAAAGTTGAAATGGATAGTTTTGACTTTGTAACACCTCCAGGAAACTTGTGGATAAAATTGTTGAGAGCGACAATTTTTGAGAAATATATATAGATCTCACGAACTCTCGAAGATGTTTTCTACAGCAGTTTGCAATGAAGTCTCCTAACTTGATCGAAATTTTAAAGACTCACATAATTGTCTTATTTCGGACTTATAAGAACTTACAATTTTCTTTCAATAGCCGGACATCACTCATGTTTGACAATGTTTACTTAATTTAAATTGCTGCAACACCTCTTTTAGATTCTATTATCTGCGTGGCTGGAGTACCAAATGCACAAAATTTCTCTTCAAAGTAGCCAAATCAACTTCCAGGCGAACTGCTATTGAGGTAGAAACGAGCTCCTGAGGTTTTTAATTACTTTTTTCATTCAATCGAGGGTTTACCTACTTTTCTTTACTAACTTACTTACGTTCCACTTTTTAGAGACTTTTATCCATCATTTAGCAGCTTTTTAGTTTAGCTTTTTGTTTGCTTTGAGTCCTCTCAAAAAAAATTTTTTTCATAAAAATCAACTATTTTCAGATTTTCTTCCTTGAGGGTTGAATCCACCGGCCCCACATCCGGCCAGAGCCTCCTTCCAGAGAAAGGCTTCAAAGTTAAAATTTTCCATATAAAATTGACGGGGGAGTTGGTTCCCCGTCATTTTGCCTATGCCTGGACCCCCCAAAATCGGCAGAAAAAGCCTTCTTACTCTTCACCAGGAGCTTCCGGGGTCAACATTTGAGCACCATCAGAAACGTCTCAAAAAGTTGAGGGGACCTCCCAACGACCATTTTTGGGGTCGGGGTCCCCGTTTGGGAGCTACGGGGCTAAAACCCCAACTCAAAACCGCACAAATTGACGGGGGACCTGTCAAAATCAATTTTCTAATTTTTTTTCGAAATTATCGCAGTAGGCCGATTGGTCTGGCCAATGGTGAGGAGCTTAGGCCTCTCAAAGTTGATATGAGGCGAAAATTGTTTAACTCCAATTGAGCTTTAACTCGATCAAATGTTAGATGACATTAAATTAAGCAAAATATCCTTCTACATTAAGGCTCTATGACCTGTGGGATCAAAGTCAGAGGTTCAATAAGTTTCTGCAGTGATAGGATTCTGGACAAAATACATTCCCTTTAAGCCTACTTTTGCAACAAAGCGAATTTAAAATGCACTCAAATACGTTCGTCCTCGAGTAAGCTTTAAACATGTTGTTAGTGCATTATCAGAATTTTGCAAAAAATGCACTATTGTGGCCGCTTTGCCGTCTGTCTGTCTGTCTGAGAGCTAGAGAGCTGCGGTTTTTTGCATCGTTTAGGCGTGGTCTGTAGGGGTGCAGGCTTACAATTTTAGACCCCCACCCCCTCTTGTGGCAGAATGGGGGTGTTTACGTTCGTATGAAAACTCCTTATATTACATTCGATTTAGCTGAAATTTTTGTATATTGTAGTGTGTGCAAAATCTAGCAAATAACGGTACCACATGTGACCCCTACCAAGTACAGGGACGGAACTAGGGGCCCTCAAAATTTGGTTTTCTATACTCCTGTAGGCTTACTATCCGTCTCGGTTTCCCGGGACGTGTCCCGGTTTTTGGCTATCTGTCCCGGTGTCCCGGTTTTTATGATTTTAGTAAAAGTGATCTTTTAAATATGACAAATGAAAATTGGAGTTTTGAATCGTAGTCAAAGAATTGACATTGGATCTAAAATATAAGAAGCTTAAGAAGTGCTCGCGTTTCACATAGTCAATCATCTCATGTGGGTAATTTCAAACAAAAGTGAAAACTGTTGAATTCTTTAGATTTTTGATTCCGATGAAACTTGGCACATTTGTTCAGTTTTGAAAAAAGAAAAATGTTCTGAGCTATGAGCCTTCCCCGAAAGCCTTCAAAGAGCCTCTCATACCTTCCCGGACTCTTCCTGGGTCTGCCAAGCAAGCTCTCTTGGAAGGCCGGGGAGGGCGCTCACAACTCTTCGAGACAGTACCTCGCTTATCCTAACGTAAAAAAGCCCCCCTGGCTCTCCTCTTTCACTTACAAGCCGGCTTGTAAGTCGAAAGAGGAGTCGAGCCAGGGGGGCTTCAAATCTACAGATTCCTTTGCTCCAGAGGCTTGTAGAGGTCCCTTCAGACATATTGTTGTCTCATTGTTGACCTGAGAGGGCCAACAGACTCGGGGAGTTCAAGTAAAGCTCCAACTCTATACAGCCCATATACGGCCTCACAATTGTCGCCAGCCTGTCGCCAATAGAAATGCATTCATTCAAAAGGTTCTACAGGGTCAGAAACTGAACGCACAGACATGATTGAGGGCTTTTTGAATTCGTAATTAAATTTCAAAGGGCTTAATGGAGCCTTTTTTTCAATTTTCAGTCTGTGAAAATTATATAAAATAAGAACAGAAGCCTCCATTGTCCACCCTTCCGAAAAAAGGCTCACAACTTCACTTGTGGGCCAAAAATCGAAAAAAAGGCTCGGTTAAGCCCTTTGAAATTTAATTACGAATCCAAAAAGCCCTCAACCATGTCTGTACGTTCAGTTTCTGACCCTGCAGAATCTTTTGAATGAAAAAGGAGAAAATGACCTAAATCAGCTATTTCTGAACCGATTTGAGTCATTCAAAGTACTGGGATAATGTTTTGGGAAGCAGAAGAATGATTTAAAATCATTTTCAGCCTCCGGGAAGCCCTAAATGAGGAAATAGAAAAATTCGCGAATTGTTCCTGCAAAATTTGAATTCATGTCATAGGGTGCCTTGAGATTCAGGTCCCCAAAAGTCAAGATTTGATGTTTGGTGGATATTCTAGCCCCAGGAGACCTCATTCCCCAAAAATCAAGGTCATCCGATCTCTATTCGCGAAGATATCGCGATTTCGGATCAACAAATGGCGCGGAAAAAAAAGTTCGGGACTATTTCAGACTCGGAACTTTGATTTTAACTATGAAGAGTTTCGCAAACCCCCAAGTGTTACAAATCAAAATGCGTGTTTTGAAAGCAGCTACAATTTTGTTGAAGGTTTTAGGCAGCGACAACCCCTGGTTTGAAAATTATCGGCACAAAATAAAGTTTCGCGACATCAGGGTAAATTTTCTTTCACTAACCATTTCGCAACCAAACCTTGCCTAGTAGTTAATTTGGTATCAAAAGACGCGAAATTTAATCTAGATTCCGACAATACCACATATGACGGGAATCATTCAAGTTTTCATCGAAAAATGAATGTTTTCTGAACCCTCTCCTGATAAAAATTTATGCAACCACGACTACGGCGATGTAATCGCCGTTTTCGTTATGAAAACGCGAGTGGACCTTTAAGGGCTTAGACCTGGCCAAGCGGCCTACTGCGGTGCCAAATTTGAATTTTTTTTTTTTGAAAAATTTTATATGGGAAAATGTAACTTTGAGGCCGAATATCACCGGAAGGAGGCTCTGGCCGGATGTGGGGTCGGTGGATTTGACCCTTAAGGGCATCTGTGAGTCCTCTCAAAAAAATTTTTTTTTCGTGAAAATCAACTATTCTCAGATTTTCTTCCTGATCTCATCCCAGGTGTCCAAAGGGCTTATGGGATTATTTCCTGCACCCGAGGTCCCAGGGGGTCGAATGAGGTGTCATTGGAAAGGTAATTTTTGGGCCTTTCCAACAATCTCAAACTTCCTATCGTAGGTCTGCTCGTTCTTCAGATATGATTTTTTTTGTCTAAAAAATCATATCTCAAAATTTAACTCCCAGCCCCTCAAGTTTTTTTCTTTTAAAAAATAGTTTAGGTCAAGGAAAAACTTTTACTAATATATCAAAACCCCGGTCGCCATGTTGGAAGTACGTCATATAGCGAGTCAAAAAATTAAAACGCCATTTAAAAATACTTCCAACATGGCGGGTGACCAATTTTATATCTTTTAATTATACTCCTTATTAAGGAGTACAAATGATGCTTGGACACCAAACCGCTATGACCTACCAAAGTAGGACAAAAGAATTTTCAAAGTCAAAAAATTCAGTTTTTTGAAAATTTCAATATGGCGACCACCCTTAAATCCAAAAAATTTTTACGGATTTGTATTTCTGGCATTTTTGCGCGTCCAATGATACCAAGATCATCTTCCTAGCTGCTCTGGAAGCTGAGATATGGAGGCGTACATTGACAGGAGAGTTGGTCCCCCGTCAATTTGTGCGGTTTCGAGTTGGGGTTTTAGCCCCGTAGCTCCCAAACGGGGGTTCCGATCCCAAAATGGTCTTCGGGAGGTCCCCTCAACTTTTTGAGACGCTTCTGATGATACCAAAATTTTGACCCTGGAAGCTCCTGGTGAGGAGCTAGAGGGTTTTTTAGGCCGATTTTGGAGGGTCCAGGCATAGGCAAAATGACGGGGGACCAACTAAATTCAGCCAAATTGAGTTTGACAGGTCCCCCGTCAATTTGTGCGGTTTCGAGTTGGGGTTTTAGCCCCGCGGCTCCCAAACGGGGGCTCCGATCCCAAAATGGTCTTCGGGAGGTCCCCTCAACTTTTTGAGACGCTTCTGATGATACCAAAATTTTGACCCTGGAAGCTCCTGGTGAGGAGCTAGAGGGCTTTTTAGGCCGATTTTGGGGGGTCCAGGCATAGGCAAAATGACGGGGGACCTGTCAAACTCAATTTGGCTGAATTTTCTTCGAAAAAATCGCAGTAGGCCGATTGGTCGATTCTAACCCCTTAAGTCCCTTCGTAGAGAAACCTCAAAAAGTTCGGGACTAAATAGTCCCGAACTTTTTGAGGTTTCTCTACAAAGGGACTTAAAGGTCCCCAAAAGTCAAGATTTGATGTTTGGTGGATTTTCTAGCCCCAGGAGACCTCATTCCCCAAAAATCAAGGTCATCCGATCTCTATTCGCGAAGATATCGCGATTTCGGATCAACAAATGGCGCGGAAAAAAAGTTCGGGACTATTTCAGACTCGGAACTTTGATTTTAACTATGAAGAGTTTCGCAAACCCCAAGTGTTACAAATCAAAATGCGTGTTTTGAAAGCAGCTACAATTTTGTTGAAGGTTTTAGGCAGCGACAACCCCTGGTTTGAAAATTATCGGCACAAAATAAAGTTTCGCGACATCAGGGTAAATTTTCTTTCACTAACCATTTCGCAACCAAACCTTGCCTAGTAGTCAATTTGGTATCAAAAGACGCGAAATTTAATCTAGATTCCGACAATACCACATATGACGGGAATCATTTAAGTTTTCATCAAAAAAATGAATGTTTTCTGAACCCTCTCCTGATAAAAATTTATGCAACCACGATGCAACCACGAAAATGCGAGCGGAACCCCAAAAAATGTATAATTGACGGAACGGGGATGAAATTACGCAACTTTTTTGCACTGGAAGTTCCCGTGAAACGGCCTAATAAGGCCGCAATGAGCAAAATAAACAAACTTCACATATATTAATAAAACACGCATTTGACATTTGGAGATCGGGGTACGCGGACGGGCATACCTGGCAAAAATTAGTGACTTGGTCTAGAAAAGATTTGGGTCTGAGCTCCTTGGGTTTTCTCGAAATCTTTGATTATGCACCCTATAGTTTAATCTCCGATTTTGCTTTTTATACATTTTTTTCCACGTTCTTTGTTAAATTATTTCTCCATTGAGGCCACATTTGACCCTTTGGAATGCCGGAAAGCCAAGTTATAATATAAGATAAATAAATAAATAAAATAAGGCTTTAAGTATTTCACAAACGAAGTTTACCCTAAAGCCGCCTCCCCATGTGGGCATTTAATTTGGCGGAATTAAATTAATATCTCCAATTGTTGGCAACAAAATTAAATTTTAAGTTAGCATTTTACTAACAGATATGTTTTGTCACCAAACTAAGAAATTAAATACGCTTTATATGTTGTGGCTTTAGAAATATCAATTTAATTCCACAAATTTCGATTGAATGCTGCATTTAATTAAAATTTGTGGAATTAAATTAATATTTCTAAAGCCACAATATATAAAGAGTATTTAATTTCTTAGTTTGGTGACAAAACATATCTGTTAGTAAAATGCTAACTTAAAATTTAATTTTGTTGCCAACAAGTGGAGATATTAATTTAATTCCGCCAAATTAAATGCCCACATGGGGAGGCGGCTTAATAGGGCAAGAGGAAATTCGATAGCCGATTTTACGTTTTTCGGACACCGCACTACATCATATACCCTCCATGCATATATATGAGATATATTAACTAATATCTACTCAATTCTATCCGATAAATCAACTTGTTAATGTTTTAGTGTTTACAAAACGATTCAAGTAAAATTAAGTACCTCCTGCGTCAGTTTGAAATGGAGCACATTAAAATACCAAAGGTAAGGTCTGAAAGTAGTATCAGCTTAAAATTTGTTTTACTAACTTAACGTAGTCAGCGGCCTCTCTTCACGATGAAAATAATAAGAGCACCGCTAAATTAATGTCGGCCTTACGGTATTGGGTTAACAGCTACACTAGCCTGCTCGAGAGCAATTATAGCTCTCTGTTTAACACTTACCTTAGTTAATCAAACAGTAGTATGATCAAGAGATGTTCTGTACTTTTTGTAGGTTAGGGTAGAAGAGGGCAGAACGGTCACCCAATTTATGTTTTAATTCATAAAAAATTTACCTTTCAAATTATTTTGAATTTTAATTTTTCTATTTTTTATTCAAGAATTTTCAATTGGCTATATTGCCTATAGGACTTGCTTCCTATTTTCTCTGTCGTACAGAAGTAGAAATCTCATGCGTTAACAAAATGAACGAAAGCAATAGAAGTTAAAGAAAAGTCAAAAATTCTATTTTTTTAGTTATACCTTTAATAATAATGTTTATTTCAACCAATAAGTAGTATTTATGTTACAATTATATCTAGAAGAGTGATATTCTTGACTTTACATAATTCAGAATGATGTCTTTATCGGTGTTGAAGTTTCCACTTAATTCACATTCATGTAAAAATTCATCAAACTTTCGCAGTCCTCTATAGAACAGTGAGTTCTGGCTGGCACTTTTCATCCTTCTTGGTAGCCTATAGAGGGTGTTGGATCTCATGTTGTATGGCTGCACTTCCTCAATCATGGTCAGATTTTGACACAAGTACGGCGGTAGCAGACCAAATTTCGCCTTATATAACAGCACAAGGACATTAATCACAATTCTCTGATTTATCGACAGTAATGATAGGCGCTCTAGGAGGTCAGCTGTGTGTACGTAATGCGATTCGTTTAAAATCGCCTTCATTGCTTTATTCTGCAGTTTCTGCATGAATAGCAACTCCTCCTCCGACATCATAAACATAAAAGAGCTACAAAAATCTACTCGCGACTGGACAACTGACTTAAAATACAAGAACTTCACATTTACGTCCATCTTATTTTTATTCCTCGTCCACCAGTTAACCCTTTTTGTTCATTTTTTAAAGACGAAGTCGGTATTTTCTCTTGTTTTTAAGTCATCGCTTATCATATTACCGAGGTATTTAAACACTAACCCTCTCTATCACTTCATCTTCTATCTTTATTTCACATCCTTGTACCTCTCTCTGTCCAAAAATCATTTTTTTCGTCTTCTTGATGTTAGGCTTCAATTTATTCATCGCAAAATACTCCGCTAAGGCTGCCAGTTCTCGGTTCATAATTTCAGCCATCTCTTTTAAGTTCCTACCACTTAACCAGACAACTCCATCGTCTGCAAACAAGTTAATTTTGCACTCTTTTAGGACTCCAACAATATTATTAATATACATATAATATGTGGAATCCCCAGTTCAACCTCTCTCTTTCTAGATTTCCTACCTCCATAAATTGTCGTCTGTTTTCTACTTTTCAACCAAGACCTCATCCACTTTAATTCAGTTCCCGTAATGCCATATTTTTCGAGTTTTAAAAGTAGTATCTTTCGAAGGCTCTCTTCAGGTCAAGAAAAACAACAATTATCTTAAGTCCTCGATCTCGATCGCATATCCATTGGTCATAAATCCAACTAAAGGCAGTTTCACATGAATGCTTTTTCCTAAATGACGATTGCTGCTCTACCAGAATCGAGTTTTTATCACAGTGAACCTCAATCTGTTCCTTAATATACTTCTCCAAGATTTTATCACATACTCTAATATTATCTACCGGTCGAAAATCGTTTAAATCAACCGAACCCTGCACTTTAGGTAACGAAGTTATCACTGCTTCTCTCCATATTTCTGGGCAGTTTCCCGATTGCAGGGACTCGTTGACCAAGTCTAACAACATGTATGATAATATATCGAAATTATCATAAATAACATAAGCATTTATGTTGTCTACTCCGCTCTTTGTTTTATATTGCTTACTATCAGCAGCATTTTTGAGTACGTCATTGGTTGAAACGACGAGATATTTGATGTAATATTGCAATCGATTCGGATCATATAAGACATATTTTATACTTGCATTTATTTCTACTATATGTACTGTCGATAAAAAAAAATCATTAAATGCCTCTGCAATATCCTCACTGTCATCAAATCTCTGTCCCTTGGAAGTTCCGCACTCCGCGGCCTTTTGTTGACCTCTTTCGAGATTCTTTAACTCCCTCCACAACCTCTTGGGATCCCTAGTATTTGCTTCCATTGTGTATCTATTTTTCACATTTTTTATCGCCCTGTTATATCTATTTCGAACAAGCCTGTACAGGGCCCATTTTTCCGCACTATTATGTAATTCTTATTTTTAACTCTTATCTGTAGACTCCTCATTTCTGTATTAAAGGAGCTGTTCACATATTACGTCACGGTCCAAGGGGGGGGGGGATGTCGGCCGCTCCGTGACAGTCAGTACAAACTCAAGCACTGTTATATAGGACAAACCGTGACAGAGGGCTCGATTTTTACCGTGACGTAATATGTGAACAAACCCAAACCATGGTTTATAATAATCAACTCGCATGTCTCTTTCAGTCAAAAAACTGTCCATGGAATCTTTCATTTTTAGTTCAAAGTAACGACATCTTTCATCTAAGTCAGAATCCACAAATTCATTAATATCATAGATCTGTTCAAATTTCCGCATGAATGCATCTGGTTGGTAACTAGAACGGTCCACAATTCTCTTAAAATTTTTTACATTTCTCCGTATTTTCTTGATTATTTGAATAGTTTTGTGGTCTGAGATTCTATCTTGCTCCAACACTTAAAAATTAAAAGTTTCATTATCAGTAAAACAAAGGTCACTTGTAGTCTTAGAGCCGTCTTGAATCCTTATGAAGCTCTTAATTTTTTGCCTCAGCCCATTAACAAGCATGGAGCGCAACAACATTGTTTTCAAAATAAAAGTTCTACGACCTTGACATGAATTTACGTTAAAATTTAACAACAATCGCGCACACCATTTACATGTCAAGACAATTTAACTTACGAGTTAAAAGATTCGAATTTCGATGACTTGTCATCATCATCAGTTTTGCGACTCAGCTCCAACTGGCTATGTACGAGCCACCAGCTCGAATAACGGTGAGCTGATCGGGGCAGGCTTATCGTTAAGCTTCGGCTGGCTCCGGAAAATTTCTATCGACTCCAACGCGTCCAACAACCACGGGTTTGAAGTCTTGTGGAGGATTTTGAAGTTTTCCTTTGTCTGGAAAATGTGATTTTCCTGAGCCATGTGAGCGGCCACTGAAGATTTGTGTATGTATGAGTCAGGGGATTTAAAGCAGCCAGTCTGGTGTTCTTTTATCCTTGTTGTGAAGGACCTCTTTGTTTGAAACACGTATTTTTTGTCGCAAAACCTTTGTTTGGTAGTCCATCAAACCTTTGTTCATGATGGAAGCCGCTATACCCGCTATACTGGAAGCTGAAAGAGCCCAACCCTGGGCTACCTAGGCTCTATGGACTTCCCAAGATCCATAAACCTGGTCAGAAGATGAGACCGATTGTTTCAAATGTTAAGTCTTCCACATTTCCAGTGGCTAAATGGCTAGTGAGAGAGCTACAGAAATACGACTTGCCGAGGACATTTCAAGTGAGCAACAGCTTTGAAGCAGCTGAAAAACTGAAAAACGTCGTCCTTCAAGATGACGAGATCTTAGTCTCATTCGACGTGACAAGTCTGTTTCCCAACATCCCTATTAAAGTCGCGATTACAGTCCTGGAAGACCACCTGAAAGAAAAAGAGGTGGACGTGGACCACAGAAATATGCTTGTGGATCTGACAAAAATGAGCATGAAATTCAGCTTTTTTCAGTTCAAAGAAAACTTTTTCATGCTTAAAGATGGATGCGCCATGGGAAATCCTCTTAGCCCTCTTATAGCAGATCTCTTTATGTCTCATTTTGAGCGTACTTTTTCATAAAGAGAGCTCTTTCCGAGACTCTGGATGCGTTATGTTGACGACATTTTCGCAATAGTCAAGCGAGATCAAGTGGAAGAAGTTTTAAACATGATTAATACCTCAAAATGGCCGACAATCAAGTTTACAATCGAGCGCGAAGAAAATCAACAAATTTCGTTTTTGGACTTTCTGATCAAACGCAGAGAAAATAAGCTGATTTTTGGAGTTTTTTCACAAACCCACAGATGTCCCCATTTACATTCCCGCCTCTTCAAATCATTGCAACCAGCACAAGAGAGCCGCCTTCAATTCTTTCACATTTCGGTTGGTTAATTTTCCACTTGGAAAGGAAGAATTCGAAGAGGAGAGAGAACACATTTATGAATTGGCGAGGCTTAACGAGTACAGAACCTCGATGGTGGATCAGCTTATAAGACGTTTTTCAAACTCAGAAAAGAAAAAAGAGACGCCACGACCCTCGAATTCGAAGAGAAGCCACGATTAAATCGGATTTCTGTCCCCTTTAACCGATACACGAAGTCTCTGAATGCGAGATGCAGAGAATTGGGAGTAGAATTCGTGGTGGAAATCTGAGATCGTTGCTAGGATCTAGGGGAATGGGGGTCTAAGATGTCTAACCTTCCACCCTACAGAAAACCGCAGGTCTCTTCTGGTTCTTGAGTTATAAAGTTTCGGACGGACGGACAGACAGACGGACATAGCAGATGCAATAGTGTATTTTTTCTCCACTTGAGGGAAAATGCACTAAAAACCACAGCTCTCTAGCTATTCTGGCTCTCGAGTTATAAAATTTCGGACAGACAGACGGCAAAGCGGCCACAATAGTGTATTTTTTGCAAAATGCTGAAAATGCACTAAAAATTCACTTTTTTTTTTTACATTTATTACATCAATTGAAGATGGCCTTACATGAAAATATATAAACATCAGTCTCGTCAGAATTAAAATAAGAACTAAAACTAAAACTAAAACATCACGCGGGGACTAGACAAAATCCCTCCTGGAAGACAGCCTATATCTAAACTCCTCTCGGGAACAGTCGTCGTCAAAGAGGTCGGCGTTCTCGTTGAACAGCCTGTTGAACTTATGGGTCAGATTTGTCCGTTCGTCGGTCTGTCCGTCCGCGTCATAATGGTTCCGAAACTATAAGAGCTAGAGACCTGTATGTTGTCATGTATAGCCTGGAGGGTAGTGGAATCAGTTTGGTTTTTTTGAAAAATTACCTGTGAGTTACCGTTGAAGATTTTCCCGTTGTATGAAGTACCATATACTTCATTCGATTACGCTGAATTTTGGACATGTTATACATCATATCAAATCTAGCAAGTCATAGAACACATGTTTGCCTCTATTACCTAAGGGGATGGGATGAGAGGCAAACGAAAGGGGGGAAAATTATATTTACCCCGGTTGAGCTGAATATTTAACATGTTGATGAACTTGTAAAACCTAGCAAATATTTTTCCTACAATAAACCCGAACAGAAGGGCAAAATTTCAAATTCAACCGATAGAGCTAAAACTTTGGCAACTTTATTTTAATTTTTTTCTTTTAAAAATGCCCAAAACCACATCTCTATCCTAAAAACTAAAATTTTTTATCGATTTCAATATAGTAGCCCCTCCCCGCAAAGGCATGTGATGACTCGGGCAACTCAAAGACCGGTCACAAATCGCAGACTTTATGATCTAGGCTATTCAGGAAAAAAAAAGTCAGCCCAAATGTTTGAACTAATCCCCCTGGACAGAACCTGGACAGAAAAATACGCTAATTTTGCCCCATTCTAGCTTCACTCATCCACAAATAAAACATTAGTGAATGTACCTAGCAAGCTAAATTTTTGTGTGTATGCTCACATTAAGTTGTTCTTTTGAAAAATAGTACTTAAGAACCCTTAACTGCTTCGAGTGGCTCAGAAAAAAAATAAATATCGAAAAAATGACTTCCTCAAAAGTGTTCAAGAGGTCTAACTCGGCCAAAACAGCAGCTAAGAGGCTAAAAAACTTGCAGGCTATCTCAAAATCAAATGTAGATCACGATTTGACACCCGCCGCGACAGTCAGATGGCTTATTTCGCTATAGGACATCTGGACAGAATTTCGTGAGCTTCTGGACAGCCTGGACAAATGCTCTAGCTCAGCCATTTTAAGAGCTACGGACCTGGGAGGGGTATCAAAAGAAGTGTTTCAACGAGAACCACTTAAGGGGGCAGAGCAAGAGCCAGTTGGACATTTTGTCCAAGTATGTGAATCGGCCTTTAGTGCATTTTCCCTCAAATGGAGAAAAAATGCACTATTGCATCTGCTATGTCCGTCTATCCGTCCGAAACTTTGTAACTCGAGAACCAGAAAAAAATATATAAAAAGCAAAATCGGAGATTAAGCTTAAGGGTGCATTTTCAAAAATTTCGAGAAGCCCAAACTGTGAGGGCCCCTAGTTCCGTCACTGTAATTGGTAGGGGTCATATGTGGTACTATGATTTGCTAGATTTTGCACAGACTACAATATACTAAAATTTCAGCTCAATCGAATGTAATATAAGAAGTTTTCATACAAACGTAAAACACCCCTCATCCCCCCAAGAGGGGGTGGGGATCTAAAATTGTTAGCCTGTACCCCTACAGACCATGTCCTATACGATGCAAAAAAACTGCAGCTCTAGCTATTCTGGTTCTCGAGTTATAAAATTTCGTACAGACAGACAGACGGCAAAGTGATTGTGGCCGCTTTTTGCAAAAGTGCATTTTTGCAAAATGCTGAAAATGCACTTAAAAAAAGAGACCTGCGGTTTTCTGTATCGTGTAGGACATGTTCTGTAGGGTGGAAAGTTAGACATCTTAGACCCCCTATTAGAACAACTTTTTTGGGGACGAATTTTCGTTATTTTTATTTACTAGCATCTTCAGGTCCAACATATACAGGCTCATATACATATAACAGGCGTTTTGATAGGCCTCCAGGGGAACTCCCAGAACTCCGAAGCCTTAAAACCCAGGACCAAACTATAGCTCGTGCAGCCTTTGAAGAGTGTGCGCATCTGTAGAGTCATCATTCGCCTTTCTACGTGCCCTGGGAGCTGAGATCAACCGTCGGAAAGTTGCCCTATAAAACTCTTGACTACTCTTAATTTGATTTTTTTATATTTGACCCTGCTCTTGATGAGGAGCTGAATGTTTGTTCGACCAATTGGAGGGGGGGGGGGGGGGGGTCAGAATTGCAAAAAACTCTAATAAAAAAAATTATCGGTTGATTTTGACCAAGCCTCATATTAATTTAGTTTGATTAGGGTATAAAATTTTGTGAATGATCAAACTTTTCCATTAAGCCTTTTAGAGAAGTAGAAAACAGCTAATAAAAAAAGCGTTACGTACGCACAATTTTTTGAGGGCCCTTTTTGGGCCCCTTCTGGACCATCAACGAAGAAAACACCCATAACCAAGTGTTAAGGCATCTCACATTTCTAAAGCTTGCATGCTTGAGTATGTGTTGAGCCAAGTTTCAGCTTCTTAAGCCGACTTTTCATGATCCATACATCTTCAATAACTCTTAATTATGTGTAAAATTTCGTATGTCCTCGATCAAATAAGAAAATTTGAATAATTTGTTTGTTTAATACCTGTGGTGCGTAGCGCGATTACATTTTTACAAATCAAAATGAGTATTGACGAGCCTTGCCAACTGAGGTAAAGAGAGGAGGGTGGAGCAAGTTCGAAGCGCGCAGCGGAGCTGTGCTTTTCTTTTGACCCTATCAAGCATATTCTTTAGTCTAGAGTTCTGAGGATCTCTACCTGGACTAGATTTATTCAACGACACAAAAGTCGTTGAATAAATTTATTCTACTTCATCAATCTACTTAAAAAATCTACTTCATTTTTATTTAATGCTTCACAATTTTTATTACTTCTTTATGAATCAAAAAGGATTTTTTTCAGGAAATGAGAGACATTAACTCTAGATCTGCATTATGAGAACTTTGATTAATAGTATCAGTGTATAAAGTATGCTGCATTACTCCAACTTTCATATCCAAATCAATCAGTTCCTCCCTTAGTTTGATCATTATCCGTTTGATGTTTATTGAAGGGTTTTCCATCGGTCATTGTATTACCTCGTTGTTCCATTTAAGTTTTAGTTTTTGTCTAAGTCGCAAATGATATTATGCATATTTTTTTCGGTATGGTTTTTTATGTCTGTGTTCTTTTGCATAGCAAAGTTTAGTTGTTGAAGTGCAATCGAAACCTTTTTAAAGGCTTTAATTGTGTTATGTAACTCAAGATTTAGATTTTTTTTCGCGACTTTCTGTTTTTTTGGAGTCTTCTCAAAGTACTTTTATTTTCTATTGATGCACTTAGGATGTTCTCCCTGAAAGTTTTTATTTGTTTCAAATGTGAGCGTCAATCTCTTGGATCAACCCTAATTCTAAGTAAAGGTAGAACTCGTTCTAATACCAGAGACCAGTCTTCTCCTCTGGAACCGGTTTAAATGTTGTAGTTATTCATTGCCATTCTGTTGCTTTTAAGAATCACAGGAAATGTTGAATGATCCTCATTTTCACTCACATCGCTTCCGAATGTGTTAAGTTCTTCAACTTTTTCTAAAATTATTTCTGGATCATTTTCACTTGATTCAATGAGGACAGAATTTTTTCTTTTAATAACTGGTGCCTCAATCTCTAGTTTTTTATTTCCCAAAACATGATTCAACAGATGATCTAATACTTGTATGCACGCCTGACCATCTCCTTGTATGAATTTTGATGTTGAAAATTCTACTTGATTATTGATGTCCTGTAGAATTTTAAACATACTCATAATAATATTGTTAGGGTCTTAAAACTCCTGAGGTTGACAAAAAGATCGGCCCATCAATCGAAAAAGCCATGCACAAATAGAAGTAAACATGAAAAACTGTTATCCAGAGTTAAACGAACGAACAAAATAAAAATCTATTGAGAGGCTTTATTTTCATTTCTTTTAGAAGAAGCTTTTCAATGTTTAAAAGTTTTAGTTTTTCCATCACATTGTCACTGATGTGATAAATGCTTATATAACTAAAACTTTGATCGAATGGTTGATTATCGTTACGAATAATTGTATTATAAGTAAGGTTCTTTAAGTTTCAAATAATAGTAATGAATGCGTAGTTTGACATTCTTTGAAAATTTAATAATTGTGTATATTTTTGTTACCATGTCTACCAACTACCCATGCGCAACTTCGTTACTCATTATAATTGGTTCCCCCATATTTCTCCATAACTAAATTTTATGCTTGTACGTACACATATATCTAAAGTGCAGTATTGCCAGCCATTGGTTAGTTCCTCTATGACTGAGACCCTTAATACAAAACCAAGTCACTAATTTGTGCCAGGTGCGCGAATCATATAGCCATCAACAAATTATTTGGTCGATTTTAATGATTTTTTTTTTCTTCAAATTTTCGTAGTGACCTTATAAGGCCGCTTCATTGGGACTTCCGGTGTGTAAATTCCTTATTTCATCCACGTTCCGCTCATGGCTTCTCTGGAGTTCTGCTCGGTTTTAATATCGAAAACGGCGATTACATCGCCCTGGTCGTGGTTTTTATCAGGAGGGGTTCAGAGAACATTTATTTGTTCAATGAAAGCTTAAATGCTTCCCATCAAATGTGGTATCGTTGACATCTCTATTAAATTCCCCGTCTTTCAATAACAAGTTGGCAACAAGGCGATGCCTAATTGCGAAATGGTGGGTGAAAAAAGATTTTACCCTGAAAACCTGAAATAATTAATTGTTAACAATATTTTGCGAACTAGGAGTCGAAGCTGCCTGAACTTTTCACTCATTTACAGCTGCTTCCCAGACACGCATTTTTATATAGGGTGAATGGGCGTATTTGGCCATGGACATAATTGGCCAGGCTTAAGCAGTTTCGCAGTTTTGACCCCCTTAACGTTATTTTTTTCGGGATAAAAAGCATATTTTTGGAAAGGGGAGACCAGTACTAATATTCGAGTAAGTTTTTAGCTTAATTGCTCAAGAGGTTTGGGATTTATGGACATATTTGTCTAAAATGGTAATTTTTCTTAAGAAAACATTGTAAAATTTAAGATTCGGAAGCCGGTTTCTTCAAGACAGTTGTTACGATTACAAAGATTTACATATCACACGAAAATTTGGACTTTCCCCATTCCGAAATGGTGCGTCTTTTAAAGATTAGACTCTCCATCTCCGAACTAGAGCCTCTAGAAAAAAAGCCTTTTTGGACATATTTGGCCCATGGAAAAATGAGGTGGACCTAATGTGGCCAGTCTCCTAATTTTCGAAATTTGGGCAGTAAATGAACAGCTAAGCCCATTTTTGAACAAGAAAGCACTGTTACGTGTAACATATGTCTTTTTGTCCGTCTGTATAAAATTTTAGAAATCTGGTATTGTGACGAGCGCCCCCCAACTTGAGAGTTTCGTCTGCAAACCCTTTAGAAAGCTCATTTCCGGTAAGAGAGAGGTTTCAAAGAAAACAAAAATTTTTGAGCAAAAAAAAATTTTTAAAAAGTAAGCTTTTGGGGGTACACTCCATACAACTTTTTTAAAATTTATAAATTTCATATACATGCCTTCAATACATGTATTTGAACCTGATTTTGACGTAAAAGATAGCATCTAATCTGAAAACTTTCTTTTATGACACCCCTTTAAAAAAAATTAAATATTTTTTGCCGGCAGCCATTTTGAAAAAATCGGCCACCATTTTTAAAAAAACAAGAAAAAACGGTTTTAATTTTTTTGGCGGCCATTTTGAAATAATGGCCGTGGAAAAAATTTTTTAAAAATTTTTCAAGGGGGGTCTTCAAAGAAAAGTTTTTGATAAAATGTCGTCTTTTGACATTTCTGGGCCACACTAGATATTTGCTCCGCTCTCAGGCATACTTGGGTACGACTGTCTACACTTAACGCCCGATTGCTCCGTCCCCTCTAAAGATAAAAATTTGCCGTTGTGAACATATTTAATGGACACTTGACCAATTCTAAAAACACTTTTGAAAACGCTCCCGAATTTTTACTTCAGCCGCCATCTTGGATTCCTTAAAATAATTCTTCGCAAATTTTTCGCAAGCACTGGCTCCGTTCCCTTTCAAGTTGAAGTTTTGATTTTTTTTACATAAATAGTTCTTAGTAAGGTTCTTCAAATGAAATATAAATGGCAAGGATCGGGCTTGTAGTTTGCTCAGGAAAATTTTTTCTTTTTCAAGAGATAAAATGGGAAATTTCGTTTTTATTTTTTCCTGAGCGCATAGTAAGTCCAATTGAAAAGGTTGATGTCATTTTAAAAACTTTTTGTAAAGTACTATTTTTAAAAAATATTTTGAGCTTTCTATCTTTCAAGACAACGGAGCTAGAGCTCAGAGAATATTTTTTTAAAAAAATGCTTGCACGCGGATGGCTGTCATAGCTGAACCGGAAGTGCAATCTTATTTCTAAAAGTCAAAATGGAAGCCTTAGAATGTCCTTTAAAAATCTTTTGTTGGTTGTAACTGTGTAAGTTGGATAATAACGCAGCAAAATGCGGTTTTCCACTCAAAACCCCAATTTTTCCTATTTTTAATGTTATTAAATCCAAGATGGCGGCTATTCCACTTCCGGTTAGGTGAAAGATTTCCGGGGGCGTCAAAACACCCCTTAAATCACTTTTCTCGATGTTATGGGCCCATTTTTTGAGATTTCCAGTTTTTTCCAGCGTTCTTTCTAGGTTGGCCAATTGTGTCCAGTGGGTGGCCAAATGTGTCCAAAGTGGCCAAATATGTCCAAAGCTAATGTTTGGAAAAAAATATTTTTTTCGGAGGCTTTTGCTATTAAGGTCAAGTGAAGGGCATTTTCGGATACCTTAAACTGAGACCTTTTGATCAAGACCTAAATGAGTCCGATCCAAAGTTCCAGAGCTGAGATATTCGATATCAAAAACAAAAGAGTAATTTAGTCTCTAGAGGTGGCCAAATACGCCCATTCACCCTAGTTCGGGACTAATTTTGATCCGATATCGCGATTATTTCGCGAATATCAATCGGAGGATTCTGATTTCTAAAGAACATGATCTCCTGGGGCTTGAGACCCTTTGTTCGGGATTTTTTTTTAGATCGCCCGGTCTCGGAGGTCCCCAAAAGTCAGGGTTTGATTTTTGCCAGATTTTCCAGCCCCAAGGATACCTTTAGATTTTCCGTGGTCTGTTGCGGAACGTGGAACAGGCCATGGTAAATCTTAAGATCATGACCCTTGTAACCAATCAAAATATACCAGATTACTTTCCGATATTAGCTCTATTCTAGAAATGAGCTTGCTTGAATTTTGTAATAAAAATTTCACGAACGCCTCTTATTTAAGTTTCTCACATGGGAGATTTTATGAATTGCGTTCTGATTGAAATATTTTCAAATTTTCAGATTGAGAGCGTTCGCATGATAGACCGCTATAATAGTAAAAATCCCACTATCGGAACTCTTTATCTGACAACAACTCATCTCATATTTGTTGATCCAGAAGCCAACAAGGAAACCTGGGTGAGTTAAAAGCAACATATATATTTATAGAGTTGCTAAGAATATGGCAAGAAGAACGCTCAAAGGTTAAAATATCAAACGAAATACATTATATGACATCTTTCATTGAGGCCATCTCCGTTTCTCGTTTAACGTTTAACGTTGAAAGAAATGCACTTATGTGTCCGATATGTCCGTCTGTCCATCTGAGTCACAAAGGCTCCGAAACTACAAGAACTAGAGACCTGCAGTTTTTTTCATGATGTCATGTATAGTCTGGAGGGTGGACGAAACGATTTGGTTTTTCCGAAAAATTGCCTGGGGGTTTTCTCGTTGTATGAAAATTCCATATACTTCATCCGATTTTTTTGAATTTTGGATATGTTATACATCGTGTCAAATCTAGCAAATCATACAACACATCTCCAATCGAACTGAAACTTGGGCAAATGTTAAATGACATTAAATTTGGCTAAATATCCGCCTGCATTTAGGCTCTATGACCTGTGGGATCAAAGTCAGGTGTCCAATAAGTTTCTGCAGCGACGGAATTCGGAATAAAATATTTTCACTTCGACCCAATGTTGGCAACAAAGCGAATTGAAAATGCATTCGAATGCGTTCGTCTCCGACTAAGCTTTAAACATGTTTTTTAAATGGGGTCTTAAGAGAAAACAAAACCAAGAGTCCAAGAGTCTGTATAACGTAGGGTTACAAAAGTGCTTTTGGACTTTTGCAAAAGGTCCAAAAGCACTTTTCTATGTTGAAAAAAATGTTTAAAGATTTTAATATTTTGTTACCTTCCTCGCATACGATAATTTGTTTTAAGTATTTTTCTTAAACTAGGATAATAAGACCCACGTAGATACTTGAACTTGGGTGACGAAGGGTGCTTTATAATTTCAATCACTACTGTATATAAAAACTATTACATATACAAATCGATTTGAATTTTACCTCGATTTGAATTTTCCCAAAAACATCTAGTCATCCCTAGCTATATCGCAGTAGAAATCTTAGACCAACTTGAAAATTGATGATCGACGACCTTTGGCTGACCAATTTTATTCCCCGGCTTACTTTTGGCTACCTATTTTATTCCCCGGCCCAACTTTAGGTCACCATTTCATAGAGCGGCTCACAAATTTTACTCCCCGGCTCACCAATTTTACTCCCCGGCTAACCAATTTTATTCCCCGGCTCACCTTTTGCTCACCAAATTTACAACCCAAATGGACAACTCTTAGGCCAGTTACAAATCGTAGACTCAATTTACGGGGCTACAGAAGCTCTGCGGAAGCTACAGACTTCAAAGAGGTATCAAAGGAAGCGTTTCAACAGTAGCCACAACAACCATTTAAGACTACTACCATTACCATTCTACTACCATTTAAGAGCACTTTTTAGAGCACTTTTCAGCACCTTTGCTTTTTTGAAATTCAAAAAAAAACAAGCGTTTTTTCGACTTCGCTATTTGGGCTTCCGAGGGGCTTAAATAGGTTCCAAATCCTTCATTTGGGCCCAAAAAAAAGGAACCAGCATTTTATCGCATCAAAATCGGTCCAGAAATAGCATTTCTGGCCAACTTTAGTTTTGACAGATCGTGCCTCTAAGTTTTGCGAAAATCGTTTTTGGGGAAAAAAAATTTTTTACGCCGCCCAGGGGTCGAAAATCGAAAAAGGCAAAGATAGTCTCTTTGAAATTTAATTGGCTATCCGTATAAAAAAAATCAGCCCATGAAAGTCCCTCTGGAAGGCCCTGATACAATTTAAGAGGAGCAAGGTCGAGTATCAATGAAACTCGACCTCGAGGGAAAAAAATTAAACTTTCCTTAAGGGTTGAAAATTGGAAAAAAAAGTATAACGCTCGCTCAGAAATTTCAAGGGCTTTCCGAAATGGTGCAATTTGTTGTGTAAAAAGTCCAATTGGAAGCCCTGATTAGATTAGATTGACCTGGCGGGATAAAAATTCAGAACTCGCCTTAAAGGTCAAAAATCGAAAAAAAAGGCTATGATAGTCTCTTTGAAATTTTAAGAGCTATCCAAAATGGTGCTTTTTGTTACTCAGAAAGCCCAATTGGAAGCCCTGATACAAATTTAGTGGAGCAAGGTCGGGTGTCACTGAAACTGGACCTTGCGGAAGAAGAGTCCAGAACTCCCCTTAAGGGTCAAAAATCGAAAAACTGACTCTGATAGTCTCGTTGAAATTTCAAGAGCTATCCGAAATGGTGCTTTTTTCACTCAAATTCGATAAAAATTTTTTGGTCCATTTTTTTGAATTTCGAAAACGCAAAGGTATGAAAACTGGGCTTAAAGGGACAAGAGGGTTACAACCAGTTGGACATTTTGTTTAAGTATGAGAATCGGCCTCAGTCAGGAAGTACCTTATGTAGGGTGAATGGGCGTATTTGGCCACCTCTAGAGACTAAATTACTCTTTTGTTTTTGATATCGAATATCTCAGCTCTGGAACTTTGGATCGGACTCATTTAGGTCTTGATCAAAAGGTCTCAGTTTAAGGTATCCGAAAATGCCCTTCACTTGACCTTAATAGCAAAAGCCTCCGAAAAAAATATTTTTTTCCAAACATTAGTTTTGGACATATTTGGCCACTTTGGACACATTTGGCCACCCACTGGACACAATTGGCCAACCTAGAAAGAACGCTGGAAAAAACTGGAAATCTCAAAAAATGGGCCCATAACATCGAGAAAAGTGATTTAAGGGGTGTTTTGACGCCCCCGGAAATCTTTCACCTAACCGGAAGTGGAATAGCCGCCATCTTGGATTTAATAACATTAAAAATAGGAAAAATTGGGGTTTTGAGTGGAAAACCGCATTTTGCTGCGTTATTATCCAACTTACACAGTTACAACCAACAAAAGATTTTTAAAGGACATTCTAAGGCTTCCATTTTGACTTTTAGAAATAAGATTGCACTTCCGGTTCAGCTATGACAGCCATCCGCGTGCAAGCATTTTTTCAAAAATATTCTCTGAGCTCTAGCTCAGTTGTCTTTAGCGATAGGAAGCTCAAACAATTTTTAAAAAATAGTACTTTACAAGACGTTTTTAAAATAACATCAACCTTTTCAATCGGACTTACTATGCGCTCAGGAAAAAATAAAAACGAAATTTCCCATTTTTTCTCTTGAAAAAAGAAAAATTTTTCCTGAGCAAACTACAAGCCCAATCCTAGCCACTTGTTTTTCTTTTCAAGGTTCTCACTTATGACTATTTATGTAAAAAAAATCAAAACTTCAACTTGAAAGGGAACGGAGCCAGTGCTTGCGAAAAATTTGCGAAGAATTATTTTAAGGAATCCAAGATGGCGGCTGAAGTAAAAATTCGGGAGCGTTTTCAAAAGTGTTTTTAGAATTGGTCAAGTGTCCATTAAATATGTTCACAACGGCAAATTTTTATCTTTAGAGGGGACGGAGCAATCGGGCGTTAAGTGTAGACAGTCGTACCCAAGTATGCCTGAGAGCGGAGCAAATATCTAGTGTGGCCCAGAAATGTCAAAAGACGACATTTTATCAAAAACTTTTCTTTGAAGACCCCCCTTGAAAAATTTTTAAAAAATTTTTTCCACGGCCATTATTTCAAAATGGCCGCCAAAAAAATTAAAACCGTTTTTTCTTGTTTTTTTAAAAATGGTGGCCGATTTTTTCAAAATGGCTGCCGGCAAAAAATATTTAATTTTTTTTAAAGGGGTGTCATAAAAGAAAGTTTTCAGATTAGATGCTATCTTTTACGTCAAAATCAGGTTCAAATACATGTATTGAAGGCATGTATATGAAATTTATAAATTTTAAAAAAGTTGTATGGAGTGTACCCCCAAAAGCTTAATTTTTAAAATTTTTTTTTGCTCAAAAATTTTTGTTTTCTTTGAAACTCTCTCTTACCGGAAATGAGCTTTCTAAAGGGTTTGCAGACGAAACTCTCAAGTTTGGGGGGCGCTCGTCACAATACCAGATTTCTAAAATTTTATACAGACGGACAAAAAGACATATGTTACACGTAACAGTGCTTTCTTGTTCAAAAATGGGCTTAGCTGTTCATTTACTGCCCAAATTTCGAAAATTAGGAGACTGGCCACATTAGGTCCACCTCATTTTTCCATGGGCCAAATATGTCCAAAAAGGCTTTTTTTCTAGAGGCTCTAGTTCGGAGATGGAGAGTCCAATCTTTAAAAGACGCACCATTTCGGAATGGGGAAAGTCCAAATTTTCGTGTGATATGTAAATCTTTGTAATCGTAACAACTGTCTTGAAGAAACCGGCTTCCGAAACTTAAATTTTACAATCTTTTCTTAAGAAAAATTACCATTTTAGACAAATATGTCCATAAATCCCAAACCTCTTGAGCAATTAAGCTAAAAACTTACTCGAATATAAGTACTGGTCTCCCCTTTCCAAAAATATGCTTTTTATCCCGAAAAAATAACGTTAAGGGGGTCAAAACTGCGAAACTGCTTAAGCCTGGCCAATTATGTCCATGGCCAAATACGCCCATTCACCCTAATGTGTGCTATACACAGACTATATACTTAAGTACCCAGATATGTGCAGTACAATGACCTCAAAACCATGGTGGACTTTAAGTACCCAGATCGCAAAAGTTGGTAAGCTTTGTTTGAAAAGTGGGTAATGTTGATTAGCGTTAGACTCTCCTTTAAAAATGTAAAAGGTTAATATGGGGTTTTTCCCTCAGACCTACCGTTCTCGAGAAATCGGCCTTCAAAGTTGAACTTTTTGGCATAAAATTGCGGGAGGGGTCAACTTCGAATGACCATAACTAGCTTGTTGTTCAAGTTTGCGTAGGCTATGACATTTTTTGAAAGTATAGCATTGGGGTGAAAATCTAAAATTCCATTAAAAAAAATGTTGAATTTTCACCCAAAATTCACCTGCGAATCTCCCAGAACTGCCCAGAACTGTATTTGAAGGATTGGAAATCGGACGTACCTCAAGCTCACACGGCCTCCTAGAGTCAAAAAAGTCCAAAAACTACTTTTTGCATTATAAGTCCCAAACCCTACGTTTTAGAGTTAGGGAGATAAATAAACTGTTTTGTTTTCTCCTAAGACCCTATTGAAAAACATGTTTAAAGCTTAGTCGGGGACGAACGCATTTGAGTGCATTTTCAATTCGCTTTGTTGCAAAAGTTGGGTCGAAGTGAAAATATTTTGTCCCAAATTCCGTCACTAAATCCCTGAATGTGATCCCACAGGTCATAGAGCCTAAATGCAGGAGGATATTTAGCCAAATTTAATGTCATTTAACATTTGCCCAAGTTTTAGTTCGATTGGAGTTACAAAATTTTAGCCTCATACTAACTTTGGGAGCTCACAGCTCCTCACTGGCTGTCTGAATAGATAACGATCGTCTTGTTTTCTACCTTATTTTGAATATCAAATAAAGCAGCTTTTTTAATACCTATTAATTCCGCCTGAAAAACCGTGTTGTGCTCATCCAATTTTATCCACAGAGTTGTGTTGTCCCTTGGCCTGTACGCCCCACAACCAACTCCTTTACATGTTTTGAAAGCCAGATAGAAAACAAAAACAACTTTTTATCTCTTACCCTAAAACTAAGTTTAAATCCAAACAAGAATTGAGGCCCCTAAGTCTTCCGAAACCTGAGCTTGGTGCTCCTGAAAATGTTTAATTTTGCCCCAAATCACCCCTTTAAGTGCATATTTGAGTACAAATAAAGAGGTGCATTACAAAAGTTTCCTCATAAACGTTTAAATTTAACGTGACTGGTTGAGTTTTGAAGGTTTTTGGCTCAAAAAATACATAACTCAAAAATCGAAAAATTTTTGTATGGAGAAATATGGACTTTCACCCTTTATTCTCCCATATCTCAAAAACTAAGATCTGAAAATTTATGAAATTTTGTGTGAATGTTTTTCCTCAAATAAGGCACAAAATAAAAAATTTTGAGATTTTTCAAAAAATACAATTTTTTGATATTCAAAAAATAAAATTTGTTTTTGATATATGTATATGAAGATATATTTTGGAAAAAACTTTTTTTACCCTCAGTTTGTTTGGAGGTTCATGCAGTTTCTAGAAAGTAGTCACTTATTGAAATCGGTTCAGTGGTTCGGGAGAAACAAATCCAAATGTGAGGGCAAAAAACCACAAATTTTCGATTATTTTGCATTTTCAAGGTGACCTCAAGGGCAAACAAGATGAAATTTAAAAAAAACTAAAAACGCAGAAAATTTTCTTTTTTTAAAACTGAACAAATTTGCAAAGTTTCATCGAAATCAAAAATCCAAAGGTTCAAAAGTTTTCACTTTTGTTTGAAATTGCCCATATGAAACTTTCTTACAACGGGAAAACCCCCTTAATTACCCCACAGGCTGTTTTCCGGAAAAACCAAAGTGTTTCACCCACCCTCCAGACCATACCTGACAACATGCAAAAAACCGTAGGTCTCTAGCTCTTGTAGTTTCGGATCATTTGGGACTCGGACGGACAGACAGATGAACAGACAGACATATCGGACAAGTAAGTGCATTTTATTCAAAATTGATGAAAATGCACTAAAAATCAAATCAAATCAAATCAAAATACACATTTGAAGATCAAGGATAAGAAGTGCGTTTTCTCGGGTTTATATATTGAGGGAATCTTATTTGAATTCATACTTCTCAATTTCCCGGGATAATGCACTTCTTAAAGCCGATTCACATACTTGGACAAAATGGTCCTGGACAAAATGCTAGAGAAGTGGTTTTGGACATTTTGGAAAGCAAAACTTAAAATACAGAGGAAAAAAAATGTTATAAGTCTTATTGACGTTATTATAATTATATTATATATATTATTGATGTAATGTATTTTGATTATTGTTTTAAAAATTATTTTTCGATGTATTTTAATTTTTGCTTTCCAAAATGCCTAAAACCTCTTCTCAAGCTTGAAAACTTAATTTTTTATCGATTTTTATATTTTTGCTGATGACTCGGGCAACTCAAAGACCGGTCACAAATCGTAGACTCAACCTACGGGGCTCGTTTTGGTCTTGTCTGAAACTTTATAGCCTAGGCTATTCAGGAAAAATAGTTTTAGCCCAAATGTTTGAACTAATCCCCCTGGACAGAACCTGGACAGAAAAATACGCTAATTTTGCCCCGTTCTAACTTTACTCATTCACTAATAAAACACTAGTGAATGTACCTAGCGAGCTAAATTTTAGTGTGTATGCTCACAATAAGTTGTTCTTTTGAAAAATAGTACTTAACAACCCTTAACTGCTTCGAGTGGCTCAGAAAAAAATAAATATCGAAAAAAATGACCCCCTCAAAAAGTGTCCAAGTGGTCTAACTCGGCCAAAACAGCAACTAAGAGGCTAAAAACTTGCGTGATATCTAAAAATCAAATGTTAATCACGATTTGACACCCGCCGCGACAAGCGGATGGCTTATTTGGCGGTAGGACATCTGGACAGAATTTCGAGGGTCTCAGGACAGCCTGGACAAACGCTCTAGCTCAGCCATTTTAAGAGCTACGGACCTAGGAGGGGTATCAAAAGAAGTGTCTTGACGAGGGCTACATCAATCACTTTACGCCGTGGCCCTAGCTCTTAAGGAGGCAGAGCTAGAGCCGGTTGGACATTTTGTCCAGTACCATTTTTTCCAAGTATGTGAATCGGCCTTTTTATACTTGATGTACGATTTTTATTTTGATTTGATTTAATTGAATTTGATTTGATTTAAATTGATTTGATATGTTTTGGTTTAATTTGATGCCTTATTCTTAATTTGGGATTTATATATTAAGGCCCGTATTGTTCACGGTTGGGCAAATACGCCTTTCCCAAACGATAGTATACCCAACTGATAACTTTATCGCAACGATTATTTCTGTTGGGTAAAAATTGGTATTGTTCACTCTTAGGTACCGATTTATCACATCTCGGTAAGTTATCAGCTGGTTTGCAATATTTTCCAATATTATTCCATTATAACGAAGTTATAACACAAAACATTCCATATTTTACCCAACACTTGGTGTCATTTCGAGCTTATTTTAGCTTATTTTCTCTCAAAAAGTGAATAAACCTGGAAAAAGTTATTCAAAACTGTGAAAAGCAGCAAGATACTACAGAATAAGGTAAGATTTTCTTTCTTAAATCCGGAAATATACGAAAAAACTGTTCAAATATGTTTCGTTGCCAACTTGTTTTGATTTCTGCTAGCTCGAAATTTCGTAAAAAGAGCTCTTTGGTCCCTTTTTAATGCTTAAAATTACCCAAAACTTGATTTTAGGCGTGAGAACAACTCGCCAGGATGAAAGTGCAACCACTGGGAGCTGAAGGGCGTCCCCATTCGGATTGAACTGGGTCCCAAGGATGTCCAGAACAACCAGATTGTGGCAGTGCGGAGAGACATCGGGGAGGAACTGGTGATCCCGAGAGGGGACGTAGCCAAGAATGTTCCAGAGCTGCCTTTGACGATCCAGAAGGCCATGTTTGAGCGCGTCAAGCCTAACTTGACGGCCCACTTGAAGGTCACGAAGAGCTGGAGGGAGTTCACAAAGCTGTTGGACGCCAAGAACATCATCCAGGCCCCTTTCTGCGGTGTCAGCGAGTACGAGAAGCTCATAAAAGCCAACAGTGCGTGAGACGACACCGAGGCTGATGCAGGAGCACCTGCCATGGGAGCGAGCCATTCAAGCAGCCAGCGGAACGCAAGGCCGATGACAAGTGCATCCACCCGAAGTGCTTCACGAAGCCCCAGTTCTACTGCCTGTTCGGAAGGAGCTACTATAAGAACCGTGTTTTAGAGAGGAGGTTCTTGATATTTTAATTAAAATACTTTGATCAATGACTCAATGACTTTTCTTGTTATATTTTTGTAAAATTTATTCATTAGTAACCAAGACATTCAATTTGTAATTTAGACCTCGTATTATTATGTCGTCTGAAATATCGTCATTATCGCTATCGCTCTCGTCCAGAATGTCACGCGTCGTTTCGTAGTCGAGCATTTCCTCGTTGCGCTGATGGGAGTCGCCCTCCACGAAACTCGCGAAGCGCGACGATCCCGAAGCTTGAGTCTCGTTCTCCACGGCTTGGGCTCCGGACTTGAGTAAAATTCGCGAAGCTCTGCGAGAGCTTTTGTCGTTTCGTGGACACCCTGCTCATAGAAGAGCGTCTCTTGGGGGGGAATCTGCAACGCCAAAGGTCTCACCTCTGACGATGAAGCGGCGGCGGAAGTGGAAAATGAGGCAAACCAGGATGGTGATGTCTATTGTGGCATTCCGGACGTGGCTGGAGTAGAAGATCATGAGCAAGGCAACGAGCTGGAGTCATCGACCCTGGAAAAAAAAATCTTCCATAAGGGAGATTTTATTTTTCCAAGGTCGATGGCTGGAGTCCCCATCGGATGAGGTTCTTGCTCCGGGGGTTCTTAGGAGGCGCTCTGAAATTTTGTATTGACGGCATTGAGCAACAAATAGGTCTTTATCCTCATCTGTCAAGCTCCAACTATCCCAAATGTGTTCACAAGACATTTTATTTCATCTTTTTACGCGAATAGTTTTCAACATAACAAGTAAACACAAGAAAAATATACAAGATTTGACTGTTCTAAAACACTGATAAGTTTTACCCAAACAAAATCGGCTGGTTAAATTTTGGCTGGATATCTCTATCCAACTGTTTTGAAAACCAATGAATCGCTGGGTAAAAACACTATCCAAACGTGAATAATAGCAAAATCACTACCCAACTGGAATTAACAGTTGGGTACCGATACCCAATCATGAACAATACGGGCCTAAGTCTATCTAACTTAATGATTTTTATTAATATTTGTTTACAGATATTACACATGAGAATAGGAACTGTGGAGAAGTTACCACTAACAACAACTGGATCACCTTTATTGATTCGTTGTAAAACGTTCTTGTCGGTGACATTTATTATTCCTAAAGAAAGAGAATGTCATGATATATACCTCACCTTATTAAAGCTATGTCAACCAGGTAAATTAAATTATTTTAAGCCTCTCACCAGTATTAGTCAACACTTTATTTTCCATCGAAGGTTGTTTTTAGCACTTTTTTGATTTAAATATAACTAGCGACCGGATAGTAATTTATTTGCATGTTGCATGTTATATGCTTTTCTAGAGTTTAGAGTATATTTTGGCTCTGAAATCTGAAATGATCTAAAATCTGCTCTTAACTCTGAAAATGAAAATCTGAATTTAACAATATAATGCAACGATTTAAATTAATTTTTCATACATCATGGTTAAATTTTTTAAAATATGCAAAGAACTGAAATGTTAACGGTTTTTTTCAAAAATACTTAACCAGGCAGCTTCAGTTGATAATTCTGATTATCTCGAGAACTTTTTGGGAATTACACACAGGACTTGAGACTTTACGGTGCCATCACACTAGGCAATTTAAATTGCCGCGATTTGGGCAATTTCAGGCAAATCCAGTGGCCGCAAAATTGCGGCAATTTTTGCCCAGAGCAAATAATCAGAATCAGGGCAACTAATATTGCCAAAAATCGGGCAATAGTCAGAATCAGGGCAACTGATTTCGCCGAAAATCGGGCAGCTTTCTGTAGTGTGATGGCACCATAAGACATCAAAAAATTCTTTCTGTACCTAAACTTGAACTAATAAATTAAAACTAAGCTTTTCAGAACAAACGTGTAATTGTTAGGTGCATTTTAACTTTTTTTTTCGTTATTTTGCATATTTTTACGTATTTTTCGTGCATGTTTAGAGCATATTTCAGCATTTTTAGCACATTTTTTATTTATAAAAAAATGAGCTATTGCTAGCTGTCCTGTCCGTCCGACTGTCCCCAAAAACGATTTGTTGATTTTAACCAAATATACACCTTTTTTATTCAATTTTTGGGGTGCCTCGAAAATACTCTGGGAAAATTCAACAAAAAAAATTTTTATACGTGTGTTTGTTCTGAACCGCCTTGTCGATGAATTTGGTTACCAAACAACACACGTAAAAAAACTTTCTTTTTTGCTAGAGATTCAAGGGAGAATCTCGATTTGAATTTTCCCAAAAATACCTACTCATCCCTAGTTATAACGTAGTAAAATTTTCAGACCAACTTGACGAGAAATAATAAAGGACGAGTTGCGGACACCTTATTGACTTTACCGGTTTAACAGTAAGGTAACATTAAAACATAAAATTACGCTTACTTTGCTGACGCGTTTCGGACATAGCAGTCCATCATCGGAGCAAACACGAAGGCAACTGATGTGTTAAGTGCTGAGCGCGAAGTTCCTTGTGTTGCTTATGAGCTGCGTGGGGCTGAGAGCTTAAGGAGGTTTGAGATGATGGGGGCTGGTTCTGTATTCATAAGTGGCGTCTCGTTGTTGGTCATATATAGGGATTCAAAGGCGTTCAAAAGTCTCCTGTTTGTGACTCTGTGGATGATTTGAGCGCCTTTTTCGTCAATTTTGGTCAATTTTGGAAAAAAATGATCAACGACGGCCCATACGAGGAAATTAAGTGGAAAACCGGCAAACCCAGAAACCCTCTGCCTTTGATGAGAAAAGAAGCCACAGAGACAGCCTCGTTCGTCTCGTTGGCACTCAACGACCGGAGCATTCCGTACAAATTTTCAGTTCCGTGCCCTAAAGTTTCAAATCTTTACGCTTTGCCGAAAATACACAAACCCGGGACCAAAATGAGACCCATAGCAGCTAACATGAACACGCCAACAGAAAATATGGAAAAATGGCTAGTTAAAAAACTCAAATAACTCCCTCATTACCCCAGCAAGAGCGTTAAAAACAACATAGAAGTCGTAGAGAAAATCAAGAACCTAAAGCTGTCGCCCGGAGAAGTAATAGTGTCCTTTGACGTCGAGAGCCTATATCCAAGCGTGGATGTAAACGCAGCGATTAAATGTTTGAAGAAACACCTGGAACACTGCAATCTAGACGACGAAACGATTAGCAGTTATGTTCTAATAGCAACCACATGCATGAACCAAAACTACTTCCATTTCAGAGGTAAATTTTATAAACAAAATTACGGGGTAAAAATGGGTTCCTCAATCGCTCCTTATCTGGCCGACATCTTCATGAGCGACTTGGAAACAAGAGCCTCAAGAGAAAAGTGGTTTCCCAGAGTCTGGGTCAGATATGTTGACGACGTGCTCGCGGTGGTAAGAAGAAGACAACTGAAGAAGACCCTGGAAGCGCTGAATTCTCTACACCCGAGTATAAATTTCACTGTAGAAGAAGAGACTGATTCACGCCTTCCTTTCCTCGACCTCTTGATCAAAAGAGTCGAAAACGGGGTCAAATTCGGCATATACCGGAAGCCAACAAACACTAACAGGTTTATAACCCAGGATTCTTACCACAACGGACCCCACAAAAAGGCAGCGTTCGAGTCCATGGCCCACCGCCTATTTAACATCCCCATGCTTCCCGAGGACTTCGCGGAAGAGAAGAAATACATAGAAGAAGCGGCTGACATAAACGGTTTTCCCTCAAGCTTCATTCAGAAAATCCTCAAGAAACATGAGAGGAAGAGGGAAGGAAAATGCCTACAAGGACCGACAGACAAGAGCCAAACGCGAAGAATCAGCACCCCATTTTACCCCCCTCTGACGAACAGAATCGCAAAGACACTGGAAAAACACGATATTAAACTAGTCACTAAGAGCACAAGTACGATGGCTTTGAACCTGAACAATTATAAGGACAAAGACGAGGCACCCGCTGACATGCAGCCCGGAATTTATAAAATTCCCTGCGAAAATTGTGACCAAGTTTATATCGGACAAACATGTAGGCCCTTTTATCAAAGACTTGACGAACACATGAATAACGTGAGAAAATCTGAATGGACGAAATCAAGTGTAGCCTACCATCTACACACCCACAGGGACCACAAAATTGACGAAAAAGGCGCTCAAATCATCCACAGAGTCACAAACAGGAGACTTTTGAACGCCTTTGAATCCCTATATATGACCAACAACGAGACGCCACTTATGAATACAGAACCAGCTCCCATCATCTCAAACCTCCTTAAGCTCTCAGCCCCACGCAGCTCATAAGCAACACAAGGAACTTCGCGCTCAGCACTTAACACATCAGTTGCCTTCGTGTTTGCTCCGATGATGGACTGCTATGTCCGAAACGCGTCAGCAAAGTAAGCGTAATTTTATGTTTTAATGTTACCTTACTGTTAAACCGGTAAAGTCAATAAGGTGTCCACAACTCGTCCTTTATTGTGTCAAGACTTTACGTAAACTCAGTGCCTCAAATTTGTGTTGACGAGAAATAGTAGTTCTGTTAAAAAATCTACTGCAAAAAGCATGGCGTTTGTTTTTCGGGACACCGTTTTTAACCCAATTTTAGGGTGCCTCAAAAATACTTTGGGAAAATTCAAAAAAAAAAATTTTTTTGTTAACGTGTGTTCTGAACCACCTTGAAGATGAATTTGGTTACCAAACTACACACGCAAAAAAATTTTTTTTTGCTAAAGTTTCAAAGGGGTACCTTGATTGATGTAGATTGTACTAGGAGTAAAAGGTCACGGAGATCCCGAAGATCCTATTGTGACCCATCTTGACGGAGTCAAGAGTTCCTCAGTAGCGTCCCCATCTTATACTGCCGTTTTTGGCTTTCACCAAGAACACCGTTGAGCAGAAGTTGTCTCGGTCGAGTATCGAACATACGACTTCTCGATCGCAAGTCCGTTACTCTACCGAATAGGCTACCTCTGCCCCCATCGTTCTATTTATTAGTGGCTTAGAAAATTCTGAGGCTTAGAAATTTGGGCCCAGTAAGTGTATCAATACGTCTTTAGACTACAAATTTGTTACAAGGTAACACTTACCTTGGCCAGGACGGTTTTGTAGACTCTCACCATTAAAAATTTTTCTTTGTAAATTTTGGACAAAGCATCTTGATACGTTTTACTGTCGGGCTGTTTCTGCTTAGCTATAGCCCTGTTTCAGCAAGATTTTCACTTTGTGAGTAGTTTCCTGGTCTACCTTTCCTCGACCCATTGTTAATGACAGTAATTAGAGCGACTAAGTAGGATTTTTTTTTCAACAAACACGTTGAAGCATCAAAACGCTTAATGAAACTGAAAAATTCAGCTATGTCAAAACGTGCACCGTTATTTGCACCGTCAAATATTCAAAAACCACAGCACATATAATTTTATATTTGCTAATTATATAATTCTAATTATATAATTCTAGGTATTTTTCTTAAACTAGGATAAATTACGAAAAAACAGGTGCAAAAAGTATCCCGAAATAGGGCTTAATAAGACCCACGTAGATACTTGAACTTGGGTGACGAGGGTGCCTTATAATTTCAATCACTACTGTATATAAAAACTATTACATATACAAATCGATTTGAATTTTACCTCGATTTGAATTTTCCCAAAAACATCTAGTCATCCCTAGCTATAACGCAGTAGAAATCTTAGACCAACTTGAAAATTGATGATCGACGACCTTTGGCTCACCAATTTTATTCCCCGGCTTACTTTTGGCTACCTATTTTATTCCCCGGCCCAACTTTAGGTCACCATTTCATAGAGCGGCTCACAAATTTTACTCCCCGGCTCACCAATTTTATTCCCCGGCTAACCAATTTTATTCCCCGGCTCACCTTTGGCTCACCAATTCTATTCCCCGGCTCACCAATTTCATTCCACGTCTCACCCTTGGGTCATCAATTTAATTCCTTGCCTCACCAATTTTATATCCCGGCTACCCCTTGGCTCACCAGTTCACCACTACAAAGAGTGGCTCACCTTAAGCTCACCAATTTAATTCCCTGACTCCTGAAATTATTTCTCTCCAAATAAACAGATTTTTTTAACCTCCTAATTTCGTCCAGGAGCCCACGGGAGGCTTCAGGAGGTCTTCAAACAAGCCCTCCAAGTTTTAACATGAATAAGTTGCATATTAATATATTTAAGAACACCAACCTCCTCATAAGTCACGAAGAGCCGAGGTTCAAAGAGGCCCCTTAGGATCTCTTGCGCTCTTTTAGAGCTTTCATACGCGACTTTAAGCTAAATCTGATTTCCAGATCACGAGATACTGCCCTTATTGTCCAGCTTCTAATGACTGATGCTCATGCTTCTAATGACGAACTCTCCTGAACTCGTGAATGCCGGCCGATCCAAGACCGCCACGAGTCTTCGAAACTCCTACTCGGCAGACCTCTAATATTTCCCAACTCTGAAATGGAGTTTTTGCCCTATTTTCACAAAATAAATCAACGATACAATTTATATTTGCAGCATGTTTTGAAAATTTGTACTGTTTCCAATATCAAGCAAGAACAGCTGATTTACAAAAATCAGTAGGTTGGAATTTTCACAAATTGAAAAATGAGTTTAAACGAATGAAAGTACCGAACGACGATTGGAATCTGTCGACGTTGAATCAAAATTATGAACTATGTGAAACATATCCTAAACAACTTTATGTCCCTTCGGCAGCATCAACAGCAATGTTATTGGGAAGTTCAAGATTTCGATCAAAAGGCCGACTTCCTGTGTTAAGCTATCTTCACTCCAACAAGGTAGAAAACATCAATATTGAGAATACATATGATATCTTTAGTTTTTAGTGCCTTTGCAACAATTATGAAAAAAATGCACTTATAGATCCGATATGTCCGACCGTACATCCGAGTCAAAAAGGCTCCGAAATTATACAGCTTGAGAACTGCGGTATTTTGCTTGTTGTCATGTATGGTACAGAGGGTGGTGGAACTACTTTGGTTTTTCCGGAAAACTCTCTTGGGGGTAACTAGAGGGGTTTCCCGTAGTATGAAAGTGCCATATACTTCATCTGATTACGCTGAATTTTGGATATGTTGTACATTATGTCAAATCTAGCACACATGTATGCTCCTAAAACCTAAGGGTTTGGAACAAAATATTTTCAATTTGACCCGACTTTTGCAACAAAGCCGAATTGAAAATTAACTCAAATGCGTTTTTTGTCACTAGTAAGTTATTAAAATTATTTCAAAATGTAATGGTACTGGGGAACGGCTTAAACTGAGCTTTCTAGTTAAATCATATTGCTCTCGTAAAGTGATCGAAAATAATTGCAAATATATTCGCTCCTGCAGATATTAGTTTTATTTTCAGCAAATATGTACATATTGGATTAAACAAAATCTTCTGAAAAAATCTAATGAATTCAAGGTAAAGTTCGTCTGGCGAACACTTACCCACGTATGCTAAAGAACATAATTTTTGCTTACAGCCTGATAAAAATGAGTTGGCAGACAACAGTCTAACAAGAGAAAAAGTGCATGCTTCTTTTTCAGCTCAAGCTGTATTTTTACTGATTCCTGATTGATGAGTCCCATCGTTTCTTGTACATTTTGCTCAAAACCAATAAAAATGTATTTTTCAAGCTAAAAAAGTGATTTTGGACATTTTAGAAGGCAAAAATCAAAATACAACGAAAAAAAATATATACAATATCAAAAATATTTGACGTAAATATGATAAGGTTCATAACATTTTAGTTCGGTTTATTTTCTTTCTTAAAAGTCCAAAACCACTTGTCTTATGATTATAATACGTCCATTCTCAGCGTGACGAACGCACCAAATGTGCCGTACTAATGAATCGTACTAATTTTCGCTATTTATGCATAGTAGGATTGGAAATG
Organism: Forcipomyia taiwana; assembly: GCA_963930915.1. Classification (NCBI taxonomy): domain Eukaryota; kingdom Metazoa; phylum Arthropoda; class Insecta; order Diptera; family Ceratopogonidae; genus Forcipomyia; species Forcipomyia taiwana. Next base: position 76,846 of record CAWVOI010000027.1, on the reverse strand, counting down.
ATCACAAATTCTTTGATAGCCATTACTTGAATTTGCCACCCATAAGAGCTCGATTTATCGACCTATTCTTATACACATGTTTTAAAGCTTAGTCGGGGACGAACGCATTTGAGTGCATTTTCAATTTGCTTTGTTGGTTCGAAGTGAAAATATTTTGTCCCAAATTCCGTCACTGCAGAAACTTATTGGACCCCTGACTTCGATTCCACAGGTTATAGAGCCTTAATGCAGAAGGATATTTTGCTAAATTTAATCTCAGGTAACATTTCCCCAAGTTTCAGCTCAATTGGAGCACAAATTTTTGGCCCCACAAAGAATTAGGAAGCCCTCAGCTCCACACCCTTAGGTCATATAGACATACTGTTCTGATATTTTTTGCAGGATTTAAGGCTAAATTTGCCAAAGTTTTAGCTCAATCGGTTGAATTTGAAATTTCGCTCTTCTGTTAGCGAAAAAAAGTGTTGGGTTAAAACTTTTTGACCCCCAGGTCCATTATTTTACATTTTTGAGACTGTGATCCTAAACAAAAATTGCTTATTTTGTCATTTTAAATGACCGTTCTGAATTTAAGCTCAATCGAAGCAACTAAGTTTTTCCCCCTTTGGAGTATATTGTGCACCAAGGGAATATTTGTAGCCCGAGTGTGGAAATTGATTCCAGAGCGACGAAGGAGCGAGGGAATCAACCGCCCGAGGGCTACAAAGGTTCCCGAGGTGCACACAACGTTTTGTTCAACGTTTTGAGATAGAAATCTTACCAAAAGTGACTTCGCTCCCTCAAAATGAGGGATTAAAAAAGATTTTGCTCCCGCAAAAAGTCATTGCTTACCGCGTTTTTGAAAAAAGTTGAACAAACATGTTTTGTATGATTTGCTAAATTTGACATGATTCATAAAAGGGGAAAACCCCCTAATTACCCCCCAGGCAGTTTACTAGAAAAACCAAAATAATTCGCCCACCCTCCAGACCATACATGACAACATGCAAAAAACCGCAGGTCTCTAGCTCTTGTAGTTTCGGAGCCTTTGCGACTCAGACGGACGGACGGAGTGACAGGCAGACATATCGGACACATAAGTGCATTTTATTCAAAATTGATGAAAATGCGCTAAAAATCCTCATTTTTGAGACCGAAAATATTTAAACCATTGAAAATTACATAAACCATACATAAACGCCCCTTCGGAGCCGGCTCAGGAACCTCTTAGGGTTCATAACGGTTCATAACCGATGTTAATTTTCCGAGGATGTATGAAAGACTTTTGTAGTTTCCTATTCTATATTTACAAATCCAGCGAATAAGGTAAACTCAAATTTTCTAAAAATATTTACAAAATTAGTGAAACTTATACGAGAATTATAATAATATAACTCACGGTCTTTCCGTAGCGACGTTCTTATTTACTACAACTCTCTTCCCCCAAGCCTCTCTTCTTTCTGCGATCTAACAAATTCAAGTCCCAATTCAGACATTGATAAATTTAAATCAAGTAAAATATTTACATTTTTGTGACTCTGGCGTCAGACTGGGCTCGACTGCGACCTTTCTTCTCCTCTATGGGCTTAACAATGTGGGCTAAAAATGTCCCAATCAGGCAGGGCGCAAGGATTGCAGAGGAGGAACTTACTTCGAACAAGTATCCCAAGGCTACACGATCCTGATCTACCCTCGTGCTCCGAATTGACAACGACCTCACACGCGGTATCTAAAATCACGCAACTCTGGAACCCGTGGGTCTTTACGGAGTGCATTTTAGCACGAGGATATTCACCTATCTCTAATCCTTTACACAGCACTCTAGCTATCCTTCAGCCTTGTATCTTGATATATTCCTTTTCAAATATCTCTTTAACAATGTTTCACCTTCAATTTGGTTTTCGATTTCTAATTCGACAGCTCAGTTGAGCTTTTATCAGTGCAAATATCATACAGGGGGTTCTCCACCTAGAGCATGGAAATTTTTTTTTCCACTTTTATAAAATTGAAAAAATAAAAAATTTCCATTCTCTAGGGTTCTCCAACTGAGCTGTTATACTACTCTACTCTACTCTGATTCTACTCTTATCTCTATTCCTGCGTCTACGCTGCCAGTCAGTCTGTGAAAATTATATAAAATAAGAACAGAAGCCTCCATTGTCGACCCTTCCGAAAAAAGGCTCACAACTTCACTTGTGGGCCAAAAATCGAAAAAAGGGCTCCGTTACGCCCTTTGAAATTTAATTACGAATCCAAAAAGCCCTCAATCATGTCTGTGCGTTCAGTTTCTGACCCTTTAGAACCTTTTGAATGAAAAAAGGAGAAAATGACCTAAATCAGCTATTTCTGGACCGATTCGAGTCATTCAAAGTACTGGGGTAATGTTTTGGGAAACACGAGAATGATTTATAATCATTTCCAGCCTCCGGGAAGCCCTAAATGAGGAAATAGAAAAATTCGCGAATTGTTCCTGCAAAATTTGAATTCATGTCATAGGGTGCCTTGGGATTCAATTTCACCCTGGCCTTAAGAACACAATTGGGCCTTAATATTCTGACGCGACATCGAGAATCGAACTCCCAATCTCCAGATCACTAGTCAAACAGCCCAAAATCAATCGTAAATTTATGGTGAATAATACCAAAAGTTAATCAGCAAATAACTTTATTCAAGCAATATCTTATTCGCTGATTAGCCACACATTCGATGATCAACTGATCAATAATACGGCCCTAAGTTATAATATAAATTTTCTGTCTCTTTTCGGAACTCAAGTCGTCGATAAGTCGATGTAGCCAACCATTATCTGGATTCAGCGCCCGGTGTCTGGAAGATGAACAACTCTTTGAAGAAATAAGAAAAACCAACCAGAGTGCAAATTATATGTGTGTCGTTGACACTCGGCCACGAATTAACGCTATGGCTAATCGTGCTGCTGGAAAGGGATATGAAAATGAGTCATTTTATGAAAACATTAAGTTTCATTTTCTAGGAATAGAAAACATACATGTTATGAGGACGAGTTTGCAAAAACTTATTGAAAGTAAGTTGTAAATAAAAATGTATTTTAAGAGCACTTTTCATATCATTAACTTTTTGAAATTCAAAAAAAATAAGCGTTTTTTCGACTTTGCTATTTGGGCTTCCGAGGGGCTTAAATAGGTTCCAAATCCTTCATTTGGGCCCCAAAAGAGGAAACCAGCATTTTACCGCATCAAAATCGGTTCAGAAATAGCATTTCTGGCCAATTTTAGTTTTGACAGATCGTGCCTCTGAGTTTTGCGAAAATCGGTTTTTGGGGAAAAAATTTTTTACGCCCCCCAGGGGTCGAAAATCGAAAAAAGGGCTCTGAGCGTCTCTTTGAAATTTAATAGGCTATCCTTATAAAAAAAACCAGCCCTTGAAAATTCCCCTGAAAGGCCCTGATACAATTTTAGTGGAGCAAGGTCGAGTATCGATAAAACTCGACCTCGCGGGAAAAAAAATTAAACTTTCCATAAAGGTTGAAATTCGGAAAAAAAAGTATAAAGCTCGCTCAGAAATTTCAAGGGCTTTTCGAAATGGTGCAATTTGTGGTGTAAAAAGTCCAATTGGAAGCCCTGATTAGATTTTAGTGCGGCAAAGTCGGGTTTCATTGAAAATTGACCTGGCGGGATAAAAATTCATAACTCGCCTTTAAGGTCAAAAATCGAAAAAAGGGCTCTGAGCGTCTCTTTAAAATTTTAAGAGCTATCCGAAATGGTGCTTTTTGTTACTCAGAAAGCCCTGTTGGAAGCCCTGATACAATTTGAATGGAGCAAGGTCGGGTTTCAATGAGACACGACCTCGCGGGAAAAAAATTCAGAACTCCCCTTAAAGGTCAAAAATCGAAAAAAGGGCTCTGAGATTTGCTTTGAAATTTTAAGAGCTATCCGAAATAGTGCTTTTTGTCACTCAAAAAGCCCAATTGGAAGCCCTGATACAAATTAAGTGGAGCAAGGTCGGGTGTCACTGAAACTGGACCTTGGGGAAGAAGAGACCAAAACTCCCCTTAAGGGTCAAAAATCGAAAAACTGACTCTGGTAGTCTCATTGAAATTTCAAGAGCTATCCGAAATGGTGCTTTCGTCGCTCAAATTCGATAAAAATTTTTTGGTCCATTTTTTTGAATTTGAAAAAGTCAATGATATGAAAAGTGTCCTTAAAAGCAAAATTCAAATCAAATCAAATTACAAACCTTAAGTCAAGTGAAGTGCGTGCATTTGCCCGGTTTTATTATGAGGGAATAATATTGCCCTTTTGTAAAAAGGAAAGAATTTTTAATACGATGAAATACAACTACATAAAAAAACTAAGTTCATAATTGCTGTACAATATACCCAACTACCACCAGAGACGGAGCTAGAGACCTCTTAATCTTTTACAGAAATGGATTTTTGGCGAAAAGATTTTCACTTCGACCAACCTTTGCGACGACCCCGACTTAAAAATACACTCAAATGACTTTGTTCCAGACTAAGCTTTAATAGTATTTTACAGCACTGCTGAATTCACTCGGAAAGTGAGGAAAGAAGGGCTATAATTGCCCCCGAGCGAGCTTGCGAGCGAAGGGAGGCAATATAGACCTACTTTCCCAAGTCCGAGTGAATTCAGCCGTGCCTATACAGTATTTTTCACAATTCCGTGGCCGCTGAATTAGCTGAATTGTGAAAAGTACTGTACAGGCACGGCTGAATTCACTCGGACTTGCGGAAAGTAGGTCTATATTGCCTCTCCTCGCTCGCAAGCTCGCCCAGGGGCAATTTTAGCTTTTCTTTCCTCACTTTTCGAGTGAATTCAGCAGTGCTGTAATAGTATTTTACAATAAACCTACTTTCCGCAAGTCCTAGTGAATTCAGCCGTGCCTGTACAGTATTTTTCACAATTCCGCGGCCACTGAATTAGCTGAATTGTGAAAAATACTATTTCACAATTCAGCGGCCGCTGAATTAGCTGAATTGTGAAATATGTTTTTACATAAGTTATTGGACGACATTTTTGAGTTTGTGTACAACTTTGTCTCAGCCCCAGTGATATATCCAGTGGCGTTATCAGAATTTCAATTAGGGGGGCCATGCCCAAATTTAGGCTTCCTTCTTAAGCTCCCCCCCCCCTCCTCCGGTTAGTTATGGAAGTAAAATTTCTTAAGAAAAAAAAATTGAAATCAAGAAATTAAACTCAAGGCTCCTCCCTGGCTTCTTCGAGGGGTCCTCTAAAGCTTTTTTTTGACCAATTACTTTTTCGTATGCGGAGGAGCCAAAAAGGAGTCCGGAGGAGCTAATAAAAGCCAATAAGGAACCTTTTTTATTTTCAAACGTAACACACTTTCCAGTCGAATGAAACCAAAACCAGGCTCGCTTGACCCTTAGTTTTGAAACTATAAGCCTCAAAAGTGGGACAGCATTACTTAAATTGCAAACCGCGGACAAAAGCACATTTTTGAAAAACATGATTAAAGCATAGTAGGGGACGAACCTCAGACCCATATTACTAGACCAAGTCATACTTTTCTGCCAGGTATGCTCATCCAGCGCTCCAAGTGTCAAATAATTGTTTTATTTATATATATGGAAGTTTGTTAATTTGCTCATTGCGGCCTTATTAGGCCGTTTCACGGGGACTTCCTATGCAAAAAAGTTGCGTTATTTCATTTCCGTTCCGCCTATTATAGGTTCTCTGGGGTTCCGCTCGCGCTTTCATAACGAAAACGGCGATGACATCGCCGTAGTCGTGGTTTTATACATTTTTATCAGGAGAGGGTTCAGAAAATATTTATTTTTCGGTAAAAACTCAAATGATTGGTATTGCCGGAATCTACATCAAATTTTCCGTCTGTCGATACCAAATTGGCAACTAGACGAGGTCTGGTTGCGAAATGGTTGGTGGAGAAAGATTTACCCTGATATCCGCGAAACTTTATTTCGGCCGATAATTTTCGAACCGGTAGTTGTAGCTGCCTAAAACCTTTTACAAAATTGAAGCTGCTTCTAAAACACGCATTTTGATGTGCAACATTTGGGGGTACGCGAAACTTTTCATTGTTAAAATCAAATTTCGGAGTCTGAAATAGTCCCGAATTTTTTTTTCCGCGCCTTTTTTTGATCCGAAATCGCGATAACTTCGCGAATAGTGAACGGATGACCCTGATTTTTGGGGAACGAGGACTCCTGGGACTGGACTATCCACCAAAAACCAACCCTGACTTTTGGGGACCTTTCAGACTTAATTATTTTTCTCTCACGAAGGGTCTTAGAGGTCCCCAAAAGTCAGGGTTTGATTTTTGGTGGATAGTCCAGCCCCAGAAAAACTCGTTCCCCAAAAATCAGGGTCATCCGATCGCTATTCGCGAAGTTATCGCGATTTCGGATGAAGAAAAATGGAGCGGAAAAAAAAGTTCGGGACTATTTAAGACTCCGAATTTTGATTTTAACAATGAAAAGTTTCGCGTACCCCCAAGTGTTGTATATCAAAATGCGTGTCTTGGAAGCAGCTACAACCCCCGGTTCTAAAATCATCGGCTTAAATAAAGTTTCGCGGATATTAGGGTAAATCTTGCTCCACCAACCATTTCGCAACCAGACCTCGCCTAGTTGCTAATTTGATATTAACAGCCTAGAGCATGGAATTTTGTTTTTTTTCAATTTTATAAGAGCGGAAAAAAAATTTCCATGCTCTAGGATTAACAGACGGGTAATTTGATGTAGATTCCGGCAATACCACATTTGACGGGAATCATTCAAGTTTTCACCGAAAAAATGAATGTTTTCTGATAAAAATGTATAAAACCACGATTACGGCGATGTAATTGCCGTTTTCGATATGAAAACGCGAGCGAAACCCCAGAGAACCTATAATAGGCGGAACGGAAATGAAATAACGCAACTTTTTTGCACAAGAAATCCCCGTGAAACGGCCTAATAAGGCCGCAATGAGCCAAATAAACAAACTTTCATATATTTAAATAAAACATTTAGTTGACATTTAGAGCCCGGGGTATTTGGATGGGCATACCTGGCAGAAAAGTATGACTTGGTCAAGTAATATAAGTCTGAGGGACCAACGCATTTGAGTGCATTTTCAATTTGGCGCCATTGCAGGGTTGCATAAAAATGAAAATATTTTGTCCCTAACTCCAGAACTGCAGAAACCTATTGGACCTCTGACTCCGTTTCCACAGTTCAAAGAGTTTTACTTCAGAAAAATTTTTTTGTCAAATTTAATATCAACAAACATTTGTTCGAGTTTCAGCCAATTGGAAAAAAAATTTTCGCCTCATATTTACAAACTTTGGAAACCCTTAGCTCCTCACCCTTACGTCATTTAGACTTAAGATAGATATGTTTTTTGCTGGATTTAACGGCATGTGATTCCCTTGAATCATCAGTTTTTGAGTTGAGGTTTTAACCCCGTAGCTCCCAAACAAGGGCTCCGATTTTAAAATGGTCTTTGAAAGGTCCTCTCAACTTTTTAAGACGCCTCAAATTTTGACCCCGGAACCCCGGACCCCGACCCGGCCCCCATCCAAGTCCCGTAAGGACCTAGAGGGCTCTGGCTAAAAAATATCAGATTTTCCGACAACAAATTTTTCACCAAAATTTTGCCTATTTCTGAACTCCCCAAAATCGGCCTTAAAAGCCCTCTAGCTCTTACCAAAAACTTCCAGGTCAAAACAAAGCTCAGCATCAGTTATATCTTAAAGAGTTCTAGCTGCGGCTAGAGCATTATTTTGCCCTGGAGATACTCCAGAGGAGCTACAGGGATTTCCGCGGAATTTCGTTGTATTGTAGGAAATTCCGCGGAAATCCCTGTAGCTCCTCCGGAATAGCTTGGAGGGCAAAATAATGTTGTGGCCGTAGCTATAAGTTTTTGAGATGTATCTGATGTTGAACTTTTTTTTTACCTGAAAACTCCTGGTAGGGAGCTAGAGGGCTTTTCAGGGGGTCCAGGAATAGGAAAAATTTTGGTGAACATATTTTTTTGGAAAACCTGATTTCCGGATGTATTCAAAAAACAATTTTTTTTGAAAAATTTTTCCTTTGCCTGGACCCTTCAAAATCGGCCGAAAAAGCCCTCTAGCTCCTCCCTTAAAGACAAAACGTTTATAACCTTAAGGGGGCATTTATTCGAGCATTAACTAAGGGGAAGAAGAGAGGAACTCCTGATATTTGTTTGGAAGCAAATTTATTTAAGTTCACTATCGGGCTGTAATTTGAATAATTTATCGTTCATACCGCAAACGGGTACGACATATGTATTTAAAATTTAGCAATTAAAAAATTGGACGTCAAATCAAAATACAAATTCAAAGATTAAGTATAAAAAGTGCATTTTCTCTGATTTTATTTTGAGAAATCTAATTCAAATCTAATCAACAAAGTTATTATGAATTCCAATTAGATTCACTCAAATTAAATCCGGGAATATCCACTACTCATACTTGCTCTTCGATTTTGTATTTTGATTTGATTTGATATTTACTTCCACATTTTTACTCCTAAACTTTACTATTTTTTCGGTATTTTGGATAAAAAATTGAAGTTTCAGTAAATTTCAGCAAATTCTTGAATTTGACTGAGGAACTGCTCAAGTGTGTTCTTGGTGTAAGTCAAAAATACGACTGCTATGGCGCGTACGGGTAGCATAAAGTGGGAGGCGGCACTGAAGAATTCTTGACTCTGTCAAGTTAGGTTTCAATAGGAACTTCGGGACCTCCGTGACCTTTGACTAACAGTACAATCTAAGCTACAATTGAATCAATTTTTGATATTTTATCATTTTTAATAGGACTCTTTCAATTTGCAGGGGTTCGTTGAAGATTAGGGGAGCTCCCCATTATTTCTAAAAGGGCTTTCAGATAATTCTTCACCACGTGAATCATCCCTGGCTCCCATGAGGTTATGAAGCCCTCTAAAATTTGTAAGGTTGCCATCACACTACAGAAAATTGCCCGATTTTTGGCGAAATTATTTGCCCTGATTCTAATTTTTTGCTCTGGGAAAAAATTGCCACAATTTTGCGGCCACTGGAACTGCCTGAAATTGCCCAAATCGCGGCAATTTAAATTGCCTAGTGTGATGGCACCATAAGAGGTCACTTAATTTGAAAGGGGCCCCAGAAGATTTAGAAGCCTCCTTGAAAAATTTCCTAGGGCTATTTGAAAAGTTTTGGGGCCTCTTGAAATTTTCAAGACGACCAAGAAATATTTTGGGGGTCGCTAGAATTTTTAAGGGGAACCAGCACAATTTTATCGGAGTCTTTTCAACTTTATAGTGGCCCCTGGAGATTTACAGAGACCCCAGAAATATTTTGGGCGCTAAAAATATTTTGGGGCCTTAAATTTTCAAGGGGCCCAGAACAACTTGATAGGGTACCACATAAATACTTTGGGGGCTGTTAGAATTTTCAGGGGGCCCCTGGATTTTCAAAGGCCCCAAGACAACTTTATTGGGGCCTTTTCAACTTCGTAGCGGTCCCTGGAACTTTTAAAGGCCCCCAGAAATTTTCTTTAAATTTTCAGGGGCCCCAAAACAACTTTTCAGGTTGTGTAGTAGTAGAAACATGTCAATAATTTTATTGAAGCAAAAAATGGGGCCCCTACGGAGGTGCTCATGTGGTAAACGCAACCCTGGGTAACTCCTGAAGGTGTTTTGGGAAAACCAACGTAGTAAAAGAACTAAATAACATGCAAAAATGTCCAAGTCTCTTATAGTTGCGAAGTCCTTGTACTCAAACAGACTTATCGATCACATAAGTGCATATTTTTAAAATTTGATAGAAATGCTAAAAATTTTATTTTCAGTTTGTGAACAAAAAACACCAACAATGACAAGTTTTTTGAATGGAATCGAGAGCTCTGGATGGCTTCGGCATATTCGTACGATTTTGGAAACGTCCGCTTTTATTGTTGCAACCATAGAAAAAGGAGTGTCTGTTGTCGTTCATTGTTCAGATGGATGGGATCGAACTGCGCAAGTTTGTTCTCTTGCAGCGTTGATGCTGGATCCATATTATCGAACAGTAACTGGATACCAAACCCTTATCGAGAAGGATTGGTTAGCATTTGGACATAAATTTAGTGAACGATGTGGGCATATTCAAAATGATCCCAAGGAAGTTTCTCCTGTTTTCACCCAATTTTTGGAATGTACTTGGCAATTGATGCAGCAAAATTTTGACGCATTTGAGTTCAATGAAAAATTTCTCTTGACTCTACACGACGAAGTGCAGTCTTGTCAATTCGGTACTTTCATTGGAAATTGCGAAAAAGACAGACTTGATCTTAGGCTTGCTGAAACAACATACTCTTTGTGGGGAAATATGTTTGATCATATAAATGAATATATAAATCCTTTATACAAGCCAGAAATGGAAAGATCGGTTCTGCCAGATCTCACACCACAAAATATGAAGTTTTGGCGTGGAATGTATAATCGATACGAAGAAGTCCATCCTCGTGAACCAATTGAAGACATTTTAAATACAGTGCACGATCATTGTACTTCTTTGGAGGACCATGCGCAGGGTTTATCGAAAAACATACTCACATATAAGAGTCTTCTTACCAAGTCTACGGCATGGTTTTTAGAAAAAACTTCATTGCAGGACATAATGGAGGCTGATGAAGATCGTGAAAATAAGTAAGTTATTATAACATAATCTTTTCGGACATTCTCAGCGTGACGAACGCACCAAATGTCTAATTTAAGCCGCATTTCCACTGCTTACTGTCATGTCCAAAAGGATCTGTTAAAGCATCAAAAAACCACTAAATAGGTGGAAAAAAATAGGTGGACATTAAGCCATGGATGGGTAGGCAAGTTTTCTTCCATCCCTCAAAAGTTTACTGTCGATCGCTTGGCCGTAAACCGGCGGAAGTTTACTCCCTAGTGGAAACGCTCGTGACTGGAAATTTTTACAGCCAACACTTTTAAGTTTTTGGGATAAAATTGCCACACCAGTGGAAACGGAAAGGGCCATTAAGGGGTTAGAATCGACCAATCGGCCTACTGCGATTTTTTCAAAAATTTTTCACCCAAATTGAACTTGACAGCTAGGGCGTGACATGGCTGCCAGTTTATACTCACGAACCCCAATTGAATTCGCATCTCGAAGGGTGGCGGCCGTTTCACGCTTCCATATCTCGACTTCCAGAGCAGCAAGGAAAGTGATCTTGGTATCATTGGACACGTAAAAATGCCAGGAGTATGATTCCGTTAAATTTTTTCGGATTTTTGGGCATTCGTCATATTGAAATTTTCAAAAAACTGAATTTTTTAACTTTAAAAATTCTTTTGGCCTACTTTGGTAGGTCATAGCGGTTTGGTGTCCCAGCATCATTTGTACTCCTCAATGAGGAGTGTAATTTAAAAACATAAAAAAGTCGGCCGCCATGTTGGAAGTATTTTTAAATGGCGTTTTTATTTTTTGCCACGCTTTTTGACGTTCTTCAAACATGGCGACCGGGGTTGTGACATATGGATAAAAGTTTTCCCTTAACCCGAACTATTTTTAAAAAGAAAAAAATCCGAGGGGCAAGTTAAATTTCGAAATATAATTTTTTAAGAGAAAAAAATTCATATCTTAAGGACGAGCAGACCTACGATAGAAAAATTGAAGTTGTTGGAAAGGCCCAAAAATTGCCTTTCCTATGACACCTCATTTGACCCCCTTGGACCTCGGGTGCAGGAAATAATCCCATAAGCCTTTTGGAAACCTGGGATGAAATCAGGAAGAAAATCTGAAAATAGTTGATTTTCATTTTTAAAAAATTTTTTGAGAGGACTCACAGATGCCCTTAAGGGTCGAATTCACCGACCCCACATCCGGCCAGAGCCTCCTTTCGGAGATAGTCGGCCTCAAAGTTAGATTTTCCTATATAAAATTAAAAAAAAAAAAATTCAAATTTGACACCGCAGTAGGCCGCTTGGCCAGGTCTAAGCCCTTGATACTGTTCAATTTACAGCCAAAAGAGAGTTTTGTATAGAACAGATTTTAACAGACAGTCACCATTCAGTGGGGCTTTTTAGTACATTTTCATCAATTTTGAAAAAAATGCACTTAAGGCCAGGGTGAAATTGATTTCAGGAACAATTCTTGAATTTTTCTATTTTCTCATTTAGGGCTTCCCGGAGGCTGGAAATGATTCTAAATCATTCTCCTGCTTCCCAAAACATTACCCCAGTACTTTGAATGACTTGAATCGGTCCAGAAATAGCTGATTTAGGTCATTTTCTCCTGCCAGTCGCCAACCTGTCGCCAATAGAAATGCATTCATTCAAAAGGTTCTAAAGGGTCAGAAACTGAACGCACGGATATGATTGAGGGCTTTTTGGATTCATAATTAAATTTTAAAGGGCGTTACGGAGCCCTTTTTTCGATTTTCAGTCTGTGAAAATTATATAAAATAAGAACAGAAGCCTCCATTGTTGACCCTTCCGAAAAAAGGCTCACAACTTCACTTGTGGGCCAAAAATCGAAAAAAGGGCTCCGTTACGCCCTTTGAAATTTAATTACGAATCCAAAAAGCCCTCAATCATGTCTGTGCGTTCAGTTTCTGACCCTTTAGAACCTTTTGAATGAAAAAAGGAGAAAATGACCTAAATCAGCTATTTCTGGACCGATTCGAGTCATTCAAAGTACTGGGGTAATGTTTTGGGAAGCAGGAGAATGATTTAGAATCATTTCCAGCCTCCGGGAAGCCCTAAATGAGGAAATAGAAAAATTCGCGAATTGTTCCTGCAAACTTTGAATTCATGTCATAGGGTGCCTTGGGATTCAATTTCACCCTGGCCTTAAGTGTTTAGTACATTTTCATCAATTTTGAAAAAAATGCACTTATGTGTCCGATATGTCTGTCTGTCTCTCCGTCCGTCCCGCCGAGTCGCAAAGGCTCCGAAACTACAAGAGCTAGAAACCTGCGGTTTTTTGCATGTTATCAGGTATGGTCTGGATGGTGGACGAATTATTTTGATTTTTCTGGCAAACTGCCTGGGGGGTAATTTTCCCCTTGTATGAAAGTTCCATATACTTCGTCCGTTTGAGCTGAATTTTGGATATGTTATACAGCATGTCAAATCTAGCAAATCATACAAAACACGTTTGCCCCGTTTGCCCCAGCAGGCCTCCAAATGAGGATAAAATTAGTTGCTTCGATTGAGCTGAAATTCAGAATGGTCATTTAAAATGACAAAATAACCAACTTTTTATACCAATCATAGTCTCAAAAATGTAAAATAATGGACCTGGGGCCTAGAGCATGGAAATTTCAACTTACTTCGACTTTATATGGAGCAGGCGAATCCTAAAAAACCCATGTTCCAACATGACTGACCCTGAGGTTTGTCACCTACTTGGATCGAAAAAAATCGTTTGTATCAGGAGATTTGTGATGCTCCAAGGATTCCGAAATGCCACGGCTCGTCAAGAGCAACCACCTGGGAGCCGCGCAATCCGTCTCCAAAGTTGGTGATTTTTGCTCTGGAGGCGCCTTGACATGTGCACTATTTCCGGCTCTCCCCGGTCATAAAAGGGGTTGAATGGGATATCACCAGATTTTCTAGACTTCAAACATTCTGGAATGTCACGGCTCGCCAGGATCAATGGCCTGGGAGCCTCGCAATCAAGTTCCAAAGTTAAGCATGTTTCACGCGCCAAAAAAAAGCTTAACTTTGGAACCTGGTTGCGAAGCTATCAGGCCATTGATCCCTGCGAACCGTGGCATTCCAGAATGCTTGAAGCCTAGAAAATCTGGTGATACCCCATTCAACCCCTTCATGACCGGGGAGAGCCGGAAATAGTGCACATGTCAAGGCGCCTCCAGAGCAAAAATCACCAACGTTGGAGACGGATTGCGCGGCTCCCAGGTTGTTGTTCTTGACGAGTCGTAGCATTTCGGAATCCTTGGAGCATAACAAATCTCCTGATACCCCTTTCACCCCGCTAAAGGACCGAAAAAAAACCGATTTTTTTTTCGATCCAAGTAGGTGACAAACCTCAGGGTTGTGTTGGAATACAAAAACACGGGATTTGCCTGCTCCATATAATATCGAAGGTGAGTAAAATTTTCCATACTCTAGGCCTGGGGGTCAAAAAATGGTAACCCAACACTTGTTTTCGCTAACAGAAGAGCGAAATTTCAAATTCAACCGATTAAGCTAAAACTTTGGCAAATTTAGCCTTAAATCCTGCCAAAAATATTAGAACAGTATGTCTATATGACCTAAGGGTGTGGAGCTGAGGGATTCCTAAGTCTTTGTGGGGCCAAAAATTTGTGCTCCAATTGAGCTGAAACTTGGGGTAATGTCAGATGACATTACTTACTTACTTCTTACTTCTCCGGCGCTACAACCAATTTTTGGTCTTGGCCGAGTCAAGAATCCGATTCCAGTCGGTACGGTCCTGTGCTCTCCTTTGCCAGTTCCCGACATTCAGGGTACGTAGGTCCTGTTGTACCACGTCAATCCAGCGGTTCTTGGGACGTTCCGCGCCACGACGCCCCACGCCACGACGCCCCACTGGATCATTCGCAAAGAGTCCTTTGGGGGCTCGACCTTCTTCCATCCGCGCAAGGTAGCCTGCCCATCGTAGTCTTTGCGTCTTGACGGTAGCAATTATGTCTGCGTCACCAAAGTCCCTCCGCAGCTCGAAATTATACCTGCGGCGCCATCTGTCTCCCTCCTTCCTCGGTCCAAAGATGGTTCGGAGGACCTTGTTCTCGAAGGAGCGCAGCTGCTGTTCATCACTGCGTCGCATCGGCCATGACTCGCATCCGTAGATCAGCACTGGCCTGATGATGGTCTTGTAGATGGCGCACTTTGTCTTATTCGACAGCAGTTTCGAGCGCAGTATCCGTTGGAGGCCAATATAGCACCGGTTTGCGGCCATGACGCGGCGCTTGATCTCTGCTGAGTTATCACCATCAGCGCGGACCAGCGCCCCTAGGTACACAAACTCGTTGACTATCTCGAACCTTTGGCCTCCAATCTCCACGACATCTCCTGTCGGGCCCGGGACTTGGTTGCTACTCGTCCTCATGTACTTGGTCTTATCCACGTTGATGACGAGGCCGAGCCGCTCAGCCTCGTCTCTCAACCTGGTGAAAGTATCGGAAACCTCAGAGTGACGCCTTCCCACGATGTCCATATCGTCCGCAAAGCCCAGGATCTGGGTCATCTGAGTGGCCAGCGTCCTCGCTGTTTGGATGCCCGCGCGTCTCATGGCACCCTCCAAAACCACGTTGAAGAGGAGGCAGGATAGCGCGTCGCCCTGTCTGAGCCCCTCACGAGTTTCAAAAGGTTCCGATAGGTCATTCTGCACTCTGACCCGACACTTAGTACCATCTAGTGTCGCTTTCACCAGTCGGATAAGTTTAGTTTCAAAGCCCAGCTCCTTCATGACTTCATACAGTGCCTTACGTTTGGTCCTGTCGTAGGCTTGTTTGAAGTCGATGAATAGGTGGTGCGTCTGGACTTTGAATTCTCTGCCTTTCTGCAGGATCAGACGTAGATTGAAAATCTGGTCGGTTGTCGATCTATTCCGTCTGAACCCGCACTGATACTCCCCGATCAAAGTCTCCGCATGAGGGAGCAGCCTGTTGTAGAGTACACACGCAAATACCTTGTAGGCTGCGTCCAAGAGGCAGACGCCTCGGTAATTGGCGCACTCCAGTTTATCTCCCTTTTTGTGGATGGGGATCAGCGATCCCTCCATCCACTCCTCAGGAAGCACTTCTCGCTCCCAGGCTTGCTCTATAACCTCATGCACGGCTCCAGCCAACTCCTCTCCCCCGCACTTGAGAATCTCAGCCGGTATGTTGTCGGGACCCGCGGCTTTGTTGTTCTTCAAAGAGTTAATGGCTGAGGAGACTTCCTGACGTGTTGGTGGGGTTACTGACCTTCCGTCGTCCTCGAGGAAGTTGATGTCCGCTGGATCACCTTCCTCGTGCCTCTCGTTCAGCAGCGTCCCAAAGTTCTGGGCAAAACGACCAAGGACCTCGTCCTTGTTGGTCAGCACTCTGCCATCGGCACCTCTGCACATAGCCGTTCGAGGGTTGAAGCTCTTCCTCTGGGAGTTGACGTTCTTATAGAACTTGCGAGATTCGTTTGCGTTGCGGAGTCTCTCGAGTTCGCACAGCGTCCTGTCCTCGAACTCACTCTTCTTTCTCCTGTGCAGTTTCTTCTCTTCTCGCCTCAACTCTGAGTACCGCGTATTTGCGGCTCTCGTTCTCGAAAGCAGCTTCTGGACACGGGCTTCGTTCTTGGCGTCAGTAACCCGGGCGCAATCCTCATCGAACCAGGTCTTGTAGTCGTTTGGGGTCCGATACCCCAAGGTGTTAATCGCTTCCTGCTTAACCACCTCACTTACAGCTCGCCAATCTGTAGTCGTGGCCCCTGGTCGGGTTCTAAGCTCCTTGATTCTTGCGCCCACTCCCTCTGCGAATGCCGATGCTACCTGGGGGTCCTTGAGCATGGAGGTGGCTAACGCCTTAGCTCCCTCGTAGCGTCTGTTGTGGAATCTCGCCAGCCGAGCTCTCACAACTACCAGCACCAGATAGTGATCGGAATCGACATTCGCTTTCCAACACGTCTTAACATCTATCACGTCTGAGAAATGCCTGGTCAATCTGGTTTTCGACATTCAGATCGGGGTCAGGGTGCTGCTCCTTCTGTGCTGGAAGAACGAGCTCTTCACAACCATGCCTGTCTCAGCTGCGAAGTCCACAAGCCTCAGGCCGTTCTCGTTCGTCACATCATGGAGACTGTGGCTTCCTATCGTTGGTCTGTAGACGTCCTCTTTGCCTGTCTGGGCGTTGCAGTCACCCAACACGAGTTTGACGTCGTATCTTGGGCACTGCGAATAGGCGTCGCGGAGTCTCTCATAGAAGGCGTCTTTCTCCTCGTCAGGAGCGCCATTATGAGGGGCGTGCACATTCACGATGGAATAGTTCTTAAAGCGTCCTTTAAGCCTCAACACGCACATCCGCTCGTCGACCTTCCGGAAGTCTAGAACCAGGTGTTGTATCCTCCTAGCCACTAGGAAGGCAGTACCAAGTACATGGTCTGTTCTGTTGCTGCTATTATAGATCATGTAGCCACCGCTAACATAGTTCGGAGAGTCCTTGTTGAACCGTGTCTCCTGAATAGCAGCAACAGAAACATTAGCTTTTTCAAGCTCTCCTGTCAGTTACCGAAGGCCACCCGTCCTGTAGATGGATCGTACATTCCAGGTGGCCAAGCGTAAGTCCTTAAGACGTTTCCGTTTCGTTACCGTAATTCCAGTCCTGTTTTCTTCATCTCTCGTATTCGTTGCTGAAGGATTTTAAGTGGCAGGTCGCAAGCCTCGCGCACAACCAACTGTTCACCGTCGGGCCAAGGGAAGCGTTTAGGGTCCCAATCCCAAGACCATACGCAGTCATTGGACAGCAAAGCCATAGTTTCATCCTACTGTCCTCCTGCACGCAGTACACTTGCTAGCCGTAATTTCGCATTGCCTTGCGGCGGGTTGCACCACCCATATGCTAGTTACGTTCCTAGTCCCGCCACGGAGAGGCCAGTGACCACTTGGTGTTTACCCTACTGACTGGTGCGCCAGCAAAGGAGAGCACCCAGGGACCGTTTAGTCGTGAACAGTGGCAGTATATTATATCAAATTAATAGCGGAATAAACTGGCAATAACATGTCTCTCTCTATGTGTGCTGGCGTGACACGGGAAGGAGGCACAAAAATAGTGGAAAAAGAACGAGTGTAGAGAAAGAAGACAGAAAAGGCAAAATGTCATCTGCGGGCCGTACGCGAAGACAACAATCACATCAAAAGACGCATGTGTGAGAGCGCGATATTTTATATCCATAAAAACACGTGCTTTGGCTACTTACCAGTAAAGTACCCGAGAGTGGAGGCACCTCGTTCGAGCAAAGGGTTGCGCTTCTGTTTGTCTGGCTTGTGAGTTTTTCTCGAGCTATTTCTAGAAGCTTAGGTTGGGACAGATTTTTTACTTGACTCATACCAGAGGGAGTATGTCTGAATTAACTGATTGACAATTTTTTGAACTTTGAAAAATGTCCATAAAATTTGAAAATTCTATTCTTGGACGAATGAAAACACCAGACCTCAAAAAAGGTTTGTTTTCTATTTCATTCTCCATTAAAATATTACAAAGAACGTTAAAAATACCTAAGAAACAAGAGCTTAAAGTTGGCGGATGCCAATCAAAGAGATAAGATCAGTCATTCTCTTGGGTGGTCCCTCAAAATAAGAGGAAAAAAAAGCCCCTTGTTGTCGCAGCTCTCCCAGCCGCTGGGCTTTAACTTTCCCGTCGTTATAAGCCTATTTGCGAATCGAGTGAGCATTTTAGGGAAATGTTAGATGACATTAAATTTAGCAAAATATCCTTCTACATTAAAGGTCGATTCACATACTTGGACAAAATGGTCCTGGACAAAATGTCCAACCGGCTCTAGCTCTGCCCCCTTAAAAGCTAGGGCCACGGCGTAAAGTGATTGTTGTAGCCCTCGTCAAGACGCTTCTTTTGATACCCCTCCCAGGTCCATAGCTCTTAAAATGGCTGAGCTAGAGCATTTGTCCAGGCTGTCCAGAAGCTCTCGAAATTCTGTCCAGATGTCCTATAGCGAAATAAGCCATCTACTTGTCGCGGCGGGTGTCAAATCGTGATCTACATTTAATTTTGAGATAGCCTGCAAGTTTTGAGCTTCTTAGCTGCTGTTTTGGCCGAGTTAGACCACTTGGACACTTTTTGAGGGGGTCATTTTTTTCGATATTTATTTTTTTCTGAGCCACTCAAAGCAGCTAAGGGTTGTTAAGTGCTATTTTTCAAAAGAACAACTTATTGTGAGCATACACACAAAGATTTAGCTCGCTAGGTACATTCATTAGTGTTTTATTAGTGATTGAGTGAAGCTAGAATAGGGCAAAATTCGCGTATTTTTCTGTCCAGGATCTGTCCAGGGGGATTAGTTTTATTATTTGGGCTAAAACTATTTTTTTTGAATAGTCTAGACCATAAAGTTTCAAACAAGACCAAAACGAGCCCTGTAGGTTGAGTCTACGATTTGTGACCGGTCTTTGAGTTGCCCGAGTCATCACATGCCTATGCGGAGAAGGGAGCAAAAATATAAAAATCGATAAAAAATTTAGTTTTCAAGCTAGAGAAGTGGTTTTGGACATTTTGGAAATCAAAAATTAAAATACAGAAGAAAAAAAATGTTATAAGTCTTATTGACGTTATTATAATTACATTATACATATTATTTATGTTATGTATTTTGATTATTGTTTAAAAATTTTTTTTCGATGTATTTTAATTTTTGCTTTCCAAAATGCCTAAAACCACTTCTTTACCTTGAAAACTTAATTTTTTATTGATTTGAATATGTTTGACCCCTTCTCCGCATAGGCATGTGATGACTTGGGCAACTCAAAGACCGGTCACAAATCGTAGACTCAACCTACAGGGCTCGTTTTGGTCTTGTTTGAAACTTTATGGTCTAGGCTATTCAGAAAAATAGTTTCAGCCAAAATGTTTGAACTAATCCCCCTGGACAGACCCTGGACAGAAAAATACGCGAATTTCGCCCTATTCTAGCTTCACTCAATCACTAATAAAACACTAATGAATGTACCTAGCGAGCTAAATCTTTGTTTGTATGCTCACAATAAGTTGTTCTTTTGAAAAATAGCACTTAACAACCCTTAGCTGCTTTGAGTGGCTCAGAAAAAAATAAATATCGAAAAAAATGACCCCCTCAAAAAGTGTCCAAGTGGTCTAACTCGGCCAAAACAGCAGCTAAGAAGCTCAAAACTTGCAGGCTATCTCAAAATCAAATGTAGATCACGATTTGACACCCGCCGCGACAAGTAGATGGCTTATTTCGCTATAGGACATCTGGACAGAATTTCGAGAGCTTCTGGACAGCCTGGACAAATGCTCTAGCTCAGCCATTTTAAGAGCTATGGACCTGGGAGGGGTATCAAAAGAAGCGTCTTGACGAGGGCTACAACAATCACTTTACGCCGTGGCCCTAGCTTTTAAGGGGGCAGAGCTAGAGCCGGTTGGACATTTTGTCCAGGACCATTTTGTCCAAGTATGTGAATCGACCTTAAGGCTCTATGACCTGTGGAATCGAAGTCAGGGGTCCAATAAGTTTCTGCAGTGACGGAATTCGGTACAAAATATTTTCACTTCAACCCAACAAAGCAAATTGAAAATGCACTCAAATGCGTTTGTCCCCGACTAAGCTTTAAAACATGTTTAGGTCGATAAATCGAGCTCTCAAGGTACTTGCTACCAAGAGGTACTTCAAGTACCTACTTGCTATCAAAAAATTGTGATCATTTCCAATCCTACTATGCATAATTAGCGAAAATTAGTACGATTCATTCGTTTATTTTGTTCTCTGCGTGCACTCTGGTAGTAAAACTGTAGGGCCTGAAGGCACCCTTTTGGGCCTTGAAATTAGGAAGATAGGGTTTTATATCAATAATTTTGCTCCGACTTTAAATGTAGTCACTATGAAAATTAAAATAAAATTTATTTTATGAAAAATATTTTGTAGAGCTCGTTACTGTCTTCAGAAGCTTTCAGAAGCCCCCGGAAGGCTTAAGGTTCGGATCGAAAATTTTTTACCCGATATAAAAAGCACCTAGGTTAAAATGCCCTTCAGGGCCATCTTTGTTACCCCGAACACCCTCTGGTTGGGCCAGTGAATGGGCTCTTACTTCATGTAAGAAGACAAAAACACAAATAGGGTTGGTCGAGCTTAAATTACACGTTAAATATTTAAGACCTCAATTTGCCTTATGAATGTTAATTTTGTTCAATATACTTCAAATTTAACATTATCGTTCATGCTGTTAATGTTCTTGGGTTCCAAGTGACTCCTGGTGAACTCGATTTTCTTTGAATCGTCCTTTCCAAAGTCATAGGAAAGCTTGATATTAATGTCAAAAGTTGATTGGGAAAGAAAAGAAGGTTGGGGAAGGTTTGAAAGGTTTTAAGTGAAACGCGCTACGTTGCTGGAACAGAACTGTCTTTATTTATCGAATCAAGTTCTGTAGACACTTTTCGCCATTCATTACTAACCTACGTCACAAACAATTCATTTTTGTATGTGACACCTCTCCTTCCGGGAAAAAATCATTTTTCTAGTTCTCATCCTTTTCAATTGTTACAAATTTTTCGATTTTTATAAAATATTCTCCCGTGTTTTTCAAAAATTTTTTTCCAAATACGTACAAAAGTATGTGTATGCCTGTTGGCATGCCTAAGAAAGATTTGCCTTATGTAACAATTTGGGGCCTTTTTGTACCTTTATTGAGTCTGCATTGCCTCTGCATTGGCATAATCTATCTCAAAATCTTATCATAATCATGAAAAATAATATCAAAATTAATATTTCTTAACACTATTCATATGTATTGTTTTTAACCTATTCCTTTCATCCAAATATTTCACATTTTCAGCCTCTAAATCTAAAACAACAAAAGGTCCTTTGTATTACAACTCATGTTTTTGAGCTGTTTTATCCAAAATCTTAATTCTATCTCTTTTTATAATATTTAATGGTTAACATGTTTTTTTTTCTATCGTTCTATGCTTTGTCTTAATTAACAAATCATGTGCATTTTTGCATGCAACTTGCATCTTAAATTTAAAATCCTTAATAGACGAGTCAAGGTCGTAATTAGGGTCAATTCTGTCCCTTGTCAGTTCAGAAGGTTAAGTCAAAATTCGTCCAAAAACAAGCTCAAATGGTGTGTAACCATGAGCTGAGTGTGGTGTTGTATTGTATGAAAATGCGTAGAATGGGATCCATTCGTCCCAGTCAAAAAGTTTTTCGCTCAAATAGATTCTTAAGAATTTGTTTAAAACTCGATGGTTACGTTCTATGGAACCCATGGTTTGAAGGTGATAAGGCGTACTTGTCGAGTGTGTTAACTCAAACAATTTCGTCATCTCAAGCCAACTTTTGTTCACGTATTCCGAACCCATGTTCATTTTTATACTCTTGGGTATGCCAAAAGTAAGAAATACATGTTCTAAAAGTGCTTTAGCGGTGATAGAAACATGTTTAGAAGGTAATGGGATTGCAACATACTTAGTTAAATCGCATTGGTCAACAAGTATTTATTGTCTCTGTGTGTTGAAATGCGGGGGCCTACTGTATCGATGGATAGAATTTCAAAGGGTCTTAAAGGTGTAGGAGTCATTGCAAATATCTCTCTCGTATGGGTCGTGATTTTGGCTTTTTACATTTAATGCAGCTTTCAACATTAAACAAAAAGTTATAAAACGAACAACACCTTATAGTCTCTACACTTAAAAACAGAATCTTTCCACGCCGACGCGTTTCGGAGATATTTCTCCATCGACAGGGCGAGTCCGACTAACCACTCTGAAGTCTTATACTTGATGTACGTGTCGTTTCAATGATCTTCGCTGATCAGGGCGCGTGCGATGAGTGTACTCGTAGGCAAGGGAGAGCCAGATAAAAAATAGAAGAGCTTATTGGGGGCTCATCCTCGTTCATCAACGGGCTTTCCCAGGCGTTGAGGTGGAACGATTTCCGGATGGCTTTCTCGAGACCAGACTTTTCCCAATTTATCTCGTGGTTGGTGGCGCACGCCTGGGCGGCTACACTGGATTTTTCGATCCTCCCGTTTCTGGTGTAACTCTTGTGTTCTTTTAGTCTGGTCGCGATCGCTCTTCTTGACTGGCCGTAATAGACAGACGGACAATCCTTGCACTTCACCGAATAGATACCCGAGAGCTCTTCTGGCTCGTTCTTGTCTTTGGCCCTGCAGATCAGACTCTTCAGTGTGTCTGGGCTTCTGAAGACTGCCTGGAAGCCGAATCTCTCCACGAGGTGTGAGATCGAGTTGGTGACTCTCAGCTAGAATGACAAGCTTATCCGTTTCGGAACTGTGCCTTGCATCGGTTCAAGTGCCGAAACTTCACTCCTCCTCTTTTTCCTCACATGTTTCCGGAAAATGACGTCCACGAAGCTCCTCGTATAGCCATTCAAGGTTGCGACACTATATATGTGCTCTTTCTCAGTGTCGAAGTCCTGCTTTTCCATCGGGATACTCAACAGACGATGAACCATTGAGTGGAAAGCGGCTTGTTTCTGGGGTCCTGGGTGGCTGGAGTCTGAGGTAATGAATCGGTCTGTGCTTGTGGGTTTCCGGAAAATTGAGAATTTGAGGGTTCCGTCGTCTTTACGGTGGATTTTCAGGTCAAGGAATGGTAGGAAATTCTCTTTTTCTTCTTCCACCGTAAACTTTATGGTGGGAGAAAATACGTTGAGCAGCTCCAAGACAGATCTGAGGTATCTCGTCTTCACCACTGCGAACACGTCGTCCACATATCTGTGCCATATCCTCGGGAAAATCGGATTCTCTTCGAGCTTCATCTCCAGATCGCTCATGAACAAATCAGCTAGAAACGGGGAGAGTTTTGACCCCATACTCAGGCCAAAGGTCTGCTTGTAAAATTTTCCCCTAAACTGAAAAAAGTTCTGGTTCATGCAGCAGTTGGCGACGGCCAAATAGCACGTAATTTTCCAGGGTGGCGCTCGATGATTCTCCAGGTGTTTTTGGAGGCACTTGAGAGCTTTTTGGACGGGAACGCTTGGGAACAGAGATTGGACGACAAAAGACACGAGAATTTCTCCTCTCCTTAGTTTCACACCCTGCACTTTCTGAACCAGCTCCACCGAATTAATCACGCTGTGACCGTGAGTTATCGGGTAACTCCTCAGTTCTGCCACCAACCACGCAGCTAGTTTCTCAGTGGGAGCATTGATGTTAGACGAAATGGGTCGCATTGCGACTGGGTTCTTGTGTATTTTGGGTAGGCAGTATAGTGAGGGAACTTTCGGATTGGAGACATTCAGCGTCTTCCTCAGAGACTCGTCTTGAAGGGTGGTGGCGAGGAATTTACGGCATTCGTTGGTTTCATCTACCAACGATGGGAGGGGATTTTTCGGCTTACCGTTTTTATATTTCTGTTCCTCATACGGGCCACTCTCTATCATTCCGAAGACCTTATTGTCGTAGTCAGATTTGTCCATTATCACGACTGAATTGCCTTTGTCAGCTTTTGAGTAGATCACGTCGCGAGACTTCAGGAGCTCAACGGTTCTCCACATTTCAAATCATTTTGGCGCTTTACTCGGTTCATTTTGTTCTCTCTTCTGTTGCTGCTGATCAGCACACAGCGCTCAAGTCCATGACATAGTGCTTCTTTTTCCATGCGTGGTGTGCGTTGTATGGAGCTCTCTACGCTGCACACTATGTCGTCTATTGGGGCTCTCCACGAGGGGAGAGCGAAGTTTATACCTCTGTTCAGGAGATTCTTTTCAGCTCCCGAAAATTGCTATGACGACATATTCACTACGAAGTTGCTGATGAATTGAGCGGAACAATGAGGAGAGTAAAGGAGCGCGGCACGATCATTCAGGAGTCTGATGTACTTTCTCTTGTGTCTCATCTTTGTGTCTTTCACGCGTTTAGCTAGATTATCTTCTATACTCTGCATTATTTGGTTCAAACATTTGGTGCTCTTACGAACACAGTGAAACGTAATACAATCCGAATGTGAGTGGCGCGCGGCGATTTTAGTAAGATGTGATAGCGCGGCGTACAAATCCTCATCCACTTTGGACAGAATTCGATGTTTTTCCCGGATTTCTTCAGCGAGCCACACTTTCTTGGCGGTATGAACTGCCTTTTCACTCGCGACACTTTTTATGGAGGATCTCACTCCTCTTTTAATGAAATCGGGAATAAGTCCACTCTTTCTAAACTTCGTCAAGAACCTCAAATGCAACTGTTCTGACCTCTTTTTAGATATTAGCCGGCCATAAAGGCGAACACTGTTTGTTAGGTTGGTAGCCTCCATCATAAATATAAAGGTTTAATCACAGTGTAAAGTAGAGACTTTTATATTTATAGTTTTCAACATGTTTTTCGACTGTTTGGGGCATGTTCCGCCACTTAAACTTTCTTCTCAGTTTGTTATTTAGTCTAGTCTAACCTGGGTGACCAGACATAGGGAATAATGGTTTTCAATAATTATCTGCTCGATTTGTTCCGGATATGTTATGATTTTTTTGGGTGAAAACAAAATAATGTACACATTTTTCAGCCTGCTGATTACATATTTCAAGTCAGGTGGGCCCAATTCCGGTATTATCGCATTTTCTAGCGATAAAGCTACCTCTAAAGGTGCTTGAAATGTATCTTCGAGCCTAGCAACTCCACTCTCTCAGTTTTAATTCCATTGAAAAAAAAATAATAATAATTTTTACCAAAAATTCACCTTTTTCATAAAATAGTGTAGAGCCGCTGCGGTACAATGAGCTGGGCTCTAGTATTTTATGTAGAAGTTAAGTCAAGGTATCTGAGGTACAAAGGGTTTTTCTCGATCTAGTGCACTTCTCGAGAAAATTGGGATTAAGTGTGTGATTTATGAAATTTCAATGAAAGTGAGATTTCTTTCCATTAGTTATCGACCTAAAATTGATTCAATGAACTTAATTTGAGTATATGAGATGCATTTCACAGTTATCCAGACAAAAAATGCAAAAATAGCTCGAAAAATTTTATTTTGTGCCCAATTAGAGCATATGATACGGGTATCTCGTCATTTTTGTGTGGTTCCACCCCCGTAGCTCTGATCTCACAATGGTCTTTGGGAAGTCCCCTCAACTTTTTAAGACACTAAAGATGGTGCTCAAATTTTGACCCCGGAAGCTCTTGGTGAGGAGCTAGAGGGCTTTTTCGGTTGATTTTGGGGGAGCCAGGCATAGGAAAAATTTAAAAAAAATTTTTTTTTGAAAATACCAATTTTGAGGCCGCATTTATCCGAATAGAGAGTCTGGCCAAGAAAATCAGATTTTCCAAAAAAAAATTTTTTCACCGAATTTTTCCTATGCTTGGACCCCCCAAAATTGGCCTTAAAAGCCCTCTAGCTCCTTACCAGGATCTTTCATGTCAAAAAAAAAGTTTAGCATCAGATACATCTTAAAGAGTTCTAGTTACGGCTAGTACATTACTTTGCCCTCCAAGCAACTCCGGAGGAAGGTGAATTTTTGGTAAAAATTATTTTTTTTTTGAATGGAATTTTAGATTTCTACCCCAAAGCTATACTTTTTTAATAAGTCATAGTCCACACAGACTACATAAAAAAATTAGCCCGAAAGCTTGAATTATAAGCTAGTTATGGTCGTTCGAAGTTGACCCCTCCCACAAGGGATGCCAAAAAGTCCAACTTTGAAGGCCAATATCTCGAGAACGGTAGGTCTGAGCGAAAAAGTTACCATATTAAGGTTTTCACATATTTAAAGGAGAGTCCGACGGTACCCGACTTAATCCATTTTACGAACAAAATTTACATACTTTTGCGATCTGGGTGTCTAGGTCTTTTAGTAGTCTGTGGTCAGTAATAATTACAAAAAGCTGTAAACCTCTTTACTTCCTTTTTGTCTTGGGGTATCGGGAAATTTTTTACTACCACGAATCGGGCAAGATGCCCTCTCGAGTAATTACCAAATCGCCTAATTTTGTGTCCGAGGAATTTTACCTCTTTTTGAAAAAATTTGTATTTCTCCGGATTTAGTTTAAGGTTCCTTTTTCGCAAACATCAAAAACTTCTGCCAAATTTTTCAAATGATGTTCTTCTGAACAACCTAAAACAATTATGTCGTCTAAACACAAAAACAAATCTCTGGGGGGAGACCAGAGGTGGCTATGTTTAACATCCTCTGGAATGAGTTTGGGGTCACATTAAGGCCGAAAGGTAGCTGTTTATACTGGTAGTGGCCTCTATCTGTTGAAAATGCCGTATACTTCCGAGAGTCTTTTTCCAATCCAATTTGCAAAAATCCATTTCTAAAATCCAAAGTGCTGTAGAAGCGGGATCTTCCTAATTGATCGAGTATGTCGTCAATTCTGGGACAAGGGAATTTATCTGGTATGAGCTTTCTATTAAGAGCACGAAAATCTACGACCAAACGCCATTTCTTTGTTTCGTGTTGAGATTTCGTTAGGACAAGTAAAATTGGGCTATTAAATGGGCTAACTGAATGCCTTCACTGACAAAAATTGGGGGGAAGTCAACCTCAAAAATAGTCCTTATCTCAAAGAGTCGTTTTGGGACATCATTTAATAGTTAAACTGACCTCTAACCATACTTAAATCAACATCAGATTAAAGGAAATGGCAACTTTATTTGGATGGATTTAAACTCCTTTGATGTTATATTTACCTCTAAAGAGATAAACTTTCAATTACCTAAGCTCTATTAGGCACTTAAAAATGTTAAATTTATCCGTTTCTTAGGTGAATTTTAAACTAGTTAGGGATGAATTTCAACGAGCTAGGGGTATTTCAACACTTATTAGGGTGCAGTCAAAACCATCACGATATTAAAATAAACTCTTTTCTGCGTAAAATAAACCATTTTATATTACGTACTTAAATCAATTGAGAATGTTATAACATTGACATATTTTGAATTAAACGCTTTTGTTGTTAATTTTCAAAATATGTATTTATTTTAGTTACTATTTACCATGAGTCTAGACTCTATGCTATTTACATACATTTTACCATTAAGGTTAAAAGTAAGGAATTTTTACTTAAGAGCTCAAATTCTACTAAGTTATAATTTTTTAGAAAGCTTACAATTTGGTACAAAGATACATCTTCAATACAATCTGTTTCAATTTCTTCTAATATGACATAAAATTTTTCTTTTCGAACTAAGATTACTTTGCTTCAGTTTGCGAAGAGCTGGAAATGCAAGAAATGTTTTTTTGGATCCTTCCATTCTAATAATCGACACACTCCACTTCAAAACATAGTCGTCTTCGTCGAAATCTTTTGAAACCGCTTCTTCCAAAAATTCTACCAAACCAGCATCTTCTTCTGTCACTTCTTCAACAACTTTGTTTATTTCACGCCTCTCTCTCACGTTGACGCATCTCAACCTCGATTAAAAGTGCTTTAAGCCTCATGTATTCCTCAAAAAAGGCTCCTCTTGCACAGTGGCCGTTTGATGCACCAACATAAAAAGTTCCTTGAATGGCATCAATGAAAACCCAGAAGAGGAAGGGTTGGGGGAAATTTCTTTCACAAAAAAAAAATCTTTAAAGATTAACTAATAATCATCTGTTTCAGTTCCGAGCTCCATGCAAAAGTCTTTATCTGCTTCAATAAGGACATCAGGAATCAAACGTTGCGAAGCATTATCTTTCAGCATGAAAGCAATAACAATATTTTAGACACATGCCCCGGTCCAAACGTCTTATTTTTTTGGTAAAATGTAACTTATGCTTCTACTAAAGGATTCCACAAAAGTCCGGCCGGAGCTACTTCTGTCGCAAATAAGGCCGGAGAATCAATTTCGAAGAGCTGCAAAATGATGCCTCTCGAGCGTTGAAAATAAAGAAGGACCGAAATCTGCGCACCTCTGCCTTTTATGCAAGGCCAAGGAGGCCGACTGTTGTTAACATCGCAAGCCTGTTCAAAATCGCCGTTGCGTATGTGGAAGCCAAAACTGTGCTTCCACATAACTCCCCCTCTCCTCACAGAACGAAAGTGACATGCTTTTCGCACGGTTTTAAACTCAGCAGTGCTGGTTTTAGCCTATCAATTGAGATTTTCTCTGTCTTTCCTTCCCGGTCGATCAAGTAGAACTTACGGAAGCGTTTCAGTACCCTAAAAGGGCCTTCGTAAGGTGTCTTGTGGCTCCCTGTTTGAACTTTTACAACCTTCACAAGCACATATTCGCAGTCATTCAGAGCCACAGGAACATAACTTTTACCAGTGGTCGGGATCCGGGTGGGTGGGGGGCGAATTTCACTCATGTGTTTCTTCAACTGTTGTACAAAATCGCTGGGGTCTGTGACCGTTTCTGGCTTCTTAGGAACATATATTTCTTCGGGTAAACGCAAATTTTCTCCGTAAAGCATATCTGCAGGGGAGAAACCGGAATCTTGCTTTGAGGTGGTTCTAAGACCTAAAAGAACAAGTGGACAAGTGGGGTGGGTCACAATAGGATCTTCGGGACCTGCGTGACCCTCTGCCCCACCCCAGATCTATCTATCTAACAAGTGGGAGTTTCTCCGACCAGTTCAAATAATCTCTTGAAAGGCGGTCTTGAGAGTCCGTTTGACTGGGGGTGGTAAGTCGTTGTCCTAATCCTAAGAGTTTGCACAATTCCCTAAAAAGTCTCGATTCAAATTGTGTTCCCTGGTCCGTAGTGACCTCTTCGGGGACTCCAAAACGTGAAACATATTCCCTGACAAAAGTGCGGGCCACTGTCTTGGCTGTGATATCTTTAAGAGGGTAGGCCTCGGGCCATTGGAAAATCTATCGACTGCCGTGAGTAAGTATGAGTATCCGTCTGAAATGGGCATGGGGCCGACGAGATCGATGTGAATCTGCGTAAACCTGCCCTTTGAAATTGGAATAGCCTCGACAGGTGACTTGGTGTGCTTATCAGAGACGTACCTAGGATTTGAAACCGGGGGGCTAAACCTTGAGCGGGGGCCCCCTTCCAATCGAGTGCCGCGTTTACCTATTTGGGGGCCCCTGGACACTTATAAGGTCCCCCCCCCTTATCCCAATAAAAATTTAATTTCTACAGCAAATAGGTTTTTTTCAGTTATTCACCGAAATTTTAGATGGGTTACAATTTAAATTCATAAATAAAAAAAAAATTTTATATACTGTACAGAATATTCCTGCAAATTTTTTATATTGATACAAATAATATGTACAAAATATTATGTCACGTGTTTGAAATGAATTACCGAGGCCGTTTTTATTTCGAGGCCACCCACCTCTACACAAATTTTCTAACATTTTTGCCAGACCATATATGTCAAAAATGTATCTTAAATTATTTACATAAATTTGGAGCGGTTTTGGAATTTATTTTTAAAAAGGCCCGCCGCAGGCGCGAAAATTTTTAGGAGTATGCAATAATTGAGAATAAGAAAACCATGTTTAAAGCTCCTTTAAGAATCGAAAAATCAAAAGCAATGACTAAAATCCCTATCCAGCTTCAAATTGTTGAAAAAGTCACAGTTGTGTTGGGTCATAAGCAATTTATGTATTTCAAAGGACTGAGATGTAAAAAGTGAAAGTAAAACAGCGCGCCGCAGGCGCAAAATTTTTAAAGCCTTTTTAAGTTTTGAAGAATTTAGAGCCTCCTTAATAAAATGGGGCCCCTACAGACATGAATGTGGGGCCCCCTGCTAAATAAAATGGGGCGGAAAGTTCTAAGTTTCTGAAAATTTTTGGTCCCTTCGGGACCAAAATTTTACCGAATTTTTCAAGATTTGGGGGCCTCTGGGCAATGTCCAATTTGTCCATATGATAAACGCGGCACTGTTCCTATCCCTCTTGATTCAAAAGGGGGCCCCCTCGAATAAGCTGGTGGGCCCCCTGATTCAAAAAGTGGGCCCCCTTGATTCAAAAATGGGGGCCCCCTGATTCAATAAGTGGGCCCCATGATTCGAAAATAGGGGCCCCCTCAAATTAAAATATGGGCCCTTTAAAGGCCTTATTTTAGTATTTATTTTTTTTTAAATCGGGCCCCTTCGGGGCCTTTAAAATAATAATAAAATTTCGGGGCCCCTACGGGGCCCTTCTGAAAAAGCTCGGGGGGGCTAAGCCTATCCTAGCCCCCCCCTAGGTACGTCTCTGGTGCTTATTAACTTTCTCCTTCTGGCATGTAAGGCAGGTCCGTGACCAATCGTTCAAATCCTTATTCATATTAGGCCAAAAATAACATGCAGTAACTCGCGATCTGGTCCCTCGTATCCCGGGGTGTGAAACATTGTGGAATAGCTCGAAAATCTGTCTTCGCATTGGTTCTGGGACCAATGGTCTGTTTCGAGATGTTGAAGTTTCACAGATGAGGCTAAAAGCAGAAGCTAAAACTTGGATTCTCTCCAGTTTAAAAGATAGTTTGACTCTAAACCCGGAGTCTAAAATTCCCTTCAGCTCTTCATCGTTCTCCTGGGCTTCAACCAAAGCTTGTAGATTGACGATTGTAAATCCAAGGTTGCTGAATCGGTACGAGAGAGCGCGTCAGCGACTGTGTTGTCGCTGCCCTTAATAAATCGAATGTCTGACGTAAATTGCGAAATATAATGCAAATAACGTTCCTGTCTTGGGTTCTTTTCAGATCTTGATTTCAATGCAAATGTAAGAGGTTTGTGATCGGTATGAATTGAAAATTCCCTGCCTTCAACGAAATAACGAAAATGTTTTATGGCAAGATAGGCGGCCAAAAGTTCGCGATCGAAAGTGGAATATTTCTGCTGGGCTGGCGAGAATTTCTTTGAATAAAAGCTTTGAATAAAAAGCTAGAGGTTCCCATCGACCTTCGTAAAATTGTTGAAGAACTGCGCCAGCTGCGAGCTCGGATGCATCGCATGTTATGCTATATTGCGCGTTATCCTATGGATAAACCAGAAGGGTAGCTTTTGACATGGCTGTTCTGGCTTCTGTGAGCGCTTTCTCGCAGTCTGGAGGCCAAAAGAATGATTTGGCTGGTAGCTTTGCACTGTCAGCCTTTCTACCCGTTTATTGGTGCTAAAATGTGTGCTAGTTTTGGAATAAAACGACGATAATAATTTATCATACCTATAAAACGCTGTGCCTGTTTGTAAGTCTGGGGAGATGGAAAATTGCTAATTGCTTCTACGCGACTATGAAAAGGTTTAACGCCGGATTCCGAAATCTCGTGACTCAAAAATTCAATTTCCGTGACGCCAAAAAGACATTTTGAGGCTTTTATCTTCAGACCGTACTCTGTGAGTCTTTCGAAAAGTTTTCGCAAGTGTTCTTAATGTTGCTCGGAGGTTTTACTTGCCACGAAAATGTCGTCGATGTAGACATATGCAAAATCCAGTCCAAGGAGGACCTGGTGCATGAACCTTTGGAAAGTCTGGGCGGCATTTCGTAAACCGAATGGCATTCTTAAAAACTCGAACAAGCCGAACGGTGTCGTTATTGCGGTCTTACTAATGTCTTCTTGAGCTACCGGGATCTGATGATACGCGCGCACCAGATCAATCCTCGAGAAGATCTTGCATCCGTTTAAACTATTAGTGAAACAGTGGATGTGCGGGAGGGGGTAGCGGTCGGGGATTGTGATAGCGTTCAAGTGGCGAAAATCTCCATAGGGGCGCCAGTCGGAACTGTCTCGTTTCGGTACCATATGAAGCGCGGAAGAATAGTGGGAAGAGGAGGGTTTGCATATTCCTATCTGACACATGTATTCGAATTCCTGTCTGGCCTGTCTCAGTTTCTCGGGATTCAGTTGGCGAGGTCTCGTGAACGGTAATTGACCCTTAGTTAGTATATAGTGAACAACAGAGTGATTGACTGGTGTGTTGTAATTGGGCTCCTTGGTCAGTGACCGGAATTGTGATAAAATCTCCTGAAATTGATTGTCTAACTGAAAGTGTTTCGGAAGTGGTTCTGAGTCTAGCTGGGAAATTCCATTGGAAACGATTTTCGAATTTCAATCTATCAAAATCTTCCCTTTCAGATCAATAAGCAGGTCGTATCGACTTATAAAATCCACTCCTATAATTGGCTTTGTGACACTCGCGACGATAAATGGTGGGTAAATTTTTTCCTAAGTCCTAAATTAATACTAAAAAGTTTCGTTCCGTAAACTGAAATTCTACTGCCACACAATGGTCGATTTTGGTAATTTCACGCGAAATATATCTTTTTTTCTCCTCTCCGAGTACAAAGATAGCTCAAACAGGTATCGTTAGAACAAGCAAACTTTTGCAAGTTCACAGCACTTTAATTCATAAAAAAATACCCATCTGTTCAGAAGTTATGAGGGTTTAAAGTTGGGAACCTCAAATTCGTGAAAAAAGGCCGAAGAGGTCAACTTTGAAAATTCATATTTCCTAAGCGGATAAAGCTTTTTTTTACCAAATAATTTTTAAAAATCAGTTTTGGGCTCTTTCTCAGCATAGGCATACGATTACTTGTTCAACTCTAAAATCCGAAACAAATCGTAGACTTAACTCACGGAGCTTGTTTTGGGCATTTTGAATAGATAAAACTATAGTCTATTCAAATAAAATAAAATAAAGTTATTTTTGTTATTTAAAATGTTCACTTTTTAGGGCATTATTCATCTTCGATGATGATTGTAGAGGCCAAATCAATTAAACCTATTTCCGGTTATCCAAATTGTCTGAATTTTCTATGGCACACTAGACTTGTGGTCCACTAACAGACCCTGAAACAAAAGACGCCACATCTCAGTTTTACGGAAATTAAAAATCCTTAAAAACCCAAAAATGTCTATTTTCGAGAAAAAAAATTCCCCTTAAAAAGTAAAAATATTTGAATTTTTAAGTTGTTTTCTAAAATTTCACTATTTTTACTGATTTTTAAAAATTATTTGGTCAAAAAAGCTTTATCCGCTTAGGAAATATGAATTTTCAAAGTTGACCTCTTCGGCCTTTTTTCACGAATTTGAGGTTCCCAACTTTAAACCCTCATAACTTCTGAACAGATAGGTATTTTTTTATGATTTAAAGTGCTGTGAACTTGCAAAAGTTTGTTTGTTCAAACGATACCCGTTTGAGCTATCTTTGTACTCGGAGAGGAGAAAAAAAGATATATTTCGCGTGAAATGACCAAAATCGACCATTGTGTGCCATTTGCGGCTGAAATGTGGTGCGTAATATTAGAACTAAAATTTCCTGCGTTTGCTCTTGAGATCACTGACGATGCCATCACACTAGGCAATTTAAATTGCCGCGATTTGGGCAATTTCAGGCAAATCCAGTGGCCACAAAACTGGCAATTTTTACCCAGAGCAAATAATCAGAATCAGGGCAACTAATATTGCCAAAAATCGGGCAAGTTTTTGTAGTGTGATGGCAACCTGATAAGTCTGCTCCACTATCAACGAGGAAACGTATTTTGGAGGGGGTTGTTCATAAAAAGGCGGGCTGATTTCCCGAAGTTGTAGCTTCCCGCCGAAGCCACAACGGGATCTAGTTTCCCGATTTCTGAGGATACGTGCAGGGCCTTCAGCAGAATTTAGCGTTTGACCCGAACTTTTTGTGGTAGTAGCACAGCTGGTTTGAATCGTTCCCGATTGGACTCGTGTTGTTTCGCGTGAAATGCATCGACCTTCGAAAAAAAAAAAATCGCCTATATGGGCGTCTCGGCCTTGGTGATTTGAAATCCCTATCATAATTGCGCAGCGAACGTCTTCTTTTTTCTTTTTTTTGTGTGTGTGTGGGGTGAAGAGAGACGCACAATAAGACATGTACCTCTCCCTTCTTCACTTCGACCTGGAAGATCTTTTGTGAAAAACCCATTCATTGTTCATGAGCAGATGGTTCCTAGACCATGTCTCGCAAAGAAGTCCAAGATCAGGCGGAAGCTCATGTGTCTAATGTCAACCAAGGTGGGGAATCCCCTTCCCAACAAGTTCCATCTGGCCCTCATCTTCGGTTCACATTCACATAGAATGTGAACCGGGGTTTCCCCGCCTTTACCGCAAAACCTGCACATGGGGTCCCCGGGACGGCCGATACGGCCGGTCTCATGGGCCCCCGAATCCGCAGTGCCCGGTGAGAATGCCAACCAAGAGTCTAAGTTCGGATCTGTTCAGTCCGAGTGCCTCTTTAGCTCTCATTAGCCCTCTTTAGCTCTCTCACCCGCCCAGAGGAAGTTCCTCGAGTGGGAGTCGATTGACAGACCGTGGAAGTACTTCTCCATGCACTTCCCCTCCCATCTGTCCATCTCCCTCCTGAAACAACCCAGGCTGAAGCCACAGAAGGGTTCAGGGCCGACAAAGTCCTTCCCCGAACCCCCCTTTGCCAACATCTGAGAGGGAAAAAACTCGCAATAACGTTTGTTTCAGGGTAGTGTATGGCGTGTCACCCGGATTTGTAATCGCGTCTGAAGCTTTAAATGCTACTTCTTCAGAAAGGTTTGCCAACACATGACCAAATTTTGTCTGCTCCGTTACGATATTTGCCAGTGCAAATTGCGCTTCAAGGTTGCAAAACCACAAATTAGGATTTGTTTGCCAGAAAGACGGAATTCTAACTTCTCTCAACGCTTCTACATGAGCCGTAGTGGCCCCAAAGATCGACGGGGTAAGGACCGAAGAATTGTTTTCGTTTCCTGGCATGCTCGCGGAAGAGGTGGGGGAATTTGAAGAATTAAGGTGGTCAAAAAATTCTTGCAATGGCTTACTCTGTCTCATATGTGGCTCAATGAGCCGGCCGGAAAGTCTGTGACTTAATATACAGGGTTGGGCGGGCATATGTTTGGTCACACTTTTTTGGCGGCTTGTATTGGTACACAAACGCAATGTTGAACACTGTTTACAGCTGATTTTGAAAGACCATTATATTATTTAATCACCCAAAAATTTTCATTTGAATCGGACAAAAGACTCAAAACCTACACAAAAATGACTGAAGTGAAGTCAATTATTGTTAAGAAAAGTTTAGAAGGAAAAAAAGTTTCCGAAATTGTCACGGAGCTGGCCGCCTTAAATATAAACCGTAGATTTGTTTACCGGGTACGCAAACTTAATGCAGAGACTGGAGATGTTAAAAATAGACCCATATCTGGACGGCCGCGGACTATTAGAACTAAAGAGGTGATCAAGTGTGTTCGGGAGCAGATTCGCCGAAAGCCCGACCAATCAATGAACCTGATGGCAAAAAATCTGGAAATTTCTCGTCGAAGCCTCGGACGAATTTTTCATGAAGACCTAGGACTACAGACTACAGCAGAACAATTCATGGGCTTACAGAAGCTCAAAAAGAAAAGCGGCTTCAAAGATGCAGAGTCCTGCTTCGTCGGCACGCAAATGAAGAAATCATCTTCTGCGTCGAAAAGTTTTTTTTATTGCAAGAGAACTACAACCCGCAAAATAACCGCGTGTATGCAGGATCAAAGAAGGACACACAATGGGAACTTTTGATTTATTACGGGGCCAAAATTCAAAAACACTAAAGCTTGATCAAAGAGGCCAAAAGAGGGGTCACTGAATTAATGAAGAAATCCTGCGTCCTCCGGTATCTTTGGTTTTTTGATCGAGCTTTCGGTTGCTGAGATATGCACGTTCAAAGTTGGACCTTAAAAATTTTTCCTAGAAAAATTGATTTTGTTCTCAGTCGCCCAATTTTGAAAAATCATTTCTCTTATGCGTCCTTAAGTTATTTGTTTCATTTTCTTTTTAAAATGTCATTTGATATTATTGTTATTTTTTAAAATATACTTTGTTAAAAAATATTACTATATATAATATTTATGATTTATTGAAAAAAGCCCTTTTTACCTTGAAAATCAACAAATTTTGGATCGGAAGTAATATCCCTCGGCCTCAGTTGGTGAACAGATTTTTTTCCTGTATTCTTCATGAATAGAGAAGTCAAAAAAATAGTAGTAAAATATTCATGAAAATTTCTGTTCGGCGCAATTAATTTTCAAAGGTGCATTTAAGATGATTTTTCCGATTTTTCTTCAATTTGTTAGTTACTTTTTAAGACAATCCAAGGTTTTAAGGGTGTCAAAATTTGGAAAAAAATGCATTTTTGTGCATGATTTGTCCGTCTATTTGACTGTTCGTCAGTTTGTCCGTCTGTCGGTCCGTTCGTCTGTCATGCATTTCAGACATGGTTGGGGAAAACCAGGGAAAACTTTTCTATTTCTCAATCAAACTATAAAAAATGGCACATTTTCGAAAAGCTGATAAAATTTCTAATCGATTGATGTATTATTTTTTTATTTTATAACTTAAACATAAAGTAAATTTAACTTTTTATGTAAAATTTATGACCAGAACAAAGGGAAAAGCCAATTAAAGCCCCTTTAATCTTTAGTAGGAGAATAATATTTTAGATTATGGCTATTTAGAGCACAAAAATTTCGAATCTATGAAAAAAAAGAACTTTTCATGAAAAATTTATAAACTTTCCTAAATTTTCCAAGGGAGCCTATTCAAGATGGTGAAATTTCCAAATTTTTTTTATAAAATCAGATTCCTCGACACCAAAAACCAATTTTTAGCTCGATCTAAGCTTTTTTTGAATTTTGGCCCCGTAATCAGTCAAAAGTTCCCATTGTGGGACATTCCAGCTTGCATTCGACATGTAGAAAGATTTCAGAACGTCTCCTCGGTTATGGTTTGGGGGGCTATCCCTCCAAGAGAAAAGTTACCCCTCCTGTTCATAGACAAAGGCGTAAACATCAATTCAAAGTACTACTTGGAAGATGTTCTTCAAGACCATATGTTACCCTGGATTCAGAGTAACTACAAAGAGGACAAATATTGCTTCCAGCAAGATGGAGCTTCAGCCCACACAGCGAAAATTGTTCAGGAGTGGTGTGGAGCAAATTTGAGTGACTTTATCCCTAAAGATCAATGGCCTCCAAGCTCCCCGGACCTAAACCCCCTGGACTTTTGCATATGGGGCTATATGTTTGGCAAAATGGACTTGAAAAAAAATTCGCGGGATCAAGCAATTCAAAGAGTACATCATGAAAATATGGGACCAGATACCAATGGATGTCGTGCGTGCCCCGTGTGAGAAGTTTCGCCAACGTTTAGATAAAGTTCAGGAACTTAGAGGTGAAAGACTTGAATGAAACTTTGGTCGATTAATGAGTTTGTCCTAAGAAATAAATAAAGCAATGACTTTTAATTTTAAAGTGTTTAGAAACATGAAAAAAAAATGAAACAAGTGTGACCAAACATATGCCCAACCCTGTAAATGCAGAATTTTCGGATTTAATTCAAAAAAATAATATCAAAAATCGCTCGAGAAACCAAGTCTTACTCCCGTTGCCTCGGATTCGAGGGTCCCTGCGACGTCCTTCGTCCTCAAGCGGGATTGCTGCGCTGGTGGTCTCGGCTTGCTTGCCTTAGCTGCGCTTCCTGATGAACGGTCCGTCGGGTGGGGCAATGTGGCGAGACGCGATGGATTTTTGCTCACCTTTTTTCTGGTTTCTCGCTGCTTGCTGGGGTGGGATGAGGCCCGTGCTGAGGCGCGATGAATGTTTGCTCGCCTTTTTCTGCTTCTTCGATGCTTGATGCTTCCTTGTCCGCTTATTGCCACTTCCTTCCACGCTTGACTGTTTGCGCTGGGGCAATGCGATGAATGCGCTGTCTTGATTTAGTAGCCTTTTTGTGCGCTTTTTCCTTCTTATTTTACCTCTTTTCTTGTCGAGGTCACCAATTGTTGAGGGTTTTCGTGAATTCAATATTCAACTTTTTTAATTTTGTGAAACTTTAATTATTTTAATATTGACGGAGCTCGACTCCGCTTTGCCTCTCGAGCATTGAAAATAAAGAAGGACCGAAATCTGCGCACTTCTGCTTTTATGGAAGGCCAAGGAGGCCGACTGTTATTAACATCGCAAGCCTGTTCAAAATCGCCGTTGCGCATGTGGAAGCCGAAACTGTGCTTCCACAAAATCAAAGGATTTTGTCGTAACCCATTTTAGGTGTGTATATCCCCTAATTGAGGTTAAAGTAAATACCGTTAGGGACTAGCTTAACTCTTTTTAAGGTTCTTTGAACATTTTTTATTCTCATGGAAACCCCTTTTGGTTGTAAAATAAGCTTATTCTGGTTGAAAAACAAGCTCTAAAAATCCAAATCTAAAACAACTTCAAGAGAGAGAGTAAATTGACCATTTTGCAGTTGATAGCTACATCAAGTGGCGTTGATTTTTCCTTAATAAAAACTTTGATAGAGGAGATCTTAAGGGACTGAGGGTCGGAAGAGATTTCTACATTGAACTTGGCAAGGTTCCGCTGATACTCGTTGTCAAGACTGGCGGTGAAGGGAACGAAGGGAGCTTCGATTTTAACAACTGAACTCCACGACTTGAACTTCTTTTTTTCTTCATTGACGTAGGCGTTCGAAGCCAGTTGAAGCGGTTCTTCGAGTTAGCCAAATCCTTTCCAACTACAACTAGGACCTCGTTCTTGAAGAGGGATCCATATTTACGCTCATAATTGACCTTCGTTTGACCATTAGCGAACTCGTGAAAGTCGCTAAGAAGAGCCAAGTCCAGCAAAAAGTGACCAATTCCCTCCTTGTCTTGCGTGTTTTCGAAAGCTCTATTTACTTGGGCCTTCTTTTTATCGCTACTTAGTTTGTACTTGAGGTCATACTCAAAGCGAGAGCCAATGCGAGTAATAAAGCCATTCATGACGTAAGGAGCGTCGTTGGAAGTAGTGACCTTGAGATTGTTGAAGAGATATTTGGTTTTGCCATTAGCACGTTCCACAAAACCTTGCCGTCAACCTTGTAGCCACCTAGGTTTTCAGAGTTAGAACGTGGATCTTTAATCATGATGATAGGTTTGTACTCTGATTAAACTTCGTTTCCAGAGACATCAAAGTTGATTTTGGCGAGGTACTCATCCTTGTCTAAGCGTCCTGTGGCATAAAGAGAAAACTCTTTTTAGTTTATCTTGAGTCCAGCTTCCACTGAGGCGGTTTTTCGACGGCGGGGTGAGTCGACTTTCACTTTGACAAAGTAGTCGCTATCGTAAGCCCACTGTGATAGCTGTGAAGAGGTTTTGCGAGTCGGATCCGAGCCAGGAGTGTCGAAGACATGTTACGATGGGGTGTTTTGGATCTAAAATTGTTTTTTGTTATATTCTTAGTAAAGTAAATTCATTGAATTTAGATAATCGCTTACTTGAGTCGTCAAAGGTTCCGGAAACTGTGTAGGCTTTTTCGACCTCAGCACGCAATTTAAGCGAGCTGGGACCTGAAAAAGGGAAGGTTGCTGGGTTGGGTCCTTCTCCAGGATTGAAGTCAAGAGTGGGACAAAGGATGAGGCCAACATAAGGCTTGAACTGATCTAAGCAATCGGAGAAGTCCTTTCGGTTCTTGACAGATTCTGGAGCAACAGGGATCTCAACGGTCTCTCGGAGCTTTTCACGAACAGGGCATTGGTTTCGACGTTGAAGAGCTCCTGCTTATCAAGAAACTCAGCTTGACGTCAAAATTGGTCGCGAGCGGTGTGAAAGCCAACCTGGACACCAGTGCTAGAATGCAGGGTTCCTACTAATTTGAGTCCTGCAGCAATTGCAAAGGCGTCAACGGTAAGCTCAATTTTTCCAGCAGCCTCGATGCGGGTAGAGGCTGAACCTTCAACGCCGATTCTTAAGGGAAGTCCAAATGCCGTGGGGTAGACTAGGTCGGCATCCAAGAAGGGAGTTTGGCCCTCATAAACCTTGTTGAAGTCTTTGGCTTGCGCAATTTGCCTAGAGCATGGAAATTTTTTTTAAAACTTTTATATGGAGGGGGCGAATTCCCATTTCCGACAGATGTTCCAACATGAATGACCCTGAGGTTTGTCCCCTACTTGAATCGGAAAAAAATCGGTTTTTTCGGTCCTTAAGCGGAGTAAAAGTGGTATCAGGATATTTGTTATGCTCCAAGAATTCCGAAATGCCACGGCTCGTCAAGAACAACCACCTGGGAGCCGCGCAATCAGCCTCCAAAGTTCGTGATTTTTGCTCTGGAGGTTTTCCTCGCCCGCAAAAACAAATGCTTAACTTTGGAACCTGATTGCGAGACTCCCAGGCCAACCATTTTTCTAGCTTGAGAAATAACTTTTTTATCGATGTTAATGTTTGGCCTCACTCTCAGCTTAGGCATGCGATTACTTGCTCAACTCTTAAATCCAAAACAAATCGTCGACTTAACTCACGGAGCTTGTTTTGGGCATTTTGAATAGATAAAACTATAGTCTATTCAAATAAAATAAAATAAAGTTAATTTTGTTAATTTTTGTGTTCGATGGTGATTGTGGAGGCCAAATCAGTTAAACCTATTTCCGGTTATCCAAATTGTCTGAATTTTTATGGCACATAAGACTTGTAGTCCACTAACAGACCCTGAAATAAAAGACGCCACATTTCAGTTTTACGGAAATTAAAAATCCTTAAAAAAGCCAAAAATATCTATTTTCGAGAGAAAAAATTCCCCTTAAAAAGTAAAAATATTTGAATTTTTAAGTTGTTTTCTAAAATTTCACTATTTTTACTGATTTTTAAAAATTATTTTGTTAAAAACGTTTATCCGCTTAGGAAATATGAATTTTCAAAGTTGACCTCTTCGGCCTTTTTTCACGAATTTGAGATTCCCAACTTTAAACC
This sequence comes from Forcipomyia taiwana, assembly GCA_963930915.1. Taxonomy (NCBI): domain Eukaryota; kingdom Metazoa; phylum Arthropoda; class Insecta; order Diptera; family Ceratopogonidae; genus Forcipomyia; species Forcipomyia taiwana. Next base: position 35,631 of record CAWVOI010000027.1, on the reverse strand, counting down.
CTCATAACTTCTGAACGGATGGGTATTTTTTTATAATTTAAAGTGCTGTGAACTTGCAAAAGTTTGCTTGTTCTAACGATACGTGTTTGAGCTATCTTTGTACTCGGAAAGGAGAAAAAAAGATGTATTTCACTTGAAATAACCAAAATCGACCATTGTGCATTGATTCGCCCACTCCATATAAGAGCGGAAAAAAAATAGAAATTTCCATGCTCTAAGGCAATTTGGCCGTCAACTAGCTTGAAAAACTTCTCGATAAACTCCAGGGGGCTGTTGGGCAGCTCGCTGGACAAGCTGAAGAAGTACACCTCCGTTCCAAAAAGCTTGAAGGACAAGTCGAGTTCTACATCTGAGAATACATCGTTGGAGAGCTGGACCAATTCGCGGAAAGAAGTTACTTCGTCTTTAGAGGCTCGGCGACGGCGTTCGAGGCGCTTATTCGTTTTTTCACGCACCTGGTTGTAGGTCGAGATGAGGTTATTGTAAAGCTCTTGAGTATTTTCGAATGCCAGTTCTCCTTTAGGTCCAGTAACAGTGCTCTAGTACCTGTTCGAGGTTTTCTTTGCGATAGTTTAGCTCAAAAACATTAAAGACAATTCCAAAAAGCTCGCCCATTAAGCTGAAACGCGAGGAGCGAGGTAGCCAGCTTTTTTGTGAGTAAATGACATTGGTATCGACGCTGGCTCCAGCTCCAACGCTCTCAATAGCGTACGAGAATTCCTTGTTGAATAATCTTCTCACATCAGAGGGGAACTTATAGGAAGGTTTGATTTTCCCGTACACGCGTCGAAGGCCTTCTCGGTGAGGGTCGGCGCTTGCTCTAAGACTCGCGAGATGCGAGTTGATGAAGCTTCCAACTTGGTAGACTGGCTCGTCGTCTAGTAAGGCTCTAAATTCATTAGCGTTTGCGGCATTAGGACAGCTTACAAAAGCAAGGTAAGCCTCAATCCGGACCTCTGACTCCTCTTAAGAATATTAAGGGCCAGCATCTGAAGCTTCTTGTTGCGAACATTCCCACTAAAAGCCTCTAGGGCTGCTACTCAGACACGCACAATGGTCGATTTTCGTCATTTCACGCGAAAAATATCTTTTTTTCTCCTCTTCGAGATAGCTCAACCAGGTATCGTTAGAATAAGCAAACTTGACATATTTTTACACCTTAAACGGAAAATTTGAATTTATGGCCATCTGGTGGGAAAAAACAAAATAACGGAAAATTCAAATGAGCGCCATCTGTTGGACAATAGAAGAATAGAAATGGCGCCCTCTCTTGACCAAAAGATTAACTAACGTAACGGTCATTTCAAATCTGCGCTCTCTATGGACCAAAAGATTAATAAACTTAACGGTCATTTCAAATGTGTCTCCTCTCCTTATAAGAAAAGACACCAATCCAGAGGTTATTTTAAATCTGCGCCGTCTATTGAAAAAATTAAAAGCTGTCCATCGGAAAAATTCAAATCAGTGCCATCACCTAACGGGAAATTTGAAATAATGTCATCTGTTGACAGAAATTTTGAATTTTTGCCGGTATTTTGTGCAACACTATTGGCATTTTGTTTAACCAACCATAGAAATTTTCAAATAACGCCATCTGTTGACAGAAAATTTGAATTTTTGCCGGTATTTTGTGCAACACCCTCTATGATCTAAATTTAGTTTACAAAATCTTAAAGGTGATTAAGCAGGCTTTCAAAGATTAAAGCCAGTTTTTATAATGGCATGCGTTTGAGTGCATTTTAAATTCGCTTTGTTTCAAAAGTAGGGTCGAAGTGAACATATTTTGTCCTAAATTCCGACACTGCAGAAACAAATTGGACCCCTGACTTCGATCCCACAGGCCATAAAGCCTTAATGTAGAAGGATATTTCACTAAATTTAGTGTCATTTAACATTCGCCCAAGTTTCTGTTCGATTGGAGTTACAAAATTTTCATTTCATACAAATTTTGGGAGCTCACAGCTCACCTTAGGTCATAGAGACTTACTGTGGCACTGCTTTTTGCTGGATTTAATGCCATCTAACAGTTGCCAAAGTTTCAGCTCAATCGGTTGAATTTGAAATTTTGCCCTTCTGTTCAAGTCTTGTGTGGCCACGTCAGACCCATATTCCTAGACCAAGTCATACCTTTCTGCCAGGTATGCCCATCCAAATATCCAGGGCTCCAAGTGTCAAACAAATGTTTTATGTATGCATGTGAATAATTGTTTATTTTGCTTATTGCGGCCTTATTAGGCGGTTTCACGGGGACTTCCCGCGCAAAAATGTTGAGAAATTTCATCTCAGTTCCGCCTATTATAGGTTCTTTGGGGTTTCGCTCGTGTTTTCTTATCGAAAACGGCGATTACATCGCGAAAAAGGATCGGATGACCCTGATTTTTGGGGAACGAAGCTTCCTGGGGCTGGACTATCCACCAAAAATCAAACCCTGACTGTGGGGACCTTAAAGACCCTTCGTGAGAGAAAAATCAATAAGTTCGGGATTAAATAGTCCCGAACTTTTTCCAAAAGGTCCCCAAAAGTTAGGGTTTGATTTTTGGCGGATATTCCAGCCCCAGGAGACCTCGTTCCGCAAAAATCATGGTCATTCGATCCTTATTCGCGAAGTTATCGCGATTTCGGATCAACAAATGGTGCGGAAAAAAAGTTCGGGACTATTTCAGACACCGAATTTTGATTTTAACAATGAAAAGTCTCGCGTACCCCCAAGTGTTGTACATCAAAATGCGTGTCTTAGAAGTTAGCTACAATTTAGTAACAGGTTTTAGGCAGCTTCAACCCCCGGTAAATAAAGTTTCGCGGATATTAGAGTAAAACTTTCTCCACCCACTATTTCGCAACGAGACCTTGCCTAGTTGCCATTTTGGTATCGACAGACGGGAAATTTGATGTAGATTCCGGCAACACCACATTTGACGCCACAAAAAAACGAATGTTTTCTGAACCCTTTCCTGATATAAACTTAAAAAACCATGACTAAGGCGATACAATCGCCGTTTTCGATAAGAGAAGGCGAGCGAAACCACAAAGAACCTTCGTGGAAGTTTGAATTTGAGACGACTTGGATCTCCCAAAGTACTTCAGTCCGGAGGCTCATCTCTTGGTGGCTGTTTTAAGGGGTCCCTCTAGGGATTTTCACCAAGGATGGGAGCTCTAGCCCCCGTAATTTGGGAATTTTTGTGAAATTTTTGTATGAGAAAATTTCACCAAGATTTGGTTTTCTCTAGCTCCCAAAGTACGGGGGCTAAAGCTCCCATCTTTTGTGACAATCACTAGAGGGACCCTTAAAAACAGCCACCGGAGCCTTTCGGAATTAAGTACTTTGGGAAATTTTTTTCGATCCAAGTAGCTCTCAAATCCAAACTTCCACGAAAATTGGCTGAAAATTTTGCTCTAGTCTACTCCATGAGAAGAGCGACCGACCTGAAAAATATCCATGCTCGAAGCACTTGAAGCCCTGGGTATTTGGATGGGCATACCTGCCAAAAAAGTATGACTTGGTCTAGGAATATGGGTCTGAGGTAGCCACACAGGCATTAATTTTGAATCTGGCAAGGTTCTTAAGCTCCTTGAAGGAAACTTGCATAGCACTTCTAGAAAAAAAGTTATAAGGGTGAGACTAAAAATCTTGCAAAAATGCAATTTTTTCGCTTTCCGACAACGGAACTCAAAATCTACGCGGCCGATTATACTGACAATCGAATTTAGTGTCGCAAATTCCACTAAGAAGCAATTTTTCGATATCTTTTGTGGGAGGTGAGTTATAAGGGTAAAACCAAAAATCGCCTGTTTTCGGCCACATAAGTTCCAATAGTGCTCTCAAAAATTAAGATGTCCCTAAAAACTTTCTTTAACCTTACTTGGAAGTAAATGAAGATGATTTGTGCCAAGTTTCAGCTTCTCAAGTCGAATTTTCATTATATCGCACATGCTCAAAATCTTCATAGTATGTTATAATTATATGTTAAATTTCTTATGTACTCCTCCTTCTTATGTAGACCAGTGGTTAGCAAAAGGGGGAGTTGGGGGGTTGGCTAGCCTTGTGGAGCAAGCAAGAAACGCAGTGGAGCCCCTGGCGAAACGGTGAGCGTTTCAAGCGTGAGTTGGGAACGGTTGTGTGCAAGCGATAAAGACTCCTCAACAAGTCGAATAGTGTAACTTCACGTAATCAAAGCTGTTTTCACCAAACACCACCGGGTTATTTGGGTTACCACATGAGAAAACAAATGAACGAGAGCAAATCAAAATTGAATAAATCGAAAAATTCGGGGATTCGAGCTGGAACTCGAATGTCACTGGAAAAAATCCAGCTCGGGTACCCACATATTTTTACTTTCTTCAACTTTGATTTGCTCTCGTTCATTTGTTTTCGTATGAGATTTCTACTTTGTTCACCTCTTTTATTTCGTTTATTTTAATTTTTTACAGAGACTATTGCGAAAAGAGAAAAATCTGCTCTCTTAGTAATGCACAAAATGATCATCCACTCAAGCTCTCAAACTCTTCTTTGGCTAATCTTTCGGTTTGTATAATGTTTACCCTTTGCTGTTACAAATAATTATGTAAACTGCCTCCTTCTTAATTACTATATTCTATTAGGTGCGCAACTAAGTTTTCGCTGTTTGTCAGTAGATGGCTCTAGCAGTAAGAGTTGGTCAATTTTGATATATCCAAATCGTTACGAACCAAGCTTAGACATATGGTAAACAAACTGCTGCGTCACATGAGTGATTTCGTTTTCGCATTATATACTTCTGGTTAAGTAAAAATGTCTAATTTTGAGCCAAACAACCGTCATTTGCGGGAAGTGTTGATTTTCTTCTTCCATTCAAAAAAAACGGAAGGGTTTTCTTCATCGCATTACAGCAATCCAAAGAGGAAAAATCTTGGGGACTGTCATGCTTCTACGTCGTCAGCTCGGCCGAATATTCACGCTGCAAAGGTTATGCTCTGCATTTGGTGGGACCAGGTCGGTGTTATTTATTATGAGCTGTTGAAACCGAGCGAAACTATCACTGGGGAACGGTATCGAACTCAATTAATGCGATTGAGCCAGGCACTGCGCGAAAAACGGCCACAATACGAGCAGAGACACGAAAAAGTTATTTTGCTGCGTGACAACGCTCGGCCTCACGTTGCTAAGCCTGTTAAAACCTACTTGGGCACGCTCAAATGGCAAGCCCTACCCCACCCGCACAATGGTCGATTTTGGTCATTTCACGCGAAATATATCTTTTTTTCTCCTCTCCGAGTACAAAGATAGCTCAAACGGGTATCGTTTGAACAAACAAACTTTTGCAAGTTCACAGAACTTTAAATCATAAAAAAATGCCTATCTGTTCAGAAGTTATGAGGGTTTAAAGTTGGGAACCTCAAATTCGTGAAAAAAAGGCCGAAGAGGTCAACTTTGAAAATTCATATTTCCTAAGTGGATAAAGCTTTTTTGACCAAATAATTTTTAAAAATCAGTAAAAATAGTAAAATTTTAGAAAACAACTTAAAAATTCAAATATTTTTACTTTTTAAGGGGAATTTTTTCTCTCGAAAATAGACATTTTTGGTTTTTTAAGGATTTTTAATTTCCGTAAAACTGAAATGTGACGTCTTTTGTTTCAGGGTCTGTTAGTGGACCACAAGTCTAGTGTGCCATAAAAAATTCAGACAATTTGGATAACCGGAAATAGGTTTAATTGATTTGGCCTCTACAATCATCATCGAAGATGAATAATGCCCTAAAAAGTGAACATTTTAAATAACAAAAATAACTTTATTTTATTTTATTTGAATAGACTATAGTTTTATCTATTCAAAATGCCCAAAACAAGCTCCGTGAGTTAAGTCTACGATTTGTTTCGGATTTTAGAGTTGAACAAGTAATCGTATGCCTATGCTGAGAGAGAGCCCAAAACATCAACATCGATAAAAAAGTTATTTCTCAAGCTAGAAAAATGGTTTTGGACATTTTGGAAATAAAAAAATTATTGACGTTGAATTCAAATCATTATTTTTCATATTGAAAATATATAACATAAATAATATAAATAACATAATTATTATAAGGTCAATAAAACTTAAAACAATTAATTTCAAAATAAATATTTTTTTTTCTTTTCAAAATTTCCAAAACCATTTTCATGCTTGAGAAATAACTTTTTTATCGATGTTAATGTTTTGGCCTCACTCTCAGCTTAGGCATGCGATTACTTGTTCAACTCTAAAATCCGGAACAAATCGTAGACTTAACTCACGGAGCTTGTTTTGGGCATTTTGAATAGATAAAACTATAGTCTATTCAAATAAAATAAAATAAAGTTATTTTTGTTATTTAAAATGTTCACTTTTTAGGGCATTTTTCATTTTTCATCTTAGAATTAAAATTGGCGTTGAAAATTTTCAAGTAGAATTGAAAAATTTTCAAAAACTTTGGAACTCAAAAATTCTTTCAAATCTGTAATAAAAGAATTTAAAATTTTCTATTCAAATTCTCGCCTCAAATTTGCTTTACAGTACACGAGGTCACTGGGCCCCCTCTAGTGCCCATCTCTGACCACACCAAATGCGTCGAGCGCGCATCTCTTCTGTTGACATTGACTAAATGCAACATACGAAGTGGACGATTATGGGACATCAAAGCAGATATTCTAAATTGGTCCAAATTAAAATTAAATCAATTTTAAATGAACTTTAATGAAGACAAATGACACAAACACAGTAGCAACTTGCACTGATTACGAATGCCGCCCGCCACTAGCCGCCCATGTTGCGCTCTCACGCCAAGAGCAGTAGGTGACACTCCAAATGTTTGGATTGATTGCACATTTTTGGGATTTTAATTATCTCAACGAGAGCCGAGTTCTTTTTTCTCCGTCACGCGACTATTTATTTATTTTCGAGAGGCACAAATCAACGTCAACTGCAGGCTTTTCGTTCTTCTCTCCCCGAGTTACGGAAGGAAATTGAAAATGGAAGTTGGCGCCTGTCGATAAAAGTGTCACGACTCACGGAGGCGCGGAGAACTGGATTGAAACTGAATGCCTTTTTGTCCTCTGACCCACATCCCCTCACGTCTCCAGATATTATTTTCTTAATCCACAAACTTCTCTCCTATTTGTTTTCTATCATTGCCAATGATGAAACCTACACGAAAACATGTCCAACTTTAAAAACAATTCTTCATATTTCCCACTTCTCTCCCCCATTTTTGTCACCATCCTAGTCAGAGGCAGCCCGGACGGGAAGACTCGGATTTCATGCTCGCCTCAAACTTTTCGTGTCAGCCGGAGCGTCTTCCGTCCGGGCCACGTTTGCCGTTCTAAAACCCACCGTGCTCACGTCCCATATATGCGACATTCTGCTCCCTAATCCCCGAAATAACTCAACTCGAATGCCGATACATATTGGGGTTACGGGAGCTGACGCCGACACCGCCGCCGCCGCCGTCGAAAGAAGCCGGAACACGCAAAAAGAAAATAAAACCGGCAGAGCGGGGGAACTTGAGAGGGTGGAAAAATTGGCAATGCGAATATGACGGCCGGTCTGGACTGTTTGGGTGCGACATGTGTCGTCTGGTGGTGTGTTTCCTCTCTCTCCTTTGTGGATGAGGGAGCGTTTCACAATTGATACAACATAATTTATATATTGTTTTTCCATTTCCCGAAAACAAGCAAATAAACAGTATTAGAATTGCAAACGGCTTCTTTACGACTGGGTGGGCCCCAATTGAGACAGCTCCCACAGTTTTGCGGATCGGCTTTTGACCTTACGAATTAGGGCGGAAAATTTCCTTTGTATAGGCAATTTTCTGGGAAATTCGGGAAACTCTGTCTTGGGAAGTAATTAGACGAAATGTGGATGATGAAGTAGTGACGAAATGCAGCATTTAATTAAAATTTGTGGAATTAAATTAATATTTCTAAAGCCACAATATATGAAGAGTATTTAATTTCTTAGTTTGGTGACAAAACATATCTGTTAGTAAAATGCTAACTTAAAATTTAATTTTGTTGCCAACAATTGGAGATATTAATTTAATTCCGCCAAATTAAATGCCCACATGGGGAGGCGGCTTAACCCTGAAAACCGCGAAAATTAATTTAGGGCAATAATTTGTGAACCGAAAGTTGTTGCTGCCTGAACCCTTTTACAAATATCTAGCTGCTTCCAAGACACGCATATTGATATACATACGCAACACTTGGGAGTATGGGAAACTATTTATTAATAAAATTAAACTTTCGCCGCTAAAAGCAATTAAAACAAGCATTTATCAAAATCGGCAGTTATATTTGACACTTGAGGTCATGGGAATGTGATTCGCGCTTAATATCATAGAGCTTGGAAATTTTGATTTTTTTTGGCTGAAAAAATCAAAATTTCCAAAAAAAATTAAATCAAATCAACTTAATGGAACTTAATGGGGGGCTGATCCTGACATATTAAGAACTGCTGGTCTCCCTTTAGTTTGCTCTCCTGCAGAACATAGTCCTCCAATTTGGCTGTGCAGTTCACATCGCTCTAAAATTGAAGTCGAAGTTATTTCGTAAAAATTCCTTAGCCGTGCATCTATTCAGATGCACGCGTAAGGTTGCCATCACACTACATAAAATTACCCGATTTTCGGCAAACTTAGTTGCCCTCTTTCTGATTATTTGCTCTGGGCAAAAATTGCCGCAATTTTGCGGCCACTGGAATTGCCCAAATCGCGGCAATTTAAATTGCCTAGTGTAATGGCACCGTAAGGTTGCGGCAATTTTTGCCCAGAGCAAATAATCAGAATCAGGGCAACTAATATCGCCAAAAATCGGGCAATTTCGTAGTGTGATGGCAACCTAAGGAATGTTCACGAAATAACTTTAACACAGATTTTGGGTTGTCAGATTTTCAATTTTGATAAGATACATCATATTATAATTTTTTGAGTTTATAATACCTTAAGCATGTTAAGAAAAATACCATTTCAATCCACTTCAATCTGAGAAAGATTCAAAAATTTCTGTTTCGGACTCCAAAAAACATTTTTTCCTGACCCTCTGTCGTACTGTGAGCTACACTTTTTCACTTTCTCCCTAGATATTTTATATTTTTTTGAATGCCTGAAACCTCTCAGTCTCAGACCCAAATCTTTCCTAGACCAAGTCACTAATTTTTGCCAGGTATGCCCGTCCGCGTACCCCACGCTCCAAATGTCAAATGCGTGTTTTATTTATATATGTGGAAGTTTGTTTATTTTGCTCATTGCGGCCTTATTAGGCCGTTTCACGGGGATTTCCAGTGCAAAAGAGTTGCGTAATTTTATCCCCGTTCCGTCAATTATACATTCTCTGGGGTTCCGCTCGCGTTTTCATAACAAAAACGGCGATTACATCGCCGTAGTCGTGGTTGCATAAATTTTTATCAGGAGAGGGTTCAGAAAACATTCATTTTTTCGATGAAAACTTTAATGATGATGGTATTGTCGGAATCTAGATTAAATTCCGCGTGTTTTGATATCAAATTGACTGCTAGGCGAGGTCTGGTTGCGAAATGGTGGGTGAAAGAAAATTTACCCTGATGTCGCGAAACTTTATTTTGTGCCGATAATTTTCAAACCAGGGGTTTTCGCTGCCTAAAACCTTCAACAAAATTGTAGCTGCTTTCGAAACACGCATTTTGATATGCAACACTTGGGGGTTTGCGAATCTCTTCATTGTTAAAATCCACAGACTACTAAAGTACCTAGACACCCAGATCGCAAAAGTATGTAAATTTTGTTCGTAAAATAGATTAAGTCAGGTACCGTCAGACTCTCCTTTGAAAATGTGAAAACCTTAATATGGTAACTTTTTCCCTCAGACCTACCGTTCTCGAGATATTGGCCTTCAAAGTTGGACTTTTTGGCATCCTCTGTGGGAGGGGTCAACTTCGAACGACCATAACTAGCTTATAATTCAAGCTTTTGGGCTAACTTTTTTTATGTAGTCTGTTTGGACTATGACTTATTAAAAAAAGTATAGCTTTGGGGTAGAAATCTAAAATTCCATTGAAAAAATTTTTTTGAATTTTTACCGAAAATTCACCTTTTTCATAAAATAGCGTAGAGCCGCTGCGTTTCTCGAGAAGTGCACTAGATCGAGAAAAACCCTTTGTACCTCAGATACCTTGACTTAACCTCTACATAAAATACTAGAGCTCAGCTCATTGTAAGGACATTTGGAGCGCGGGGTACGCGGACGGGCATACCTGGCAAAAATTAGTGACTTGGTCTAGGAAAGATTTGGGTCTGAGCTCTCAGTAGATTTAGGTTGAAAATAGTCGGATACTTTTCGATGGGACGAGGTTTTGGTATATGAGTAGGTAAATGCTCTTAGAGAGGTAACATGACTCTTTGGCTTAGAAATGAGTTTCAGCTTTTCTAAAGTAATGAATGGAAGCAAGGTTTAGGCATTATGTTGGCTCATGATCGGGGTTGTTATTCGCGAGTAACAATTGGTTTCCCCAACAATTTCGGATAGAAATATGTAACATTAATGTTCTGACTTTCTGTTAAATTTAGTTTTCTTGACATATATCCAGATGACTTGCTAAATCATGATTTTAAGTAAAATTTTTTAAGGATATTTGAACTGTTAGCTGTTCTTTAGACCCAAAAAAAAATTTCTGAAAAGGATTGAAAACCTAGAGCATGGAAATTTTCACTTTTTTGCCACTTTATAAAGTGGCAAAAAAGTGAAAATTTCCATTCTCTAGGATTGAAAACCAGGTAAGCAACTTTCATGCTAGCGTATGTTTTTGTCCTCTATTAAAATTGAGCTTCGATTTCTGTCCTGCATATTCTTCATAGAGTTCCTGGGTCTTAGCTGTGCAGACTTGGTTATGAAAGGTCTTAATTTGGTTTAAAATCACTTTGTATGACCTCTAAGTTTTTTCTTATTTCACAAATTTAATTATGGAAGCACCAGCCCGCCCATAACCCTTTTTAATATATTACCCTTGATTTTCTTGACAAGCTGCAAATCCTGAAAACCTCCTAAAATTTCGCCTTTTTTCTTTCATTTTATTGATTTTGAATCCTTCAATCGTAAAAACATGTTTCTTGCAGTTTATCGATAGGATTTCGCAAAAATTTTAATCGCTTTGTACGACCTTTGCTGATCTATTGAGAAATGGTCATTTGAATTTTTAGAATAAATTCCTGTTTACGAAGAGTTTTTACAATTCCCACTAGTACATAACATATAATATTATTACTTAGGTACTATTTTTAAAACATGTTTAAAACTTAGTCGGGGACGAACGCATTTGAGTGCATTTTCAATTCGCTTTGTTGCAAAAGTAGGGTCGAAGTGAAAATATTTTATTCCCAATTCCGCCACTGCAGAAACTTATTGGACCCCTGACTTTGATTCCACAGGTCAAAAGGTCTTAATGCAGGAGGATAAATAACTTAATTTAATGTCATTTAGGGTAAAGTTCGTTTGTGGAACACTTAAGGCCTTATTTTATTTATTTATTTTCTTTATTTTATAACTTGGCTCTCTGGCATTCAAAGGGGTCAAATTTGGTGTCAGTGGATAGATAATTGAACAAAGAACATGTAAAAAAAAATTAGGGCCCTAATTTTTTTTACTTAATTTTTTATTGAATTAAAAATTTTTTGGGGTTTTGGTCAAATTGTGGAACAGAGTGTCGTTTGTGGAACAGGGGTGGTCGAATTGTGGAACAAGGAAATCGCAAGGTATTTCAACCTCTCTAACTCCCTTAATATTAAAGGGATCCATCTGGGATTTTTTATGGGGGTACATGGAGGATTGGATAAGCCCTTCACCAAACCGGAAGTTGGCTCGCCGCCATCTTGGATTTAAACGCTTGAAAAAGTAAATGCATGGGAGTTGGCTCAGAAAATCATTTATTACTGCGTTATCTTACGAGATAGGACCCTAGTTGCTTTGCAATTTTGTTAGAAAAAACTTCAATCAATTTTTTGATATGCTTAGACTAGTTATAGCTCTTAAGGTACTAGAGTGAGAGTCGTGCAAAGTTGAAAAACGAAAAACAAGTTTTTCTTTATTTTCTGGTGGCGCCCTCTTTAGAGATAAAAAATTGTTACTTGCACCAAAATTACACGCTAACAATTCGTTTTGAAAATGCTATCAATCGTTTAGAACAAATGCTTATTGCGGCCAGGAAAAATCAAAAACTAAATTTAAGAGATTTGTTCTTGAAATTTCTAAAAATTTCTGAGGGCTTATTAGAGGTTACATTTCCAAAACTTTACATGTTTTGTCAATTACTAGTTAAGGACTATCTATACAAAAAATATCAATGCCTTATCTAAAGGGAGAGCTGCGTTAGAGCTCAGTCAAAATTTGCACTCATATCTCACCGGAAATCAACTATGCTGACTGAACCGGAAGTCAATTTCAGTTCTAAATGTGGTTTTAGAATTGGTCAAATGTCCATTAAATACTTTCAAAACTTCACACTTTTATCTTTTAAGGGGACGAAGAAATTGGGCAGTATGTGTAGAAAGTCGTACCCAGGTATGCCGGAGAGAAGAGCAAATATTGACTAAGCTCTAACTCAACTCTCCCTTTAGATAGGCCATTGATTTTTTTTATGTAGGTAGTACTTAACTATTCATTGACAAAACATGTAAAGTTTTGGAAATATACCCTCTAATAAGCCCTCAGAAATTTTTTGAAATTTCAAGAACAAATCTCTTAAATTTAGTTTTTGATTTTTCCTGGCCGCAATAAGCATTTGTTCTAAACGATTGATAGCATTTTCAAAACGAATTGTTAGCGTGTAATTTTGGTGCAAGTAACAATTTTTTATCTCAAAAGAGGGCGCCACCAGAAAATAAAGAAAAACTTGTTTTTCGTTTTTCAACTTTGCACGACTCTCACTCTAGTACCTTAAGAGCTATAACTAGTCTAAGCATATCAAAAAATTGATTGAAGTTTTTTCTAACAAAATTGCAAAGCAACTAGGGTCCTATCGCGTAAGATAACGCAGTAATAAATGATTTTCTGAGCCAACTCCCATGCATTTACTTTTTCAAGCGTTTAAATCCAAGATGGTGGCGGGCCAACTTCCGGTTTGGTGGAGGGCTTATCCAATCCCCCATGTACCCCCATAAAAAATCCCAGATGGATCCCCTTAATATTAAGGGAGATAGAGGGAGTGAAAGTTCCATCCGATTCCCTTGTTTTTCCGCTATTCCCGAAGGTTCAGTTCCTTTGTTCCACAATTCGACCCTCCATGTTCCACAATTCGACATTCAAGAAGAATTTTTTGAACATTCGTTACTTCCTTAATATGGGCTCGATTGACTTAAAAGTAGGCTTAATCGAAAACTCAGAGCCCAACTTAAACGACGATACCACTTTTGTTACTTTACACTTACTTTAAGATACCTAAAAACCTTAAGAAAAATAATCTAAAATTCGCCATTTCTTAAGAAATTTATATTATTTTTAGATAAAAATTTTTCATTCATGCAACCTTTGAGATAGAATTTTTTTTCAATTGGAAAAAATAGGAATAAAAATTACAAGTTCAGCAATATAACTCAAGGGGGGGAAAACATTGTCCTAAGGGCGTAAGAGCAAAATTACTTAAGGTGTTCCACAATTCGACGTGTTCCATAATTAGAACTTTACCCTAACATTTGCCCAAGTTTCAGCTCAATTGGAGTTACAAAATTGTCGCCTCATACAAATTTTGGGAGCTCACAGCTCCTCCTTCTTAGGTTGTAGAGACTTACTGTAGAACTGTTTTTTGTTGGATTTAATTTTATCCAACAGTTGCCAAAGTTTCAGCTCAATCGGTTGAATTTGAAATTTTGCCCTTCAGTTCGCCAAGGGGAAGTCTTGGGTGGCCACTTATTGACCGCCAGAGTCCATTGTTTTACATTTTTGAGACCATAACCTGAAATATAAGTTGCTTATTTTGACATTTTGCATGACCATTCTGAATTTCAGCTCAATCGGAGCAACTAAATTTTTCCCCCTTTCGTAGGCCTCTCACCCCACCCCCTTAAGTGATAGGTGCCAACATGTATTCTATGATTTGCTAGATTTGACATGATGTAAAACATATATAAAATTCAGCTCAATCAGACGAAGTATATGGAACTTTCATACAACGGGAAAACCTCCTTAATTACCCCCCAGGCAGTTTTTCGGAAAAAACCAAAACGTTTCGCCCACCCTCCAGACCATACATGACAACTTGCAAAAAACCGCAGGTCTCTAGCTCTTGTAGTTTCGGAGCCTTTGCGACTCGGACGGACGGACGGACGGACATATCGGACACATAAGTGCATTTTTTTCAAAATTGATGAAAATGCACTAAAAATCAATTAAGTTGTAAAAGTTATTTTGTGAACATTCCTTATCATCCGCAGTGCAATAAATTCACCCCTGGATCAACCCCAGAAAACATGTTTAAAGCTTAGTTGGGTACTTTGGACTAACACCTTTCTAGAAAAAATCATAGGTGTCCTGCCAGGTCATGATAATCATCCAATTACCCAGGGCTCCGAGTGTCAAACAAATGTTTTATTTATGTAGGTGAATGTTTGTTTATTTTGCTTATTGCGGCCTTATTAGGCCGTTTCACGGGGACTTTCCACGCAAAAAAGTTACATTATTTCATCCCCGTTCCGCACATTATAGGTTTCTTGGGATTCCGCTCACGTTTTCATAACGAAAACAGCGATTACATCACCGTAGTCGTGGTTTTATAAATTTTTATCAGGAGAAGGTTCAGCAAACATTCATTTTTTCGATGAAAACTTTAATGATTTCCGTCAAATGTGGTATTGCCTTCGAGCATGGAAATTTTTTTGGTCGGTCGCTCCTCTCATGGAGTAGACAAACAGAGCAAAATTTTCAGCCAATTTCCGTGGTAGTAGGGGTTTCAAACCTACTTTGATCGAAAAACAAATCTCCCAAAGTACTTAAGCCTGGAGGCTCATCTCTAAGTGGTTGTTTCTAGGGGTCCCTTTTAGGATCGTCACAAAAGATGGGAGCTCTAGCCCCCGTACTTTGGGAGCTAGAGAAAATCGAATTTTCGTGAAATTTTGTATGGGAAAACCGAAATTCCACTTTTCTCTCGAAAAACTTTTGCGGACCTCTAAGACCCTTCGTGAGAGGAAAATCAAAAAGTTCGGGACTTAATAGTTCGGACTAAATAGTTTGGAACTAAATAGTCCCGTACTTTTTCCGAAAGGTCCCTAAAAGTTAGGGTTGGATTTTTGGTGTATATTCCAGCCCCAGGAGACCTCGTTCCACAAAAATCAGGCTCCTTCGATTCTTATTCGCGAAGTTATCGCGATTTCGGATCAACAAATGGTGCGGAAAAAAAAGTTCGGGACTATTTATGACACCGAATTTTGTTATTAACAATGAAAAGTTTCGCGTCCCCCAAGTGTTGTAAATCAAAATGCGTGTTTTTAAAGCAGCTACAATTTAGTAACAAGTTTTAGGCAGCTACAACCCCTGGTTCGAATATAATCGGCCAAAATAAAGTTAATACTTTTCGTATTTCATTAGCAATCTTCTGAAGCTCTTTTGGCTTAAATAACTAAAAGCGGTTATGGCTTCCACTCTCAGACTCACAACTTTCTAGACCAAATCATAGGTTTCCTGCCAGGTATGCCCATCCGAATACCCCGGGCTCCAAGTGTCAACTAAATTTATTTATTTATTGAAGTTTAGGGACGCCAAACTTCGAGGTCATCAGCGTCCATGTCTTTTCGATACTCCTTATATATCTACTGCTTAAATACTAATGAGAGATCAAAAGAAAAACAATATTCAATGAAAAAATAAAAACACTGTCCCCCATGTTGCAAGCCAGCCAGAGTACCAGAGTCGTCCTCCATCAATCTGTTCCAAACTTGGGTGCAGGTACAAGTAAACCAAAATCTGCTGCCAAGGTTCAAATCTCCCCGTAAATACCAGCCAGGTGAAGAAATTTCGTCAGTTCCACATTCCTCCGTACATCGTCGGCCAAATCTTCATACACCAAATGCAACTCAGCCCGTGGGTCCGCATACAAGGAGCATTCCCACAGGACATGAGTAACAGTAAGCAACACATCGCAGGCCTCGCACTTGGGTGCGGGCTTCCGTTCCATCAAATATGAGTGGGTCAGGCGACTGTGACCGATCCGCAAGCGATTCAAAACCACATGGTCCCTCCTCGACAGTCCATCTCCATTCTTCCACCGGTGAAAATCCATCTTCACACTCAGCAACTTCTCTCCTGATCCCCTCCACAATTCCTCTTTCACAAGCACCAACCTCCGCCGTGCCAGCTTCACCAATTCAGACTGAACCAAATCCCGCTCTTCCACCTCCCCCAAAAGGGCACCTCTCTTCGCCACCTCGTCCACCAACTCGTTCCCCTCAATCCCAACATGGGCGGGGATCCAAACAAATGACACCTCAAGGCCCTCGTCCCCGCAACGGGCGAGCTCCTCCAGGACCAACACCAGTCTCGGAGACCAGGAAAAAACATCCTTCATGGCCATCAGCACGCTCAGTGAGTCAGTACATATCACGCTCCTCCTCAGTCCCCTCACGCGAATCGCGCGCAAGGCTGACAAAATCGCAAACGCCTCAGCTGAAAAAACAGAACATCCATCCGCCAATCGCCAAGCCTCATCGTCGCCCTCGCACACCAACCCAGCGAAAACTCTCTCTCCCTGCTTGGAACCGTCCGTGAAAATCCTCTCAAAACCACAGAATCGCACCATCAGCTCCCCGAACCTCGATCTGCAGACAACAGGGGGCAGCGTCCTTCCCCCTGAGTCCAAGAGACTCAGATCCACATCAACTCGCAGCGTCCACGGTGGGACAGACACAGGCCGAAACCTTGTCACGCAATCGACTCCGACACCAAGTCCCCCACAAACATTCTGAAACCTCTCCAGGAAGGAACCCCCCCTGTTCCTCCGCGTGAAGCGACCCTGAGTCGACCTCATTTTCGATATGTAGATGGCCTTTGATCATAAAACTTTCTTTGGTGACCCCCACTAAAAAAAAATTAAATATTTTTTTCCGGCGGCCATTTTGGAAAAATCGGCCGCCATATTTAAAAATTCAAAAAAAACGGTTTTCTTTTTTTTGGCGGCCATTTTGAAAAAATGATTGCCCGAAAAAAATTTTAAAAATTATTTTAGGGGGGGTCTTCAAAGAAAAGTTTTTGATAAAATGTCGTCTTTTGACATTTCTGGGCTACACTAGATATTTGCTCCGCTCTCAGGCATACTTGAGTACGACTGCCTACACTTAACGCCCGATTGTTCCGCCCCCTCAAAAGTTAAAAATTTGCCGTTTTGAGCATATGTAGAGGATACTTGAGCAATTCTAAAACCACTTTTGAAAATAGTCCTGAATTTTTTTTTCAGCCGCCATCTTGGATTTCTTTAAACGATTGTTCGCAAATTTTTCCCTGGCTCTATCTCCGTTCCCTTTTAAGTTAGTTTAACGATTATTTTTGTGTCGATAGTCTTTGATAAGCTTTACCCAAAAAATACTTATCATTGGGTTTTGATTATAAATGCGCCTACAGGAATTTTTTGAAAATTTAAGAACAAAATCCTTAATTTCAGTTTTTGATTTTTCCTAGTCGCGTTAAGAGTCTGACCGAAATGATTCATAGCATTTTCGATAGATAATGTAAGGTCATATTTTTGAGCAAAGTTAAATTTTTTTATCTCAACAGGGGGCGCCACCAGAAAGAAAATAAAAAAAAATTTTTTTTTCTTCAACTTTGTAGGTCTCTCACGCCCAAACCTTTTGCGCTACAGAATTTGTTTGCATATCAAAAGATTGGTTAAAGTTTCCTCTAAAAATCATCGGAAGAAAGTAGGGCTCTATCTCCTAGGATAACGTGGCCATACACGTTTTTCCGTGCCAACTCCCATGCAAATTTTCATATATGGGAAAAAAATCCAAGATGGCGGCGGGTCCACTTCCGGTTTGGTGGAGAGCTTCCTCCCTCCCAGATATACCCCCTACCAAAATGGCAACCGGATCCCCCAAAAATTAAGGGAGTTTCAGGACTTTCAAAATTTCAAGATTTTGGGGATTTTCATCATTCGAGGTCGACTCACGTTATATGGGGGGTCGACTCAAATTTGTATGGGTGATCCACTCTTGAGCCGCTCAAAAGTCGTCTCCAAGTCGACTCTGAGACGATCTCGGACGAACAGGGCCTGGGGGCTCCCTCAACCGATGACACGCCAAGGTTCAAAGGGTGTCCTGGCACCGCAGCAATCCTCGAACCCAGAGCAAAGACCCGGAGTCTTCTCCTCTCCTCCAAACTGAACATACCCGTCAAAAACTGCAAGCTCAAGATCGGGCTCGTGCGAAAGGCCCCGGTAGCAATCCTCAAACCGGAGTTGTGTATTGGGTCAAGATGCTTCAAAACTGACGCTGATGCTGATGAATAGACCTCGAAGCCGTACTCAACCGAACTCAAAACCAGAGATGTGTGAAAAGTCAGCAACATACGCTCGTCGGCACCCCAACGGTTGTTGGAGATAGCCCTCAGCAATCCGATACTCCTCTTGGCCCGAAGCGCCACGGTCTCAACGTGTTCCCTCCAGCAACACTTGCGATCAAAAATCACTCCAAGTATGTTCATGGTGCCGACCATCTCAATCGCGCTCCCACCAAACAGCAACCTCGGATCACGATGATTCCTACTTCTGTTCGACCCACAAATGTGGATAGCCTCGGTCTTCGACCGGGAGAAAGAGAACCCCGTTCTCTCCGACCACTTCTCCAGGCACTTCAAACTCCTCTGCAATCCCTCTCGATCCCAGCCATCCTCGGGCCTCTCGCAAAAAGGTACCAATCATCAGCGTAACCCACCATACCAACTGAGTCCACCCGGCTCCGCGCAATCCCATTCACGGCCAACAGAAAAAGGGTTACAGACAGGACCGAGCCCTGTGGAAAGCCGTTCTCCTGAACGTGCCAATCCGACAGTGCCCCCCCAACTGCCACTCGAAATCTCCACAAGCTCAAAAAATTCTCAACAAAAGCAAAGCACCTTCCACCCACTCCAGCGTCACTCAAGGCTTGCAGTGCAAAACTCCTCCAAGCACGATCATAAGCCTTGGTCATATCCAACGACACCACCACAAGATGCTCCTTGAGTTCAAAAGCCCTCTTGGCCTCTGACTCAACAATCACATGAACGTCTGCCGTGCTCCGCTTGCCCCTGAATCCAAATTGGGCGTCCGAAATCACTCTCTCGCGCTCAAGAAGCCACACAATCCTCCTATTCACCATCCTCTCGGCCAGCTTGCACATGCAGTTCGTCAGGGATATCGGCCTGTAGGAGTCCACACAATCCTTCCTCTTCCCGGGTTTCAGCAAGGGGATCATAACTGCCTCCTGCCACTCACTGCAAAAACTCTTATCCATCCACATCTTGTTCAGAACATCGAGGAAACACAAGAGCGCTGACCTGGGTAATCTCTTCAACACAGTAAAAAACACCAGGTCAGGGCCAGGGGCTCCCTCTCTGCAGCCGGACAAAGCCAACTCCAGTTCTTCTAGCGAAAAGGAGTCGTCAAGATGGAATCTCGAGGAAGTCCGGGATCTGAGTGTCCGCAACTCAGCAGACCTCTTGAAACGCAAAAACCCCATCGAATACGCGGCAGAAGAGGAATTCATCTCAAACGAACAGGCCAGAGCCTCCGCAATTCGGCAGGGGTCTGTCACCACCTCCCCTGAATCCAGCACCAACGATTGAATCCTCGGACTCCTCCGACGGCCAGTCATACTCCTCACAAAACCCCAAACCTCTGAAGCTGGTGTCCTGCAGTTGATCGATTCCAAACGCGTCTTCCACCCAGCCTCTCTCGCTCTCCTGATGATGAACCTAGCTCTTCCCCGCGCGATGCGATAAACAACCAGGTCAGTCATCTCACGGCTCCTCCGAAACTTCCTGAAGGCCCTCTTGCGCTCTGCAACAGCTCTCTTCACGTCCTCACTCCACCATGGCACTCCAGGTCTGCCCGGCTTTCCACTCGACTTCCGAAAAATCATCCCCAGAACGTCTGAAATCATACATGAAAAACTCTCCACATCGTCAACAGCTCTCAGCTCAATCTCTGTCTCCACAAAACAACCAAACTTGCCCCAGTCTGGGTCCTTCAAGACCCACCGCTGCATTGTACCTGCATCGGGCACAGGCTCAGACAATCCAAGAAACAAAGGAAAGTGATCGCTGTGACAGAGTTCTTCGTGGACGCTCCAGTCAAAAAATGCCACCAGTCCTGGGTCACAAAAAGTCACATCGATGGCCGAAAAGGACCCATACGCCAAGCTGAAGTGGGTTGGAGCCCCGTCATTCAACACAAACATCCCTGCCCCGTCCATCAACACCTCCTCAATCCTCCTTCCTCGCAAGTCCGTCTCATCGGAGCCCCACATCACATTCCTCGCATTGAAGTCACTGCACACCAATCGAGGGCCGGGCAGCGCATGCAAGGCCGCTCTCCAGGCGTCGGCATCAAAAAACTCATTCGGGGGCAAATAGACACTGCAAATCGTCATCGCTCTTGGGGATCTCAAACGCACAGCGACCATCTGTAGATCACCAGCCACCTCCACTTGTTCGACCTCACATCCTGATCGCACCAAAATCCCAACCCCACCTCGCACTCTCGCGTCCGGTGGAATTGACTGCTCTCGCGTAAAACATTCATAGCCTCTCAGACTCATCGCCTGACCCTGTCTCAACAAGGTCTCCTGAACACAAATCACAACTGGTGAAAATTCATTCACCAACTGACGAAATTCTTCATACTTAGCGTAGTATCCATTTGGGTTCCATTGCATCAAAAATTTTGGAGTTCTTGGCTCATCCATTCCGAAATGACAGGGGGTGGAAGATGGGAAACGATACTCCGGTCAGCTTGCAACTCCAGTGTATGCCAGAAGGGCCTAAAAAGGAAAAGCAATAATGAGAAAAATCACAATGAAAAATTCGCAAATCTCCTAATTTTAACAAAAATATCAAATCTCTGGTCAGCGAAAATGAAAAAGTGTACTGGGGGATAAAAAACATTGAAAAATCAAACAAAAAATCAATAACAATCATAATCAAAAAATCAGAAAATTCCATGAAATTAAGATAAAATGAAAATTAATCAGCTTGACCAGTTACTTATTTTTCCCTTTCTTAAGCTTATTTGCTACTGCTGCTTCTCCTTACCGCTTCAAATTCGCTTGTTCAACGTCCATCGCCTCAGCTGCAGCTCTTGAAGTTTTGGCCTCGTTCAGCTGTTCCAGCCGCACCCTGATGGCGCCTTCCAACGTTGCTTGGGTCTTAAGGGCTTTAGAGATGTCGGCCTTTTTGGCTGCAAGCGCCTCATTCACCTCGTTCAGTTCTTTCAGGATCTGTTCGTACTCAGCCAATTGCTCCTTCTTCTCAGACAGTGAAGTGCGCAACCCCTCAAGGTCACGAGTCGGAGGTGAGTCCGATGGGACAGCAGCAGCACATGTTGGTCCGGGGGTGGCAGAAACGGCATTGGTACAGGATGATCCGGGGGCGGCAGAAACGGCAGCAAAGGAAGATGACATCGGGGCAGGTCCAGCAGCTTTCTTCAGAAGCTCGTAAACGGCTTGACGAGCCTGGAAATATGAGCATCTCTGTTCCGTGCGGTACTGGGCGATCAAACGCTCATTCATCATCGCGGGGCACTCTGGGTTGTTGGGTCGGTGGCAGTTGTCGTCTTTGGGGCAGTTCGGGCATTTCTTAACTTCCGCACACGTGTGCTCCTCTTGTTTTTCGTGTCCACAATCTCGACATACCTCGAAACTTGCCTGGCAACGGGCTTTAATGTGCCCGAAGACCAAACATTTCCCACAAGAAAGAGGCTGGGGGTAGTAGGGGAGCACTTGATATGCCTCGCCCTCAATCACAATCTTCTTCGGGGGCTCGGAATAATTGAACGTAATCACACAGGTCGACGTAGCTTCAAAAATTCCTTCCTGGTTCCGCCGGGTCATCTTTTTCACCTCCTTTACATCGTAATTAGAGTTAATGAGGGCTGTCTTGATTTCGTCCTCGGACAGTTGTTTCCAGCTTCTCTCGATCACTATTCCCTTTGAAATGTTCTTGATTTCGTAGTCCTCAATCTTAATTTCTTGTTCCGTCTTGTTCAGGGTCACTTGCGGGGCATCTTTCAGTTTCAGGGCATTTTCAAACTGACCCTTCGTCTTCGTTTTTAAGATAATGGCTCCCTTAATCCTCTGCTTGTCGGTGTAACCTTCGAAGAGCGATTTCAAGATCTTACCCAAGATAAAGGGGTGTGCATCGTGGATGTTTAACTTCTCGTCCTTAAGACTCAGCTTCACGTATTTTCCTCCTGTCAGGCTCGTGGTTTTCGTGCTTCCATTAAAGGCTGGGAATTCAAGTCCGTTCAAAACCGACTCGAGACGTTGTCCGGCATTTCTGTTCTTGTCCATAGCGGTCTCCATCAGCCGTATGCGCTTGTGTGTGGACATAGTGCTTGTCAGCTGGCCCGCCATCGTGGCGAGGATTTACGAGAAACTCTCTCTGAAGATTTGTGTGAGTTACCGGTTCGCAAGACGATTACTTTCGGTTGAAAATCTGGGGAAAACTAACACTTCCCGGATGAAAAGTCAAGTGGTTCTTGACAAAGTGACACTGAAAGTCACGCTTCAGGTGGTTTTTGGGTTTGTAGATGGCCTTCTAATAGGCGAAAATAAGCTTTAAGTAGGAGCTTGAAAAAACGCGTCTATAACAGTTTAGTGTTACGACCACTCTCGTGTCAACTAAATGTTTTATTTATATATATGGAAGTTTGTTAATTGTGCATATTGCGGCATTATTAGGCCGTTTCACGGAAACTTCTCGTGCAAAAACGTTACGTTATTTTATCCCCGTTCCGCACATTATATGTTCTTTGGGATTCCCGTCAAATGTGGAATTGCTGGAATCTACATTAAATTTCCCGTCTGTTGATACCAAATTGGCAACTAAGCGAGGTCTGGTTGCGAAATGATAGGGGGCGAATTCCCATTTCCCCATACAAATGAATGACCCTGAGGTTTGTCACCTACTTGGATCGAAAAAAAAAAATCGTTTTTTTTCTGCCCTTAAGCGGGGTGAAAGTAGTATCAGGAGATTAGTTACGCTCCAAGGATTCCGAAATGCCACGGCTCGTCAAGAACAACCACCTGGAAGCCGCGCAATCCGCCTCCAAAGTTCGTGATTTTTCGTGATTTTTGCTCTGGAGGTGCCTTGACATGTGCACTATTTTCGGCTCTCCCTGGTCATGAAGGGGGTTGAATAGGATATCACCAGATTCTCTAGGCTTCAAGCATTCTGGAATGCCACGGTTCGCCAAGATCAAAACTTGATTGCGAGGCTTCCAGGCCATTGATCCTGGCGAGCCGTGACATTCCAGAATGCTTGAAGCTTAGAGAATCTGGTGATATCCCATTCAACCCCCTTCATGACAGGGGAGAGCCGGATATAGTGCACATGTCAAGGCGCCTCCAGAGCAAAAATCACGAACTTTGGAGGCGGATTGCGCGGCTCCCAGGTGGTTGTTCTTGACGAGTCGTAGCATTTCATAATCCTTGGAGTATAACGAATCTCCAAATACCACTTTCACTCCGCTAAAGGACCGAAAAAAAACAGATTTTTTTTTTCGATCAAAGTAGGGGACAAACCTCAGGGTCATTCATTTGTATGGGGAAATGGGAATTCGCCCCCTCCATATAAAAGTGAAAAAAAGAAATTTCCATGCTCTAGGCTAAAACCTGTCACAAAATTTTAGCTGCTTCTAAGACACGCATTTTGATATACAACACTTGAGGGTACGCCATGTAATCGCCGTTTTCGTTATGAAAATGTGAGTGGAACCCCAAAGAACCTTTAATGTTCGGAACGGGGATGAAATAACGCAACGTTTTTGCACGAGAAGTTTCCGTGAAACGGCCTAATAATGCCGCAATATGCACAATTAACAAACTTCCATATATATAAATAAAACATTTAGTTGACACTTGGAGCCCGGGGTATTCGGATGAGCATACCTGGCAGAAAAACATGCAGAGGCGTCGCGTACCCCTTTTGCGCCTTGTTCGAGTTCATCGATTTGCGCCACAGGGGGGGGGGGGGGGTGGGGGTGGGGTTGTTGAGTTTAAAAAAATTTTTTTTTTGTTTTTTTGTACTTTATTTTAGGCACTGAGACATTTAACTTTGCTACATTTTGCTTCAACAAACTCCTTGATTAAATTTCAATTACGAGAACTAGATTCGTTGATTTGTGAGGCCTCTAGGGTTTCTGATGAGGAGCCAGTGTTTTCTGCGACACTCAAGTTTGAGACACTCGTCACATTGGCAGGTTTTCGTATAAAGAAGTTATCAAAAACTTTTTTCGAATTGGCTGCCAACTTCAAGTCTTCTTACTTTTTCTTCTCCCTCAATGTTCTCCAGTAGCTTCCATCAGGTTTTTTATTGGACATTTTACTGTTTTAGTCAAGAAAACCAAATTTTTCGGAAAAATTTACGCCGATGCCGAATTACCGAATTGTGATAAAACATAACGGAGTGATTTATTTACACGCCGCGGAAGCTATTAAAGACCACATCAAAAGTAGTGATTTTAAAAAATTTAAAATTTAAAAAATGACCGTTAAAATTTTCTTTTATTTTATCTGCGCCAATTTTTTTTCTTTTTTCTTCAATTTTTATCTCTTGTGCTAATTTTTTTCTTTTTCTTCCTTGCGCCAATTTTTTCTCCCTTGCGCCAATTTTCCATTTGCGCCCTGTTCCACTCGAACATGTCGAACACCCATACGCGACGCCTCTGAAAACATGACTTGGTCTAGGAAAGGTATGAGTCTGAGTGTATAACATATCCAAAATTTAGCGCAATCGGACTAAGTTTATAGAACTTTCATACAAGGGGAAAACCCCCTGGTTACCCTAAGGCAGTTTTCGGAAAAAAACCAAAACATTTCGCTTACACTCCAGACCATGCATGACAACATGCAAAAAAAACCACAGGTCTCTAGCCCTTTTAGTATCAGTACCTCTGCGACCTAGACAGACAGACGGACATAACGGATGCAGAGCATTTTTTTCAAAATTTCAATAAGGTCATAAGAACTAAGGCATAGTAAAGAACTAGGGTGAATGGGCGTATTTGGCCACCTCTAGAGACTAAATTACTCTTTTGTTTTTGATATCGAATATCTCAGCTCTGGAACTTTGGATCGGACTCATTTAGGTCTTAATCAAAAGGTCTCAGTTTAAGGTATCCGAAAATGCCCTTCACTTGACCTTAATAGCAAAAGCCTCCGAAAAGAATATTTTTTTCCAAACATTAGTTTTGGACATATTTGGCCACTTTGGACACATTTGGCCACCCACTGGACACAATTGGCCAACCTAGAAAGAACGCTGGAAAAAACTGGAAATCTCAAAAAATGGGCCCATAACATCGAGAAAAGTGATTTAAGGGGTGTTTTGACGCCCCCGGAAATCTTTCACCTAACCGGAAGTGGAATAGCCGCCATCTTGGATTTAATAACATTAAAAATAGGAAAAATTGGGGTTTTGAGTGGAAAACCGCATTTTGCTGCGTTATTATCCAACTTACACAGTTACAACCAACAAAAGATTTTTAAAGGACATTCTAAGGCTTCCATTTTGACTTTTAGAAATAAGATTGCACTTCCGGTTCAGCTATGACAGCCATCCGCGTGCAAGCATTTTTTCAAAAATATTCTCTGAGCTCTAGCTCAGTTGTCTTTAGCGATAGGAAGCTCAAACAATTTTTAAAAAGTAGTACTTTACAAGACGTTTTTAAAATAACATCAACCTTTTCAATCGGACTTACTATGCGCTCAGGATAAAATAAAAACGAAATTTCCCATTTTTTCTCTTGAAAAAAGAAAAATTTTTCCTGAGCAAACTACAAGCCCAATCCTAGCCACTTGTTTTTCTTTTCAAGGTTCTCACTTATGACTATTTATGTAAAAAAAATCAAAACTTCAACTTGAAAGGGAACGGAGCCAGTGCTTGCGAAAAATTTGCGAAGAATTATTTTAAGGAATCCAAGATGGCGGCTGAAGTAAAAATTCGGGAGCGTTTTCAAAAGTGTTTTTAGAATTGGTCAAGTGTCCATTAAATATGTTCACAACGGCAAATTTTTATCTTTAGAGGGGACGGAGCAATCGGGCGTTAAGTGTAGACAGTCGTACCCAAGTATGCCTGAGAGCGGAGCAAATATCTAGTGTGGCCCAGAAATGTCAAAAGACGACATTTTATCAAAAACTTTTCTTCGAAGACCCCCCTTGAAAAATTTTTAAAAAATTTTTTCCACGGCCATTATTTCAAAATGGCCGCCAAAAAAATTAAAACCGTTTTTTCTTGTTTTTTTAAAAATGGTGGCCGATTTTTTCAAAATGGCTGCCGGCAAAAAATATTTAATTTTTTTTAAAGGGGTGTCATAAAAGAAAGTTTTCAGATTAGATGCTATCTTTTACGTCAAAATCAGGTTCAACTACATGTATTGAAGGCATGTATATGAAATTTATAAATTTTAAAAAAGTTGTATGGAGTGTACCCCCAAAAGCTTACTTTTTAAAATTTTTTTTTGCTCAAAAATTTTTGTTTTCTTTGAAACTCTCTCTTACCGGAAATGAGCTTTCTAAAGGGTTTGCAGACGAAACTCTCAAGTTTGGGGGGCGCTCGTCACAATACCAGATTTCTAAAATTTTATACAGACGGACAAAAAGACATATGTTACACGTAACAGTGCTTTCTTGTTCAAAAATGGGCTTAGCTGTTCATTTACTGCCCAAATTTCGAAAATTAGGAGACTGGCCACATTAGGTCCACCTCATTTTTCCATGGGCCAAATATGTCCAAAAAGGCTTTTTTTCTAGAGGCTCTAGTTCGGAGATGGAGAGTCCAATCTTTAAAAGACGCACCATTTCGGAATGGAGAAAGTCCAAATTTTCGTGTGATATGTAAATCTTTGTAATCGTAACAACTGTCTTGAAGAAACCGGCTTCCGAATCTTAAATTTTACAATGTTTTCTTAAGAAAAATTACCATTTTAGACAAATATGTCCATAAATCCCAAACCTCTTGAGCAATTAAGCTAAAAACTTACTCGAATATTAGTACTGGTCTCCCCTTTCCAAAAATATGCTTTTTATCCCGAAAAAATAACGTTAAGGGGGTCAAAACTGCGAAACTGCTTAAGCCTGGCCAATTATGTCCATGGCCAAATACGCCCATTCACCCTAACTTTACTATGCCTTAGTTTTTTATGAAATTCTTGTATTCAAAAAATATAAGCGTTTTTTCGACTTCGCTATTTGGGCTTCCCAGGGGCTTAAATAGGTTCCAAATCCTTCATTTGGGCCCCAAAAGAGGAAACCAGCATTTTACTGCATCAAAATCGGTCCAGAAATAGCATTTCTGGCCAATTTTAGTTTTGACAGATCGTGCCTCTGAGTTTTGCGAAAATCGTTTTTGAGGAAAAAATTTTTTTTTCGCTGCCCAGGGGTCGAAAATCGAAAAAAGGGCCATGAGCGTCTCTTTGAAATTGAATTGGCTATCCGTATAAAAAAAACCAGCCCATGAAAGTCCCTCTGGAAGGCCCTGATACAATTTTAGTGGAGCAAGGTCGGGTATCGATGAAACTCGACCTCGCGGGAAAAAAAATAAAACTTTCCATAAAGGTTGAAATTCGGAAAAACAAGTATGGGGCTCGCTTAGAAATTTTAAGTGCTTTCCAAAATGGTGCAATTTGTGGTGTAAAAAGTCCAATTGGAAGCCCTGATCAGATTTTAGCCTAGAGCATGGACATTTATTTTTTTTTCACTTTTATAAAGTCGGAAAAAAGTGAAAATTTCCATGCTCTAGGGATTTTAGTGCGGCAAAGTCGGGTTTCATTAAAAATTGACCTGGCGGGATAAAAATTCAGAACACTCAAAAATCAAAAAAAGGGTTATGATACTCTCTTTGAAATTTCAAGAAGTATCCAAATTGTTGCTTTTTGTTACTCAGAAAGCCCTAGTGGAAGCCCTGATACAATTTGAACGGAGCAAGGTCGGGTTTCAATGAGACACGACCTCGCGGGAAAAAAGTCATAACTGGCCTTAAAGGTCAAAAATCGAAAAAAGGGCTATGAGAATCTCTTTTAAATTTCAAGAGCTATCCAAAATGGTGCTTTTTGTCACTCAAAAAGCCCAATTGGAAGCCCTGATACAAATTAAGTGGAGCAAGGTCGGGTGCCAGTGAAACTGGACCTTGGGGAAGAAGAGTCCAGAACTTCCCTTAAGGGTAAAAAATCGAAAAACTGACTCTGGAAGTCTTGTTAAAATTTCAAGAGCTATCCGAAATGGTGCTTTTTGTAACTCAAATTCGATAAAAATTTTTTGGTCCATTTCAAAATTTTTTGGCCCATTGGTGATGATATGAATTGGTCAATGATATGAAAATTGGGCTAAAAGTTGATTAATTTTACTCACTTTACATTTGTTTTAGGTTGAGGATAAAAAAAAAACTGACCCTTCTATGGACGTGGATGACCATTTTCAATTGGTATCACTCAACTGGAAATCCTTCAGAAGCGTTTTAATATGTCCGTGTTCTACTCCGTTTGATAAATCTACTCACAAGTCTCACTGCTGGCAATGCGGAGAAGTTTATTGTAGTAGGTGTGTTGATAAAAACATTTGCTTACCCGGTCATACTAGCGGAACGAAAAGACCAGTTTGCAGAAATTGCTATAAATATTTGATGGAATGTTCTGCTTCAGAAGAAAAATAAAATGTGCATTCATATAATAAACCTTCGTCATTAATTAGCTTTCATCGTTAGGTCAGTATGAATCTCAAAAAAGAGCATCCAACGTTGCAATAAGATAGATTGCATTGGGTTTCTGCCCCACCCCTTTTTATCTATCAGCGCCCTCCATTTTATACTACCATGCGTGCTAAAGCAGTCGCATTCTTAATTTAACCCTAGCCCTTGAGGGCTAAAATTGCGTTAAGAACACAATTGGACCTAAATATTCCGACGTGGCGTCGGGGATCGAACCCGCCATCTCCCGATCACTAGCCTGACCGCCCTAACCACTAGGCTATCTAGGCCCCAACGTTGCAAAAACTTTTCTCTCAAAAACTTTTGCCCAAAGCAAACTCTCGATGGTTTTCGGTCAAATCTGAAGAAATAAAATTTGCATGAAATTTTAGCTATGCCTGGACCCAAACGACCTCAAAATGCGTCCAGCATTTTTTTGCGAATCCTCATAGATTAAGAAAAACTCTATTTTGCATAAAAAGTGTTGTTTCCCAAAATGGTCCATGAATGGCTTTGACCACGTTAATTGACGCTGTTGTCGCGTCAACGAAGCGTTTTGGCCGAAAAAGTTCATACTGTCGAAAATAGATTTTTTCTGAAAACGTGATTTTTGCTAAACCTCAAGGGTTAAGAAAAACTCGATATTGCATAAAAAGTGATGTATCCCAATATGGTCCATGAGTGGCTTTCATGACGTATTTTGACGCGTTTTG
This sequence comes from Forcipomyia taiwana, assembly GCA_963930915.1. Taxonomy (NCBI): domain Eukaryota; kingdom Metazoa; phylum Arthropoda; class Insecta; order Diptera; family Ceratopogonidae; genus Forcipomyia; species Forcipomyia taiwana. The sequence goes on along the minus strand of CAWVOI010000027.1, from coordinate 6,047 downwards.
GCCAAAAAAGTTCATTCTGTCGAAAATAGATTTTTTTCTGAAAACGTCATTTTTGCTAAAAAAACTCGATATTGCATAAAAAGTGATGTTCTCCAAAATGGTCCATGAGTGGCTTTTACGACGTATTTTGACGCGTTTTGGCCAAAAAAGTTCATTCTGTCGAAAATAGATTTTTTTTCTGAAAACGTCATTTTTGCTAAAAAAAACTCGATTTTGCATAAAAAGTGATGTTCTCCAAAATAGTCCATGAGTGGCTTTGACCACGTTAATTGACGGTTTTGTCGAAAATAGATTTTTTCTGGAAACGTGATTTTTGCTAGGGTAAGGTTCTAATTATGGAACAGTCGAATTGTGGAACACCTTAAGCAATTTCGCTCTTACGCCCTCAGGACAATGTTCTTCCCCCCTTGAGTTATATTTCTGAACTTGTAATTTTTATTCCTATTTTTTCCAATTGAAAAAAAGTTTCTATCTCAAAGGTTGCATGAATCAAAAATTTTTTTCTAAAAATAATTCAAATTTCTTAAGAAATTAAGAATTTTGATTATTTTTCTTAAGGTTTTTAGGTATCTAAAACTAAGTGTAAAGTAACTAATGTGAAATCGTCGTTTAAGTTAGAGTCTGAGTTTTCGATTAAGCCAACTTTCAAATGAATCGAGCCGATATTAAGGGAGTAACGAATGTTCAAAAATCCTTCATAATTTCGAATTGTGGAACATGGAGGATCGAATTGTGGAACAAGGGAATTGATCCTTCGGGAATAGCTGAAAAAGTGATTTGGAAGGAACTTTAAACCTCTCTAACTCCCTTAATATTAAGGGGATCCATCTAGGATTTTTTATGGGTATGAGTTGGGGGTTGAAGAAGCCCTCCACCAAACCGGAAGTTGGCCCGCCGCCATCTTGGATTTTTATTCCTGAAAAAATAAATGCATGGGTTTTGCCTCAGAAAATCGTTTATTACTGCGTTATCTTACGAGATAGGACCCTAGTTGCTTTGCAATTTTGTTAGAAAAAACTTCAACCAATTTTTTAATATGCTTAGACTAGTTATAGCTCTTAAGGTACTAGCGTGAGAGTCGTGCAAAGTTGAAAAACGAAAAACAAGTTTTTCTTTATTTTCTGGTGGCGCCCTCTTTTGAGATAAAAAATTGTTACTTGCATCAAAATTGCATGCTAACAATAACTTTAGAAAATATTATCAACCATTCAGAACAAATGCTTATTGCGGCCAGGAAAAATCAAAAACTAAATTTAAGAGATTTGTTCTTGAATTTTCAAAAAATTCCTGTGGGCTTATTAGAGAGTAAATTTCCAAAACTTTACATGTTTTGTTAATGACTAGTAAAGGACTACCTACACAAAAAAAATCAATGGCCTATCTAAAGGGAGAGCTGAGTTAGAGCTTAGTCAATATTTGCTCTTCTATCAGGCATACCTGGGTACGACTTTCTACACATACTGCCCAATTACTTCGTCCCCTTAAAAGATAAAAGTTTGACGTTTTGGAAGTATGTAATGATCGTTTGAGCAATCCTAAAACCACATTTGGAACTGAAATTGTACTTCCGGTTCAGTCAGCATAGTTGATTTCCGGTGAGATTTGGGTGCAAATATTGACTGAACTCTAACTCAGCTCTCCCTTTAGATAAGCAGTTGAATTTTTTGTGTAGGTAGTCCTTAACAAGTCATTGACAAAACATGTAAAGTTTTGGAAATGTATCCTCTAATAAGCCCACAGGAATTTTTTGAAAATTCAAGAACAAATCTCTTAAATTTAGTTTTTGATTTTTCCTGGCCGCAATAAGCATTTGTTCTGAATGGTTGTAAACATTTTCTAAAGTTATTGTTAGCATGCAATTTTGATGCAAGTAACAATTTTTTATCTCAAAAGAGGGCGTCACCAGAAAATAAAGAAAAACTTGTTTTTCGTTTTTCAACTTTGCACGACTCTCACGCTAGTACCTTAAGAGCTATAACTAGTTTAAGCATATTAAAAAATTGGTTGAAGTTTTTTCTAACAAAATTGCAAAGCAACTAGGGTCCTATCTTGTAAGATAACGCAGTAATAAATGATTTTCTGAGCCAACTCCCATGCATTTACTTTTTCAAGCGTTAAAATCCAAGATGGTGGCGGGCCAACTTCCAGTTTGGTGGAGGGCTTTTTCAATCCCCCATGTACCCCCATAAAAAAATCCCAGATGGATCCCCTTAATATTAAGGGAGATAGAGGGAGTGAAAGTTCCATCCGATTCCCTTGTTTTCCGCTACTCCCGAGAGTTCAGTTCCCTTGTTCCACAATTCGACATTCAAGAAGAATTTTCTGAACATTCCTTACTTCCTTAATATGGGCTCGATTGACTTAAAAGTAGGCTTAATCGAAAACTCAGAGCCCAACTTAAACGACGATACCACTTTTGTTACTTTACACTTAGGGTAAGGTTCGAATTATGGAACAGTCGAATTGTGGAACACCTTAAGCAATTTCGCTCTTACGCCCTCAGGACAATGTTTTTCCCCCCTTGAGTTATATTTCTGAACTTGTAATTTTTATTCCTATTTTTTCCAATTGAAAAAAAGTTTCTATCTCAAAGGTTGCATGAATGAAAAAATTTTTTCTAAAAATAATTCAAATTTCTTAAGAAATTAAGAATTTTGATTATTTTTCTTAAGGTTTTTAGGAATCTAAAATTAAGTCTAAAGTAACAAATGTGGTATCGTCGTTTAAGTTAGAGTCTGAGTTTTCGATTAAGCCTACTTTTTAATGAATCGAGCTGATATTAAGGAAGTAACAAAAGTTCAAAAAATTCTTCATTATGTCGAATTGTGGAACATGGAGGATCGAATTGTGGAACAAGGGAAATGATCCTTCGGGAATAGCTGAAAAACAATGGAGTAAGGAACTTTAAACCTCTCTAACTCCCTTAATATAAAGGGGATCCATCTAGGATTTTTTATGGGTATGAGTTGGGGGTTGAAGAAGCCCTCCACTAAACCGGAAGTTGGCCCGCCGCCATCTTGGATTTTTATTCCTGAAAAAATAAATGCCTGGGAGTTGCCTCAGAAAATCATTTATTGCCGCGTTATCTTACGAGATAGGACACTATTTGCTTTGCAGCTTTGTTAGAAAAAACTTAAAACAATTTTTTGAAATGCTTAGACTAGTTATAACTCTTAAGGTACTAGCGTGAGAGTCGTGCAAAGTTGAAAAACGAAAACAAAGTTTTTCTTTATTTTCTGGTGGCGCCCTCTTTTGAGATAAAAAATTGTTACTTGCACCAAAATTGCACGCTAACATTTCCTTTAGAAAATGTTAACAACCATTCAGAACAAATGCTTATTGCGGCCAGGAAAAATCAAAAACTAAATTTAAGAGATTTGTTCTTGAATTTTCAAAAAATTCCTGTGGGCTTATTAGAGAGTAAATTTCCAAAACTTTACATGTTTTGTTAATGACTAGTCAAGGACTACCTACACAAAAAAAATCAATGGCCTATCTAAAGGGAGAGTTGAGTTAGAGGTTAGTCAATATTTGCTCTTTTCTCAGGCATACCTGGGTACGACTTTCTACACATACTGCCCAATTACTTCGTCCCCTTAAAAGATAAAAGTTTGACGTTTTGGAAGTATGTAATGGACGTTTGAGCAATCCTAAAACCACATTTGGAACTGAAATTGTACGTCCGGTTCAGTCAGCATAGTTGATTTCCGGTGATATTTGGGTGCAAATATTGACTGAACTCTAACTCAGCTCTTCCTTTAAATAAGCAGTTGAATTTTTTTGTGTAGGTAGTCCTTAACAAGTCATTGACAAAACATGTAAAGTTTTGGAAATGTACCCTCTAATAAGCCCACAGGAATTTTTTGAAAATTCAAGAACAAATCTCTTAAATTTAGTTTTTGATTTTTCCTGGCCGCAATAAGCATTTGTTCTGAATGGTTGTTAACATTTTCTAAAGTTATTGTTAGCATGCAATTTTGATGCAAGTAACAATTTTTTATCTCAAAAGAGGGCGCCACCAGAAAATAAAGAAAAACTTTTTTTTCGTTTTTCAACTTTGCACGACTCTCACGCTAGTACCTTAAGAGCTATAACTAGTCTAAGCATATCAAAAAATTGGTTGAAGTTTTTTCTAACAAAGCTGCAAAGCAACTAGGGTCCTATCTCGTAAGATAACGCAGTAACAAACGATTTTCTGAGGCAACTCCCATGCATTTATTTTTTCAGGAATAAAAATCCAAGATGGCGGCGGGCCAACTTCCGGTTTGGTGGAGGGCTTCTTCAACCCCCAACTCATACCCATAAAAAATCCTAGATGGATACCCTTCATATTAAGGGAGTTAGACTGTTTTGGATTTCCTTGCAATTCCCTTGTTCCATTATTCGACTACTCCTGTTCCACAAACGACACTTTGTTCCACAATTCGACCAAAACCCAAAAACTTTAAAATTCAATAAAAACTCTTGAAAAAATTTTAGGGCCCTAAATTTTTTTTCCATGTTCTTTATTAAATTATCTATCCACTGAGATCAAATTTGACCCTTTGGAATTCCGGAAAGCCAAGATATAAAATAATGAAAATAAATAAATAAAATAAGGCCTTAAGTGTTCCACAAACGAACTTTACCCTAGCGGAAAAACAAGGGAATCGGATGGAACTTTCACTCCCTCTATCTCCCTTAATATTAAGGGGATCCATTTGGGATTTTTTTTGGGGGTACATGGGGGATTGGAAAAGCTCTCCATCAAACCATTAGTTGGCCCGCCGCCATCTTGGATTTTAACGCTTGAAAAAGTAAATGCATGGGAGTTGGCTCAGAAAATCATTTATTACTGCGTTATCTTACAAGATAGGACCCTAGTTGCTTTGCAATTTTGTTAGAAAAAACTTCAACCAATTTTTTAATATGCTTAGACTAGTTATAGCTCTTAAGGTACTAGCGTGAGAGTCGTGCAAAGTTGAAAAACGAAAAACAAGTTTTTCTTTATTTTCTGGTGGCGCCCTCTTTTGAGATAAAAAATTGTTACTTGCATCAAAATTGCATGCTAACAATAACTTAAGAAAATGTTAACAACCATTCAGAACAAATGCTTATTGCGGCCAGGAAAAATCAAAAACTAAATTTAAGAGATTTGTTCTTGAATTTTCAAAAAATTCCTGTGGGCTTATTAGAGAGTAAATTTCCAAAACTTTACATGTTTTGTTAATGACTAGTTAAGGACTACCTACACAAAAAAATCAATGGCCTATCTAAAGGGAGAGCTGAGTTAGAGCTTAGTCAATATTTGCTCTTCTATCAGGCATACCTGGGTACGACTTTCTACACATACTGCCCAATTACTTCGTCCCCTTAAAAGATAAAAGTTTGACGTTTTGGAAGTATGTAATGATCGTTTGAGCAATCCTAAAACCACATTTGGAACTGAAATTGTACTTTCGGTTCAGTCAGCATAGTTGATTTCCGGTGAGATTTGGGTGCAAATATTGACTGAACTCTAACTCAGCTCTCCCTTTAGGTAAGCAGTTGAATTTTTTTGTGTAGGTAGTCCTTAACAAGTCATTGACAAAACATGTAAAGTTTTGGAAATGTATCCTCTAATAAGCCCACAGGAATTTTTTGAAAATTCAAGAACAAATCTCTTAAATTTAGTTTTTGATTTTTCCTGGCCGCAATAAGCATTTGTTCTGAATGGTTGTTAACATTTTCTAAAGTTATTGTTAGCATGCAATTTTGATGCAAGTAACAATTTTTTATCTCAAAAGAGGGCGCCACCAGAAAATAAAGAAAAACTTTTTTTTCGTTTTTCAACTTTGCACGACTCTCACGCTAGTACCTTAAGAGCTATAACTAGTCTAAGCATATCAAAAAATTGGTTGAAGTTTTTTCTAACAAAATTGCAAAGCAACTAGGGTCCTATCTTGTAAGATAACGCAGTAATAAATGATTTTCTGAGCCAACTCCCATGCATTTACTTTTTCAAGCGTTAAAATCCAAGATGGCGGCGGGCCAACTACCGGTAGTACTCTGCGTTGATACCACTGCTT
>CAWVOI010000026.1:0-152070 GCA_963930915.1 Forcipomyia taiwana | reverse complement strand
AAGCAGTGGTATCAACGCAGAGTACTTTGTCCCTCTATACGTTCACTCTCTGTCTAGATCTCCCCTAACTTCTTACCTCCCCAGAACGCGAACGGAGTCACCCTGAAGACGGGAACCAAGTTCCTGCTGGACGAGAACCTACGACTGCGGCCGAGGTACCAGCAGATCGTGGAGAAGTACTACAACTCGCAGGTAGACTCAGTCAACTTCGCTCAGACCACCGACATTGCCCAGTCCGTCAACAACTGGGCCGCCAACATCACCGACAACAACATCCAGAACCTCGTGAACCCCGACGACATCACAAACTCCGTGCTGCTCCTCCTGAACGCCGTCTACTTCAAGGGGTCCTGGCGTCGACCCTTCAAGACCGACAAGACCACCACAGAGTCCTTCCAGACGCAGGCTGGCTCCATCCAGACGCCCTACATGAACGACATCGACAACTACTACTTCTTCGAGTCGAGTCAGCTGAACGCCAAGATCCTGCGAGTGCCGTACGCCAACAGCAAGTTCTCGATGTTCTTCGTGCTGCCCAAGGGGAACCTCGACGACCTCGTGAAGAAGCTGGAGAGCAAGACCATCAACCGGGAGGCCTGGTACCTCGACGAGGTGGAGGTCCGCGTGAAGCTGCCCCGCTTCCAGTTCAACTCGGACGCCTCTCTCAAGTCCTACCTTCAGGGTGTAAGTTTGGGCTTCTTTGGCAGCTCGAATCTCTCTAACTCGGCTTGTCTTCCAGCTCGGAATCGTCGACATCTTCACCGACAAGGCTTCCCTGCCCCTCATGGTCTCGGACAAGACGGGTGAGAAGGACACCAAGGAGAGCAACGGCCTCAAGGTCTCGAACATCAAGCAGAAGGCCGGAATCAAGGTCGATGAGTACGGAAGCGAGGCCTATGCCGCCACAAGTAAGTACCAAGGAGCCCTTTTGGGACAAAATACTAGAGCTTTCTTATTCCAGTTGGCCAGATCGTGAACAAGTTCGGAGCTGAGCCCGCCGAGTTCTTCGCCACGAAGCCCTTCATCTTCTTCATCGAGGACGAGAACACCGGAACAGTGCTGTTCGCTGGAAAAGTCACGGATCCCTCGAAGCTGCAGTGATCCCCGCAGTCTTGACCCTGAAAGCCCGTTTTATAAGTTTTTAGAAATAAAATAAACTTCTACCGAAGCTGACTGGGTTTTTCTCTGAGCCCTGGGCGGGATTTAGGCTCCAGTGGGTGCGCTTTTGTCACGACTCTGAGCGGTTTAACCCACATTCATTAGAATTTTTATGGCTCTTTCACTTTTGCTTTGTTTTGTTCAAGAGAGATAAATAATTGCACGAGGAAAACCCTCGTTCTCAATGACATCAGACGAGCATGGGTTTTTGAACCTCTCTATAGAATTATCAGTGCGCTTTGGTGACTGTCGGTTCAGCGAGCATCTGGAACAGGTTTTTGTAAGTCGATCCGGTGATAATTAGATTGGCGTTAGGTGGACTTTTAATGGACTGGAAATTAATTAGGGAATACCGGCTTTTTAATTCGGAATAAAATTTTGGTTGAGTTCAAAGCTTTAATTTTTTTCAGCTCTAATTTTTTTCAGTCCTAATTCTTTCAGCCCCACTGTTTTCAGCTCTATTAATTTTTATTTTCGTAAGTTCTCTCATTAAAGCTGTTTGAAATTTAGTTCCTTGATACAAGAATCTTTTGCAAATTGACTTGAGGCTCGTGGAGGAAATATTACCCTCAAGGCCATTAAATTGCCAAAACGTGGCTTAAAAAATAAACTCAAGACGACAAAATCCAGTCAAGTTTGAGCGTTTCGGAGCTAGAAAGGCACGGGTTTCCGAAGACTCGTGTATAGGAACAGGTTTTCCAGCCGATAATCCAGAAGACAAACAGGCGAATAAAACACAAGTCGATAAAGCAAACAATAAATAAAAGTGAACAAAAATACCGGCTTTAGTTGGAGTTGCACCTTCCCTTGGGCCGGTTGGAGTTCCGAAAAAATGAAGCTCTTCTTGCTTTTGGCTATCGTCGCGCTTTCTGGGGCCGAGAAGAGGTCCGATGAGTACCTCTCCGAGCTGTTTGGTCACCAGAGCCACGACTTTATCTTTCGCATTTTAAAGGTGAGTTTAATCGCCCCCAAACCTCCCTAACGACTCTCTCTCTCTCTCTCAGGACCTCAACGAATTCTACAATGAAGGCAAGTTCCACTTCTCGCCGCTCGAGCTGCGTCTGGCTCTCATGAACCTCGTGGAGATGAGTTCCGGACCCACCCAGGACGAGCTGCTCCGAGCCCTGAATGTCGTCAAGTCCCTGGACGAGGAACGAAGTAAGTTTTCAAGCTACGTCGAGGCTCTGAAAGCAAAGGATCGCGACAACCTGGTGGAGCGCCAGACCAAGCTGTACGTAGCCTCCAGACACTCGGTGGTGCCCAAGACGGTAGCCCTGCTCAGAAGCTCTACGGAACGACCTTCCAGAGCGGCGACTTTGTCCTGCCCGACATCACTCTCGCGGGGTCACTGAACTTTGAGGGCAACTGGAAGTACCCCGTGACCTCTCTCATCTCGGACGAGAACTTTATCACGACCGAAGCGCCCCTGTTCTTCCGCCAGTCCGAGGTTTTTGACAGCAAAATCGTCCGCGTCCCGTACGTGGGAGGCAAGTACGCTCTCTACGTGCTCCTCCCCAACTCTGCCAACGTCAGCTCGATCCTGGACAACCTCACGACGGAGAATCTGCACAAGGAGCTCCTGAACCTCGACCAGGAGACCGTGAAGCTGACCCTTCCCAAGTTCAGGGTCGGAGACGTCGTCGAGATGAAGTCGTTCCTGCAAAACCAGGGGGTCACGAAGGTCTTCAGCGAGACGGAGGCAAATCTGTCGAGGTTCATCAGAGCCAACGAGTCAGTGCCTCTCACGAGTCTGTCCCAGAGCTTCCGGTTCGCGATCTCCGAGGGATACGTGAGCCCCAGGACGGAGAAGGAGGACGAGGAGGTGCAGCAGAGGTCTCTTCTGGAGGTCCAGGAGGTGCTTGCGAACAGGCCTTTCGTCTACTACGTGGAGGATGAGACTAACGGGGAGCTCCTGATTGCTGGAAAATATGTATTTTAATAAAAATGGAGTAGAGTATGTTGACTTGTGAGATAATTTTTAGTGCATTTTCATCAATTGTCCGATGTGTCCATCCGTCTGTACGTCCGAGTCACAAAGGCTCTGAAACTACAAGAGATAGAGACCTACTGTGTTTTGCATGTTATCATGTAAGCTCTGGAGGGTGGTGTAATCACTTTGGTTTTTCCGGAAAACTGTCTGAGGGGTAACTAGGGGGGTTTTTCCGGTGTATGAAAGTTTCTTATACTTAACCTGATTGAGCTGAATTTTGGATATGTTATACATCATTTCAAATCTAGCAAATCATAGAACACATAATTGCCCCTATCACTTAAGGGGGTGGGGTGAGAGGCCTCCGAAGGAGGGAAAATTTTAGTTGCTCTAATTGAGCTGAAATTCAGAATGGTTATGCAAAATGACAATTTAAGCAACTTTAGTTTCGGGTCATGGTCTCAAAAATGTAACATAACGGACTTGGGGGGCCCTAAAAGTTTGTATGGAGAAAAATTTTTTACCTCAATTCCAGCTCCAGCCAGATTTCAGAGCTGAAACTCGACCTAATGTTTAAATCATCAAATTAAGCAAAAAGTATTTGTACAGTAAAACTATGGCCTGTAGGTTCAGAGCTATAGGGGTCCAGTAACTTCCTACAGTTACAGAATTTGGGAAAAAATATTTTGCGTTCGTCCCCGACTAAGCTTTAAATATGTTTTAACACGGTGTCCCATCGGTGCACCCTTACATGACCAGTCCTAGTTGATTAGATGTTTTAGCTCCCAAAAACAAGTTTTATCATAAAATCTTATCACGGCCGGGATTAAGCGATAACCGAAGCCCTATCGGAGGATCTCAAATTTGATTATTCGGGCCCTGCCAATACTTCTTCATAGAAGCATAATCTTATCTCAGATTAACGCACCTCGCTTCAACCGTCGCTATAATTATCAGCCAGCACCCCCGAAATAGCTCAGTTTCTTGCCAAATTTTCAACATGAAGGTCCTCTTGCTACTTCTGGCGGCGAATCTAGCGCTGGCCTGCGAGTACCGCTCGTAACAGCTTCCGTCTTACTTTCGGCACTCGCCGCGGCTCCTACGCCCAGGTCGAGTACCAGTTCCCGAATGGCCCGAGCGTGAAGGTCTTCCGTGACAACGTCATGGTCCAGGAGATCGGGCTCAGCGACAACCTCGGGAAGGAGGTGGAGCAGTACCCGATAGAGGGAGGGTTCGCGATCAAGGGGGAGGGTCGGGAGATCCAGTTCACGCTGAACGTTAATGAGGACGACCTTCTACGAGTTCAAGGTAGCTCGCGAGATGCAGAGGGACCTCTCGGCCTCCGACTGCTTCTTCTTCGGAGAGGACAGCCACTGGTTCGGAGGGCCGGAGCAGAAGCACCAACAGGTGAGTTGCGTAACCTCCCGTGGCACGCATAACCCCCCAATCTAATCTGCATCCCATATCTCAGTATTGGCCCATAAACCAGCAAAGCACTCGGACTACTCATACATCACGAAGGAGGACCAGTCCATGGCCATCGTGGAGCGTATCTGGCTCAACTCCGAGGGCCTGTACGTCTACGTGGACTACAACTCGCCGCTCTTCATCACACAGGAGCCCGGCGTGCAGCTGTGTCTGAAGGGGGCCAAGAAAACGCCCTACGACACCCGGGACCTGCGCTACACGTACACCTACTACGTTGGGGTGGCCGAGAACCCGCGGGAGGCCTACCTGCAGGCTGTGGAGCAGCACCTGGGTAAGCCCTCGGACATTCCTGACGAGCAGATGGTGCTCCTGCCGATCTTCTCGACCTGGGCGAGGTACGGACGCGGCATCAACGAGTCCGTTCTGCGCGAGTTCGCCGCCGAGATCCTCGAGAACGACTTCAAGAGCTCCCAGTTCGAGATCGACGACTTCTGGGAGGTCTGCTACGGCTCCCTCACCATCAATGAGGGCAAGTTCCCGAACATGAAGCAGCTCACTGACGACCTGAAGGAGCTCGGATTCCGCGTTACCATGTGGATTCACCCCTTCATCAACAAGGACTGCCAGCCGTGGTACGACGAGGCCAAGGAGAAAGGCTACTTCACGGCCGACGCTTCTGGGAACACTGACACTTCCTGGTGGAACAGCGCGAGGAACCAGGCGGCGTACATAGACTTCACGAGCCCCGAGGCGGTGGACTGGTTCATGGAGAGGCTGCAGCAGGTCAAGGACGCGTCTGGAGTGGACAGCTTCAAGTTTGACGCTGGCGAGACTTCTTGGAACGCCCCCGTAAGTTGACTTGAGCTCTTTGGCTTCTCGTTAGATCAAAAAGGACCCATTGGAGTTCTGCCAAAATTTTCTCAGTCTCACATTTAGGCTTCTCTTTCCGGACACGCCCTTTCCCTGAAGAACTCGAGACGTCTTTTTTTGAGACACGCCCTTCCCGAAAGAAATTCAGATAGCTTTTTCCGGGACACGCCCCTTTTGGGAAGAAATCCAGAACTCCTTTTCCAAGACGCGCCCCTTTTGGGAAGAAATTCAGAAGACCTTTTCCGGGACACGCCCCTTTTGGGAAGAAATCCAGAACCCCTTTTCCGGGACACGCCCCTTTTGGGAAGAAATCCAGAACCCCTTTTCCAAGACACGCCCCTTTTGGGAAGAAAATCAGAAGCCTTTTTCCGGAACACGCCCCCTTTGGGAAGAAATTCAGACGCTTCTTTTGAGAGCTTGTCCCAGAAAAGATATCCAAGAACATATTTAAACACGCCCCTTGACTTCCAGAACTCGGTGCTCCATGGCGAGGACAAATCACTCCTCCCCAGCATCCAGAGCCGAACCTTCACTGAAAAAATGGCGACGTTCGGCAAGTTCATCGAAGTCAGGACGGGATGGGGCAACCAAGACCAGCCCGTCTTCTTCCGCATGCTCGACAAGGACTCCAACTGGACCATTGAAGAGAACGGCCTCCAGTCCCTCGTCCCTACGCTTCTCCAGGTAACCTTCTGACTCCCCCTGGCCCCCTAGATTGACACCCACATTCCAGATGAACCTCAACGGGTACCCTTTCGTGCTCTCTGACATGATTGGCGGAAACGCCTACAACGGGACCCCCAGCAGAGAGCTCTACCTTCGGTGGGTGGAGGCCACGACCTTCATGCCGGCCATGCAGTACTCTGTGGTGCCCTGGGATTACGACGAGGAAGCGGTGGAGATCTCTCGGAACTTCAATCGCGTTCATGAGGAGGTAGCAGGGCCGATTTTGATCGCGGCCATGCGGGAGGCTGTCAGGTCTGGAACCCCCGTCAACCCTCCTCTTTGGTGGATCGCCCCGACGGACAAGACCGCCCTTGGAATCGGAGACCGTGAGTAATTTTAATTTGATGTTCACGTCAAGCTGAACATTTCTTTCAGAGTTCCTCGTCGGAGAACGACTGATTGTGGCACCGGTTGTGGTGGAAGGAGCTGACAGCAGAGACATCTACCTCCCAGAAGGATACTGGGAGGGCACGGAAGGAACCGTTTTTGACGGACCCACGTGGCTCAAGAACTGGCCCTCACCCGTCGGAAAGCTCTCCTACTTCATCAAGCGAGATTTCCCACAGAAACAGGAGCTCTAAGAAATAAAGTTTTTTACTCATAAAACGTCTTTACATCAACGGCTGGTCCGAGAGCACCTCGACGCTCTCCACGAATCCCTCACCCAGGAGCTCAAAGTCCTGGATGATGACTTCCAGGTTCGGGACTAGGCGCTGTCCCTCCTTCCTCCGGGCGTACACAAACTTCATCTTGAACGGCTTGGGCTCGAAGGCCTTCGGTTTCCACAGAACTGCCACTTTGGAGCCTTCACAGGGGTCGTAGAAGAAGAGGGCGAACTCGTCGTAGGCTCTCTGGAAAACAAGAAAATGTATCCTTTTTCACTTTTAAAGGCACGCAACTCACTCGCAGGTCCTTCAGGTAGCACTTGGCCGCATTGAAGTCCACGGCCTGGAGCTTCTTGAGGTCGAAGGCCAGCTTTAAAGTCGTGAATCGGTCCACTGGGACCGTGTAGGAGGGCACCAGGGCGTCCTCCTTCAGATGGATGATGACGTTGAAGCCGTCTAGGGACGGCGTGAAGATGGGCTTGATCTTCTTCGGGCACAGGATGGTCAGGTCCTGCTTGATGACCTCGATCGTCGCCTTCGCCAGAGACTGCACGTGCCGGAGAATCTCCTCCGAGGGGGCTGTCTTGGTCCAGATGCTGGTCTTGTCGTTGTCACAGGACGTGGCGATGCAGAGGGGTGGGAAGGACGACCTCGAGGCCGTGAAGCTCGAGTCTAGCTCCTTCAGCTTCTCCTGGTCCAGGGCCTCGTTGAAATTAGCGACCACCAGCTCGGTGGTGAAATTTGAGGTCGAGAGGAAGTGGAGGAGTCGGAAGAAGGCCGTCTGAGGCTGGACCGGCGGCGACACCTCGTGCTGCTTCAGATACAGATGCGCCATCAGTAGCTCAGTGGCAATTGGCGGCCACAGAAAGGCGTCAAGGAGCTGAGAGTTGAGCCAGCGATTCACCATGTTGACGGCGGGGCCGAAGGAGGAGAACTGGGAGTGGAGGCCGTGGAGGGAGCTGCTGAGCTTGGGGAGCAGCTGGTGGGCCACTTCGAGCTTGATGCTCTGGGGCGTGTCCTTGTAGCGCTTCGTGATCTTGTTGGGGTCCAGATACTGTCTCAGGATGATGACTTCCTTGGCGTGCGACATCTCGAGTCGGAAAACGAATCCATCTAAAGGAATTTTATTAACAATTAAAAACTTTAAAATCCACGCCTCTGAAAAATATGACCCAATTCGGAACAAGCACACAACAGGGTCTGTGACACAAATATTTCACGAAGTCAAATGGATATAAAATGACAGAGTGAGCAGATCTGGACCAGTTAACGAAAGAATCGCAATGAAGTTGAAGTTCTTTGTTTGGGTGCTATTTTTGCTCCAAGAAGCCTTCTCAGCTTACGTCGATTTGCCAGAGTACAATCATCCAAAGATCTTTAAATCGAAGACTAGGAAAACTCCCAAGGCTGTTATCGACTTTTGGGACAGAGTGCTTCCAAAAATTAGATCCAAGATCATCTGCAGCTTGAAAGAAAATGGGTATTCCTACGAAGACATCGAAGCCTACGAAGAAAAGCTCGCAAACGGGACGATTTTCTCCCTATCCGGACTGACAGACGTCGCATACTTGGGCGACTGCGACACTTGGATTGGATATTATAGGGGATGTGGAGGGATTGCAACTAGTGCTGGAGTCCAATTAGACTACGTACAATTACAGGTCGGTTACAACGGAGCTGGGGGTTGGTCCCAAGTGAATGTAGGTGGGGGAGTCGCAGGAAATAACTTGAGTTTCCAATGGACCTTATCTCCAGCCCAATCCATGAACCAATGAAATTTAATTCGAATTTTCTACAGGTTTTAAATTGAATAAGGAGTTTTTCTTTTGCAATAAAGTTTGGTAAAATATTAGTAGACCTTTGCCTCTTCAAAGACTCACCCAAAAGAACGTAGAAAAAGTCCTCGAAGACCTGCACGACGGGCTTCAGGGCCGACTCCTCCAGAGCCTTGGCAATCTGGAGGTAGAACTCAGTCTTGTAGGTCCGGAAGGCCTTGATGTCGTCGGGCCACTTGCCGCTCGATGCCAGCTCGAAGACCACCCTCAGAGACTTGGCCGCCATGATCCCGTCCCTCTCCATGAACTTGAACGTCTTGGCGTCGCCATTTGGCACCTCGAGGTCGCAGTACCTGAACACGGGGTCCGTTCCCACGACTTTGTTGATGGAGAGCGGGATACTACTGATCCCCCGGAGCTCCTTGGCCAGCCTGTTGAACGTCTGGATGATATCGAGCGTCTTCTCCTCCCCGGTCTCGTTGGCCCGCACGCCTCTTCTGCGGATTGCCACGTCAAACTGGTCCCCCAGGTAGTGCATGCAGACCTCTGGGACGTCAAAGTGGCGCTTGAGGAGGTGCAAGCAGATTGAGCGGCAGACCAGACGACGCTCTCCCACGGGCGACTCGGCGCTCATCCATACGCAGGACTCTGTGATAGAGCCGTCCTTGAAGCGCCGCAGCTCGGCTTTGTCTCCCCAGAACTCGCGGAACTCCTTCGCTGCCTCCGTCTCGTTAGCTTGGGGACCTTTGTCGACGACTCCCAGAGCCTCCTCAGGGTTCAGGTTGATGCCCACGAGGAACAGGAGCTTGGAGACTCGCGACTCCGAGACACCCCAAGGACTGGTGGGACCACTGAAGGGGATCAGAGACGTCACCCGACTGCCCAGACCTCGATGCAGCACCGGCATGATGCGGTGTCTCAGGAGCGGGAACCAGTTGTCGATAAAGTCGAGACGAGTCTCCAGGGGACTGCTTTCCACGATTTTGGTCACCACGTTGAAGTTCTTGACGGTCAGAATGTGGTCGAACTGTGTGAAGACCGGGAAGGCGCGGATGAAGAGGAACCCGAAGCTGTCCCCGTCCTTCCTGTCCAGGCTCTGGATGGCCCTTTGGCTCTCCTGCCTCACTCTGGAGTACAGATCGAGAGACAGGTGGCCCGCGATGTTGCAGTATCCCGTGCAGTCCACGAACACCACCTCAAAGTGCCGGTGGAAGTCCTCCAGGGCGGGTCTGTTGACGTCCATGCTGAAGGAGCAGAGCGAGGCTCCCTCCGTCTCCCACTTGGAGGCCGCCAGATGGAGCCACACCAGCCGGATGATCTGGTAGCTGCTCATCCCGGTTGCAATCTTGTCCGATTTGAGGAGCAGACAGACGAGGCAGGTCACCAGGTGGCCGCTGAAGCCTCCGTAGAAGCTGTCGCTGAGGTGTCTCTGCCGCAGCCAGATCTTCAGCAGCACTATGGCGTCTCGGAGACCCCTGCTATTGCCTATAGTCTGCTCCAGGAAGTCCTGATTCCTGCTCAGAGTGAGGTCGAAGAGGAGGTTCAGGTTGTAGTGCGGCGTCGGGGGCAGCTCGCCGCTCTCCTGCAGCACCATGTAGCTCCGGACGTTGTTGTTGGAGGGCTGGAAGCGGTGCAGCTTGAAGGAGTCCTCGTGCATCAGCACGTGGATGACGAACTTGACCTTGCCCTGGGCCGCCTCGACCTCCAGGACGGGTCTCAGCTGGTCGTTCCTGAATAAGTTGTACTTCAGGCCCTCGAAGCAGCGCGCCTTCAGCAGGTTTCTGGCGATCGTCTGGAGGTAGAAGGCCTTCTTGTGCAGGATCTTCTGGTTCATGAAGTCGTCCTTCTTCGAGAGCTCGAACGGCATCGTGACGGCGACGTCCACGGTCAGCACTGGCTCCCCCACGTTGGTCCCGAGTCTCTGGGCCCCCACGAGAACGGCCTCCTCTTCGGGAGGAACGAACGCAAAGCCGCACTTGGAGACGTCCTGGACTTTGGTGTCCAGGGGGTAGGTGACGTCGCTGTGGCTCAGCTCCTCGAAGGACTTTTCGGGGACCGCCTCCATTCCCTTCAGACACTGGTTGAATTTGGCGAGCCAGTCGGCGACCTCGGACTCTCGGGGCTTTTTGACTTGTGCCAGTAGCTCCTCAATCTGCATGCGGAACAGGTTGGAATGGTACATGTTCTCCGTCTCCTCGAGGTGGTGGATCTCCGCCACGGTGATCCCCTTTGCCTTCTTGGGGGCTGGTTCTCCCTCCGAGCCAGCCTCGTCCTCGCTGCAGGACTCGTCAGTTCCATTGTCAATCATAGAATCCGCCTCTGACTCGTCAGAATTGCCGGAGTCTTCTGATTCCGGCTCCTCGACCTGCAGAAAATCCAAAATTGCGTGAAATCGGCCAGAATTCGGGGGTTTTTACCTTCACTTCCTTGGTTTTTCGCTTCATTTAGTTTTTTCTTCAAAAGTTTTTCTCTAAATCTCTTCAGAATTTTATTTATTCACACTTTAGCAGAATATTTTGGGAAATACATGAAAGTGCGCTGGTTTCAAAGTCACAACAAACACACGTGAGTCGCCAATCCTCCTGTCGCCAATTCAAAATTCAAAGTCGCCAAAGTCGTTACTTATTTTAAAGCTGCTCCACGTGACTCCTTACTCAGCAGCTTCGTGGAACTGAATCATGATGATCAGGTTAGGTTCCGATTGCCGCAAACATGGAGCTCAGCATGGAGTAGTCCATCTTCAGGAACCCGTAGGCCGAGATCGCGATTTCCTCCTGGGTCTGCATCAGAGTCTCGCGAATCACCAAATTGAGGTCCTCGTTGGAGCTGTGCTGGCGGCTCAGCTTGAACAGGTGCTGCTTTATCTGATAGATGTGGCTGTTGGTCTGCGAAATCTCCCTCACGAGTAACCCAAGGATGACAGCTTTGGGCGCAATGGCACACAGAGACCCGACAGTGGAGCTCTGCTCGACTGGGGAGCTGATGTTGAGGAACAGCCAGTACCCGTGGCAGATGAGGACGACGAAGAAGTACGTCAGGATGAAGAGGAGCGACCAGCCGATGCTGGCGTTGAGGTTCTCAACCACCTCCTGCACCTTCGTGAGAGCCTTCTTGATCCTCAGCACCGAGTCGTAGCACCTGCTGGGCTTCAGGTCAATGAACAGCGAGTTTCTCTCGTCTCTCAACAGAACGGGCTTTATCTGGTCCAGCTTCTCGTTCAGCACGGCCTCGTAGAAGTAGAACTGGGAGCACCTGGCGATGATCCAGAGATTCATGAGCCTCGAGACAAAGTTCCAGCCCCGGTACTCGTTTGCAATGGCCGTAGCGGTGTTGATGATGTTGAAGGCCAGCAAATAAGCCAGGCGTCGGTGTACCCTGGAGAGCTTTCTCTCCTCCGTCCAGGATGTTATGAAGCCCATCTCCTCGAACTTGGTGAAAATCCTCGACTGAGCCTCGATCGTCACGTCGGCCTCAACGAAACTCACCCAGAGCACCACGAAGCTGAAGAAGAGGATGAACTCCTTGGCCAGCTGGTTGATGTAGCTGCGTTCATGGGGAGCGCTCTGGGTGGAGACGAACCACAGGAGTGCTGGCAGGACGAGGAAGTAGAGGAGCTTCTGGTAGAGTCTCAGGAGCGTCAGGTTCTTGAGCTGGAAGTTGAAAGGGAAGAAGCCCAGGAGGAGGAAGGCGCCCTGGAGGAAATTGTACTCGCGTGGCTTTCTCACGACCAGAGGCATGCTGACTGAGAAGGTCGAGTGTCGGACGTGGAGGAGGCGCGAAGAGTTGCGAAAGAAGACTAATGGGGTTTTAATGAAGTCTTTAATTATTCATTTGACGAAAATAGCCCAGAAAAACGAGTTCTCTTCAAAAATCCAAAGCTTTGTATTTCTTCCTCTGGATGTGGAACTCCAGTAGAAATATCACAGTGTAGGTGAAAACGAAGGCCGCCAGCAGGAGCAGGATCCAGTTGCTCTTCATGTAGCTGTGGTCGAGGTCCACCTGGAAGAGTGAGTCCCAGAGCCTGATGCGGTCCCTCGGGACGCTGGTCTTCACGATAAAGTGCTCGTTGAGGTCCATGAAGGTCCCACTTTGCGTCGAGTAGGGCGTCCACTCCTCGAACGGGGGTCTCCCGAACTCTGCAAAGTGAGCCACGATGCCAGTGAGGTTCAGCACCATGGGCCACTCCGGGTCCGAAAGCCCGAATTGAGGCACCTGGTTCGAGACCCAGAGGTAGTACTGGTCGTCCCCGTGAGCCGCCCCGAACGACCGGCCACTCGGGTACCGAACGTGGCTATGCTGACCCACGAACGAGAACCTGTACAGAAATACGGGTGAGCTGCGGTCCGACAGGAGGTTGGCCGTTCGGTAGACTCCGTAGGTGACGAGAGCCTCGGAGAAGAGCTGGGAGAGCTTGCTGACGTTGGACCGGCTGACGGGCGAGTTTCCGAACGTGTGGGACCTCAGACGGGCGCTGATGACGCTGGACTCCAGAGTGCCCTGCTCGTACATGAAGCAGATGGGAGCGAGGAAGTCAAAGTCCTTGTTGAACTCCCAGAACATGCGGGGGTCCGTGAGGAACTGGATGGTGGCGAGAGCCCACTCGTCCTTCGTGTGTCCCAGCAGCACCGGGGGAGTCTCGTGGCTTCGCTGCAGAGTCAGGTACGGGTCCTCGAGCAGGAACCTCTCCTGTCCAAAGTCCTCTTCGACCACGGGGATCCACGAAAGAATTGGGTAGATCCGCCACTCTGGCAGCTTCTCGTACCCCTCGGCCAGAGTCGTCATGGGGACCTCTCGGAGACACTGCAGGATCTCTGAGGGCTCCTCCGTCGAGCAGTTGAAGATCCTGGAGTACTTCTGGACCAGGCCGTTGAGGTTCCGAGGTACCTGTAAAAATTAATGGAGAGTAAATTTTTGCCCTTAAAACAGTCAGAAAATCTATTTACCTTCCACTGTGCTATCGCCGAGCCACTCATGAGGACAGCCCGGTCAAAGAGACCTCGAGACATCGGGCTCGCCAAGTGCAGACTCACGGCCATGGCTCCGGAGCTGTGGCCCACCAGAGTGACCTTGCCTCCGTTGAAGCTCGCGATGTTGCGTTGGACCCACTTGAGAGCGAGGACCTGGTCCTTGAGGCCCAAATTCCCAGGGGCCTCCTTCGTGCCCGTGCTGACGAACCCGAAGACGTTGAGGCGGAAGTTGAAGGTCACGAGCACGACGTCGTGTTCCATGAAGTACTGCGGCCCCGCGTCGACACTCATGGAGCTGGAGCCGAACAGAAAGGCGCCTCCGTGGACGAAAACCACCACTGGCCTCGTCTCGTTTCCGTCCAGAGTGCTCTTCCTCACGTAGACGCTCAAGTGCAGGCAGTCCTCGGACATTTCGGAGTAGCCGGGGGCCAGGAACTGGGGACACACTGGGCCCTCTCGGGTGGCGTTGAGGGTGCCGTTCCAGGTCCAGGGCCTGCTCTCCTCGAACCTCTGGGCCACGCCGTACCGAATTCCCTGGAAAGCCCAGAAGTCGGTTCCGGAGCCGTCCAGGCGAGAGTTCAGTTCGCGGCCGAGGACCGGACCCTGGGGTGTCGAGACCACGCGGTGAGTTGCCAAAACCAGGGAGGACGTTGTGGTGAAACAAATTAGACAGCAAATAAGCAGCTTTTGCATGTTTCAAGACTGATTGTCGACTGACTCGAGAACCTCGCTGATAAAGTTTGCTATCAATGATTTTGGTTATCGGTGACTCGGTGGGTAAACAAAGATAGAGAGAAACTCAAAGGTTGCTGTCGGAAGTACAATGAAACTTCTGTCTGTAACGAGCTCCAGCGGCATTTTGAAAGTCGCAGAGAAACTGCGCCAAAGTGCGAAAGGTGAGATATAAACAAAAACTCTCGGGAACTCGAAATTATCAAAAGATCTCTGAAAACAGACACCAAAACCGCGGAAATGAGCTCTCATCAGTCCTACAGCTCGGACGAGGAGGAAGTGGTCAACAGATGCCGAGAGCCGACACAGGCAAGTCCCAGAAGCGAAAAAGGGCGATCTCCCTAAACTCCAAAATTGCCTTCCAGAAGTTCGAGAAGCAGGACGCCAAGCCTCTGACCCCGGGACGGGCAAAGTTGCAGTCGTGGCTGGACAAGTGCCTGAGGATCGAAATGACGGACGGGAGGATCCTGGTGGGGGAGTTTCTCTGCACGGACCGAAGTGGGAACGTGATCCTGGGCCTCTGCTACGAGTACACGGACGCCGAGAGCGAGGGACGAGTCCTGGGATCCGTGATGGTGCCGGGGAAGCACATTGTGAAGATGGAGGTGGACGACTCGACGCCGCCCAGGGAGAACCAGAGATGCAACCCAGTGAAGGGGGACCCAGTGACTTCGCCGAGCTCCGTTTGAACACTATCTTTAGTCTAACGATTAAGCAGGCTTATTGTACAGAACAATAAATTATTTTCTAGTCTGAAGCGGGCGTTTCAGGTCTTGGGCTTCCCGCTGACCGGATCGTAGCCCTTGTTGAGTTGCTCCTTGAACTGGTCGTACATCCGTTTCCGGTTAAAGTGCTTTATCCACTGGTTCGGGCACGCCGCGTGAAAGTCCTTCCTGCAATTGCAAGCCCGTGAAAACTCGAAAAAGCCTCGAGGTCCAGGAAATACCTGAGTTTTGCACATTCCGCAGGCTCCTTCTCGCCCGAGTTGGGGTTAAAGTTCGGGTTGTACTTGTCGAGACACTGCCAGAAGGTATCCCGGGCACTCCAGCATCGCTCGCGCTCTTCTTTGTTGGGGAACGACATTTCTGCGACTTTCTAGTGGTGGTTTTCAGAGAAAATCTCCGAATTTTGGCGATCCTGAAAAACTTGTCGCAATGTTGTGGCGACATTGGCGACATGGGTTTGAATTTCAAGCCGTTACAATATTTCCAGTAAAGCTGGGAGACCGCGTGTGCTGGATCGACTTTCAACAATTATCTTTAAACTCTAGGACTGAGTACCTAGAGCATGAAAAAAAAACAATTCCATGCTCTAGGACTGAGTATCCAGTTTCCAGTCTGTTTTAAAAATTTTCAAAGGCTTTTCTTAAGCTCAAAGGGTTTCTTCATGCATAAGGGGGGAATTAGCAGATGAAAGACACTCGTACTTTGAGAGCCATTATCGTGCAATTATAACGTTCTCACGCATTCTTTGGCGGATGTTTGGGGTTTAATTACTGAAAAATTCACGTATAACAGTCGTGATGGATGAAGTCATTAAATTTGCGGTACAAATAAGGCTTTCCATGAATTTTAATTGAAATCCTTCGCATTCCTCAGCCATTTTCACCGATGAAAATGTGCGTACTTTGTTGAAAACACACAGAGTCAATTTAATTACTCAATTAGCTCTGGGCCAATGCAAAGCTGGCGGCTGATGAAAAAAGTTGCTTTAATCAAATATGCAATTTTTAATTGCATCGGAATTCTCGTATTTGCATCATCAAAAATGAGGCAAGTGCCGAAAGTGGAGCTGCTTTTGTGCGAGAGAGACGACCCCAAAATGAGCAAAAAGTCACAATTTTCCTCGAATAATTAAGTCGCTAACGAGCGTCTAATTACCTCGGACATGTGACACTTCTGCCTCGGATTTTCTTTCGGACCGAGGCGGCGCGGCAAATGGCTCAATAAAATGTCGCCAAGTATTGCACACATGTCAGTCACACATTGCAGAGGATGCTGCTAATGGTGGTGTAATTGATGCAAATTAAATGCCAGCAAAACACAAATCACATCATTATATTAGCATGAATAAAAGGTTCCAGTATCGCAACGCGTAACTTAATAATGTTTTACAGCGTGTCATTGTGTCACCATCGACAGCGAGTACAGCGTCAACGGAGTTGTCGTTTGATATCAAAGTGGCCCGTATCACATATCGGCTTCTGATCGAGTTACACGAGCCAAACTGGTGCAAGAGTCCCAGTTTGGAGGCGAGTATGTCGCTTTTTGCTCTCTTTGGGGCCGCGCCAGGCTCGCCAATCGAATTCAGCAGAGAAAGTAATTAGTTTAATAAGGTGAGTGAGGTGGCCCGATATGGTCATAGTCAGCGGCAGTCGAGCAAATGCACGACAAATTGTGCAAACTAGGAGGTGGCTGCAGAGACGCACTTGGAAGCCTTCAAAACCTCACACCAGTTCCAAAAATAACTTTCAAAATTTTTAAAACTTTTTTGGGCTGGAAATTTTCAAAAAGCCCCACAGATTTTGCTTTTTAAAAAATTAGAAAATTCAAAACTTTCAAACTCGGTGTCTTCATCCACCCCATGCCTCGCAAATTGAAGAGAGGAAGCTAAATAAAAGGCTTTCAAGGTTTTCCAAGAGTTATAGAGCTGTTTAAGACCTCTCTTGGGCTTAAAAAAATTCAAAAATCCCATCCCAAACGCCCTAAAAACTCGTAGAAAATTTAAAAACCTTCCAGCTCCTTTTTTGGCTACATCTCTGGCCTCCAACATAAGTCTTAATATCAGTGATAGGAAAAAATCGACATTTTTGAATGAAAATTGTTATGCAGAATGGAATGGTCGCTCCGAGTGTAGACATCGTTGACGACAGAAACAGGCTAGGCGAGGTGGAGTAGCTTGCTCATTGATAAATGGCCATTATCGTATGATTGCCGGTGGTACGCACACGGCAGAGATTGTGTGTGAGGTAAGAGGTTACTAAACCCTGCCTCCAGACGACCGACGACGAAGAGAATGAAGTCCATTCTGCAAAAACAGCTCTGAGTCTTTTATGACCCAGTATAGATTAAAGGGCTTTTGTTCTTCCATTTTCTGAGCCTCTCATTCATGTGGTTTCTGTAAGGCGATCAGGGCGATTGAAGGCAAGAGTTTTCAAACAAAAGGGCTTGGCAGGAGTATGGCTTTTAAATTTTCAAACTCGATTAAGGGATCATATTGAGGCAACTTCATTGAGTCAATTTGAAACAGCATGCCGCAGAAACCCCCAAGGCGAGCTCAGTAAGCCACCAATCAACGAAGCCATCAATTTGCCCATCGAGAATCTGTGAGTCGGTGGGCATAGCGCCATAAAGCGTATAAAATGTGCTTATCTTCCAATCGTAAATTAATACTTCGATCATAATCAATCATTATCGCTTTTATAAAAATCATAATTTCAATAGCATCGGGCAATAACTCATTTTTCTCTGCAGTTTCTGGAGCCTCTTGAGGTTAATTTTATGCTTCGTTGAGCTCTTTATGTCTGTTAGTCTGAGAGATTGCCAAGGTAGTGTTACACATTTTACTCATTAAGAAAATCTCAATTTTGACGTTTTTGGCCAAAAATTTTTAGTTCGAAAATTGTCTCTTAAGTCTTAAGACAACAAAATTTACCGTTTAGTCACGTTAGCATCACGTTTGTGAAGTTTTCAGGCCGAAAAATTTGAGATTGGAGAAAAGAAGATAGATCTGGGGTGGGGCAGAGGGTCACGCAGGTCCCGAAGAACCTATTGTGACCCAAGAAAAAAAATTTTGACAAAAAATTTTAAAAATCACTAAACCTCCGCTCGTTAACCCATTTTGGGCCGGACATAGATCCACTCTTTTTACTCTTTTTTGTCCCCGTGTGAAAAATTTAAGGTCAAAAAAGTATATCTCATACATATATATTTTGTATATTTCGCATATATTTCAACTATACAATACATATAAAATTTTTCCTTATCCACATCATATGGCTTTTGGAGCCTGGTTTTAGCCTTTGAAAAGCCTTATTTGGGATCTCCAGTTTCGGGATTTCCGATAAAAATTTTTCCAGAAATTTTGGGCTGAAAAAGTGGAAATTAAAGAAAACAGATTTGTCACCCAACATTCACGTTTCCAGGATTTTTGACCAAAAATTTTATGTCTCAAAAATGGTCCCAGAAGCCTGAACCAAAGAACCACGTTTCTGTAGTTTTTGGGTTGAAAAAGAGTTAAGAGAAATATTTTTCCGAAGCAGTTTCACCGTACTTTTGCTGCAAGACCAAAGATAGACAAGAAATTTGTGTCCCTCGAGTAAGCTTTCATCATTCTCCAGCCTGTCCATAATAATAGTGAATATATCGAGGCATATTGTGGTCTAGAGCCTGCAAATCCAGCCCTCTATTTCTCAATGCAGCTCGACCTGCGAATCAAAATGTAATTTCACACAGCAAATGATTTAAATGCCGTATTTATTGAAATCTTGTAGCTATAAATTATCTCCCCCTTTGCCTTTTAGGCAAAACAGTGGCAGTGTTTGCCTTTGCTCTCGATATTGAGAGTGGAAGGCTGAAAATTGGAGCAATCACTATCGTTCGACGACTTCCATCTACATGCCGTAAAACTGAGCTCCACGTCGACTCGATAGGGGCCCAGCTAGGCTGCATTTTAATGGAGATGGGAGTGCTTTTGTGCATATCCTCTCCACTGTGAATAAAGGAGGAGCGGCACACATAACGAACATCGTCGGGTACTGAGCAATTTTATCGTAACTCGCACAGCCCACACATACGATATGAGCGAGAATGGGCTTCATCAGACATCGATGTATTCATTGGTGATGGTGCCTTTGTAGCTTCTGCAAACGGATATTTATTTAACATCGGATGCAATTACTTTAATTTACACCACCCGCTCGACGCTTTTCAGTCGATTCGAGCTCTTTCCAATAATTTATGGCTTTCCTTCGTTCGGTGCAATCAACGAAACTTGCCGGCAGATTATCCTACCCCAGACTGTGCATTGTCGGAATGGCTTTCTGCACACAAAAACCCGCAGGACGGCTCTCACATAAATTTTCCCGAGAGACAAGTGTGATTGGCTCGGATGCTCGTGTTATTGGGGTTTTTATGGGGATAAGGGTCTACTGGGAGGATTATGAAGGATCGAAAGCCTGGTTACTAATTCTTTATGAGAAACTATTTTCCTCGGAATGGGAAAATCAGTGTATTTTCAAAGATGCCAAGAAGACCTCATTTTTTGGGACCCCTAGCTTCGTTCCTGGAAGAGATAGGGGTCACATAACATCCCATTATTTGCTAGATTTTTGACAGGCTACAACATACTAAAATTTCAGTTCAATTGGATTTCATATAAGGAGCTTTCATACAAACAAAAAACACGGTAGACACTGGGCCTTGACCCATTAGAACCTCCAGAGCTCCAGAACGGAATTTTTGAACCAAAAAAACGAGATGTGACTTGAGGAAAGGCTTTCAAAAAATGCTCATTTGAATTTTTACCATGTCTCTGGGAGGAAAAGATGCAACTGGAGGAAGGGGGGCTTTAGTTTTCCAAGGAAAAATTTTTGTTTCGAAGCTTTGGACCCAAAAACTTGTATTCAAAATTTAGTTCGATTTTTTTTTTGGTCAACGAGCTCGCTGCGACCATCCTGAGCGCCACAGCACCCTCAGATAGCTCCCATATCTTAGAAATTCAAAAAAAAAATAGAAGGAGCCCCCAGAGTTTGGAATTTTCGTTGCAAACTTACCTCTATTTTTCACGGGCTATCTGAGAAAAATATAAAATCCGGGGGTCCGGAGGAAAATAGTGGGGAACGGGCATTTTGATAGGCCTCCAGTGGAACTCCAAGAACCTAGGTCCGAACTATAGCTCGTGCATCTTTTGAAGAGTGTCTGCAACTGTTAAGCCATCACTCGCCTTTTTATGTGGTCTGAAAGCTGAGATCAAAGGACATAAAGTTGCCCCAAAAAATTCTTGACTACTCTTAATAGGGAGAGAGAATTAAAAAATCCTTAAGCGCTAATAACACGATGAAATCAATAAAAATTTTGAAGGTGACCTTCACGACAGCCTTCTTGAATTTTTGACACAAAGTAACAAGTTTCAGAAGAACAAAACCACCCACTTGAAGGACACGGGCAAGGAGGATATGCAGCCAAGAGGGAGGAGCCCCAGTCGTGAGACCTCTCGTGAGCTCGAGTTCAAGGCTCACACGCGGCAACCATACGAACGATTAAGCCAGCACTTTTCAATCACGGCTGCGTTGCTGAACACATCCAGTCATCATAATGATAATTACGCCGCCTGCATATTAACATAAACGTCGCACTCGAAGAGGTTTTTGTAAATGCCAACTCGGCTCTTTCTCGCAGCAATTCAGTTGTTTCAGAAGGCTGGAACACGCGGTTTTCCGCTATGAGAGGCGCACTCTGCAGGTTCACGGAATAATCCCCCTGACTCACATAGCTCCACTCATTTACATTCAACAAATTGTGGTTTACAAAGCAAATTATTATTTTGCTTTCAAATTACACGATGCGTAGAAGCTGAAGCGCTTGGCGCGGGCCCTCGCGTTCTGATGACGATAAAGTTCAAAGCCACAGAGCGTCAAGCCGCGCATTAGCTCTGGCGAATCTGAGCTCCCAGGTACGGGCACAAGTAGCAAAATATGGCATGAAGCCACTCACGGGGCCCGGCGCTTGGCACACAAGAGTTTATGAAAATATGAAATGTTTGCGCTTTGACAATTGCGGGAATATGTGTGGATTTTACGGCACCCAATGAATTCATTAGCTCACTCGTGAATTCGCGACTTTTCACGGTATGAATGGCATCGGAACAATGAAAGAATGATGTATTCCGAGTTCTGTTCGCGAATGTGACACACGAGTCATGAAAGGGCCTTACAATGGGAGATTTTGCGTGAGGGGAGGGGCGTGGCATTGACCTCTGAGATCGTGGAAACTGAATTTGCCTATCAGTTTTGCTGATCGGAGCTTGCCTCAGATCGGAGATGGATTCTAAGAACTCCTGGAACCTTAGCCAACAGACCGAGGAAGGTAAGGACTCTATAAACTTCTTATAAGAGACTGGAGATGGATTCTAAGGATCAGTTGAAGTTGAAGCAGTAGTTCCAGGACCGTTGTGACTGACAAAAAGCCTTCAAATATCCTCGTCTTTGGAAGAATAAGGTTTTTAGCTTCCCATTCTTTAAGTTTTCTACAAGTTAAGGGGGATAACATCTTAGATAGACTCGTAAGGCCTCTTCACCTCTAATCGTTCCAAGATCAAGGTCATCTGAGTTTTAACAGTCAATAAACATTCGTGATTGAATGGTTCGTCTGTCTTCTAACCGCAAGCTCTTGTTAACAAGCGGATATGGAACCAATCGAATGGAGATGGATTCTAGTGCTGGAAAGGTGTGACAAAAACAGACCGTGAGATCCGATAAACCCTTCAATTAAGTTCTAATTACTCCACGGCCTAATAAGTCCGCCATAAGCAGCCTGGCGAAGGTGCGGTCGGACGGAGAGCGGAGCCGGAGCGCAAAAACAACAGGCCTGCCATTGTAGGAATTAATTAAATATTGATCTCGATTATATTTATGAGGCTTGCATCGAATCTAGCGCGCTGCAACATCCCCGAGCCGTTCTCTCAACAGCGCTCATTTTGTCTCGCACACACTATGCGGAGACTTTTATGAAAAATGCCTCCATAAGCGCTGAATTGAGCGCTCGCACTCGAATCTGAGGTGTTTAGAAAAAACAGAAATGACTTTGTCTACGGCAAGAGTATTTTATATTTAAATTACATAATTTTTCCAGCAATACCCAAGCAGCTACTACTGCCATACACGCCAAAGACAAGACAGATCTTGGACGTGGTGCATATGCTCTCTCGTACAGAACGGAGGAAACTTTTTCACTATATAAACGATAAGCAGCCCGAGTGGAGATATTCAGTTCGACGTTCTTGCTAATCCGATCGAAACCCTTTCAAAGTTTTTGCTCCTCGTCCAACTCAGCACAAACCGAATTTTCATCATGAAATCCCTGGTAAGTCTGCGTGTGTTCAAGTGGAAATTTCGTGTCCTGCGGAGTTTTTATACGAAATAATCTGCAACTAGCTTTCGTGAATTCCTGGGATTATCTGCGAGATCCTTAGAAACATAGTCCATGCTCGTTAGTTTTTTTGTTCCAAGAAAATCTCGAGACTGCGGAAATATGCCGGAGCTAGGGGACACGCATAAGAGGCTTTGGAGGCATGCGAGTTATTAACTCCAATCATGCTCTCGGACGTTGCAGCTTATTGGAGTGGAAATTGCTGGTCACTGGTTTGTTATCGGGCTTTGGAATCCATTGATTAAAAGGCTAGGAATTCTCGATAGCCGAGCCTTTCAGAGACTGGGATGTGAATATTTTATCTTAGAAGATAAACAAATATTTATCTTTCCCTTGTGCTTTTGTCCATCAAAGGCTTGGAAGCTGCAATTTCAAGTGGGCTCTTTGCTCTTGTTTGGGCTCTTTTTGGGCTCACTCGAATGGAAGGAATCACTCAGACTAGGACGGGACTAGGGGGGCTTGAGTCCTTTTCAAGAATTTTTGGGTTCTTCTGAGTCTCTTTCAAGGCCTTTTTAGACCCCTAGAAGTTCTCATCTGGCCCCTTTACACTTTCCTGAGCCCTCTGCAAGCTCTTCTATTACCCCAATTCGAGCTTAATTTTACCCTTTGAGGCAAATCTTTTTTATGAGCTGCCTGACAGACTACCCCTTGTCTTAAAATCGTCACTTTTGCAGTAAGAAGAAAAAAATGGGTCCTCAGTAAAAATTAAATCAGAACGAAAAACCCAGGATTCTAGTAAAACGTACCTAAACTGCTTCATTATGTAAAGCACGCCAGTAAGAAATCAATCAGTTAAGGCCGTAATTTGTCAGACAAGCCATTAATACGATTATGGGCTTCCCCATTCATGGATGTCGATGACAAAGGCGCTAAACTCCTCGCAAGCGACAATAATTGCGCTCCAATTGCCATGTAAACGTATCATAATTGCATGTACATGATATACCCGATTGCGACGATAATTCCGTTCGTGTGAGCCCGACTCAATTTTACAATATCTTTACGACCCCCTGTCATGTCAGCAGACAATATTGAAACAATCAGTGCGGTCGTCGTATTCGTTGTTTACAAGCTATTTTTACCCCAAACGCGCTCCGATTTGTGTAGTCGTAGAGCAATAACATAATTATGGTTGCAGAACAGCGCGATCGAACCCGCAGGCAGAGAACTATTTGTTTAGCCGTAACCCAATTCACACGGCTGCCTACCTTCTTTGTTGCTGGGGCCGGGGGAAAATGACGCGCTCTGGACGTATCAGTCAGTGACTGAGGTGACGGAAAAGGGCAAGAGGGAGTGGGGGCCCGGCTCGATTACAGTCACGACAAGGTCAAGGCTGGGAGCGAGAGGTGCTAAGAACAAAAGAACCGCAGAGAAACAATAAAACCCATGTTTGGCTAGTTTCAGAAATATTTCGTCGCCATTGCATGTCTCGCAGAAGTAACTTGTTGGAAACTGCGGAATTCTGGGCCTCCCACTACCTCCCCCTCTTAATTAGGCACACACGCACCATCACCGATACCCGACACGTGTTCCGAAATCGCAGAATTGCGTGCTCGTGAAAATCTGGGCCCGTAATTTAATTAAAAACCCTTTAGTCAGCTTTTCCAGTGATTATAACTGCTTGCTTGATTGGTGTGAGAACGTGCTGGAGGGCTGACTGATTGCCTGATAGTGTATTCATGACAATTGGGGAGTCAATATGCTCGAATCTCTGTCCGAAATGAAATTTTATCCGTCCTGAATGGGCGCCAATCATGCAAAATATTATGCAAACCACTATCGTTCAGTTCGCGAAAACAGCGAGCACGTTCTTTCAAAGCCCGATTGTTGAGGGGGTGCCTTTGTTTGGCAAATACACCACAGATGCAAACAGTCATTTTGCAATAAATTGAGAAGTTTATCGCAGATTCGTTGGGGGTGCTCATGTTGCAGAGGAATTAATATTTCAGGGAAATTGGACCGAGTGGAATTGACTGTGAAATGGTAGGGGGTTTCAACTTGCTTTTGAGCCATCAAAAATTGTAGAAACCTTTTCTTAGCTGCTTCGAGCAAACGAGCTTCCCTGGTTTCTCGTCAGTGTCCTTTTTATGAAAATTTCCTCTTTTTCTGAGATGATACTCTCGGTGGATGAGAAAGATACTCTTTACAGATACTCTTTGTGGATGAGAGAGCCTTAAAAAAGCCTGAAAAATTAGGAGAGCTAAAATTGAGCTCCCATGACTTCTCGTCAGTCTCCTTTTCTTGAAAAAGTACCTCTTTTTCGAAGATGAAAAGCCTTTTTTGAAAGTTTTTGAAGTCTACAGATCCTCCGTGTGGATGAGAGAGCCTAAAAAAAGCCTGAAAAATCAGGAGAGCTGAAATTGAGGTCCCCTGGCTTCCCATCAGTCTCCTTGTCATGAAAAAGTACCTCCTTTATTAAGATGAAAAGCCCTCTTTTGAAGGTTTTAAAGCTCAAAGATACTTTTGATGAGTCAAAAAACCTCAGAAAAGCCCTGAGACAAACAAAAGCTCCCCATGGCTCCCAATGGTCGTCATCTGGCCGCAATTGGTCCCCCCTATGCCGTTTCATATCTTCATTATGTTGTTAATACGGAACAAACAAGCTGATAAACCGAACACTGATGCGGTTTATGATGGAGAATTGTTCCCATAAATTTGGCGCAATCCATTTTTCGGCAAGTTTTTGCGCGCCACAAATTGATACACAAGAGTGCTGCAGAGAGTGATATCGGGCATCGATCATGTGGTATTGTGTGTAATTTATTAATAATAATCAGTTTGCGTCGACTCTATGCTTTGTTGTTTACCACTGCGAGCTCGCATGTGAGCAGCAACAGACTTTGCAATTCATCACATGGACGGGTCTGTTACAGGCTATTGTACTGCTATTGGCTGCCGTTGTTTGCGCCGATCAATTAGAGCAGCCCCAGGAGCAGCAGGCTGATGGCAAGACTGTACAAAAGAGAGGAATCTATGGAGGTGAGTTTGTTCAACTAATGGCTAAGAATGACTTAATTATGAGAGACTCCCACGGAAAAGGACTCGGCTATGGCGGACTCGGGTATGGAGGGCTCGGATACGGAGGACTCGGCTACGGAGGACTCGGCTACGGAGGTCTCGGATATGGCGGCTACTACGGAGGCTACAACGGCCTAGGTGGTAAATTCGGGTCCCCTTTGAGGCTTCTGTACTGATTCTCTCGATTCCAGGGTACGGAGGCTACTACGGAAGCGGCTACGGACTCGGCAGCAAGCTCGGATATGGTGAGTATTTTCGCCATTTTTCTGAGCCCCTTCTCACTCCCATTCTGTTTCAGGAGGTCTCGGAAGCGGCTACTACGGGGGCCTCGGAGGTTACTATGGTAACTTGTTTGATTCTCTCGTTTGAGCACATTCCTTTGGACTCTTCCGTAGGTGGACGCTTGGGATACTCCGGCTTGGGCTTGGGCTACGGTGGTCTCTACCACTGAGATGTTCCTCGTGACGTCACCACCTGTACAGTTTCAGCATCCTGCCAACTAAGATACGTCATTATTTAAAGTTTTTTCTATAAAGATTCTTGAATCGAGCCTGGCTTTTGAATGTCTGCCCCAAAGGTATGCAATGCATTTCACGTGCTGGAACTTTCGCCGAAAAGCTCCGGTTTTCGGCAGTTTTTCACTCGGACCTGGCAGCAAACTGCGCAAATGGGCGATTAAATTTAATATTCAATTTCTCGCAGCCAAGGTACGACTTACAAATGTTTTCATTTTGTTTATCGGCTCAACGTTCGTGCATTGGCCGCTGCATCAGAGCGCGCCTATATGAATTTAATGTGGAGAAAATGACTTCTTTTTTGTGCTCCGGAGCTCCGGTGAGTTTTGTGCCAGGTATGCAGTATATCGATGCGTTCTCATGGTTGATATTTTTAATACCAGCACTGCACGTTTTTGCTGCTCTGCCAGTCGACGTAAGCGGTTTATTCGGCGGAGGTTGGAGAGCAGCACGTAGTGATTTTTTCTCACTCAGCGATATGAGCTGGCACTGCAGCGAGAGTAGATAAAATGGTATTTACCCTCTCAAAGCCCCATTATCGAGTTTTGAGGCTAGAAAATTCAATTAGGGGTATGAGACCTTCGACATCTGCTTGACCACGTGACAAAACCACTACGTTTCCAAACATGTCCCCTAATTGCCCCCATCGCGCCTCTAATTACCCATCCACTTGACTGCTTGAATTTCGCAATCATAGTCGATTCAATAGTACGCAAAAAGCCCGAAAGTAATTAACACACAATAAAAAATCGTTTTGAAGAAAAAAATTCTTGACCTGGATTCCGCTCCATTCTCCACAGTTTTGCCGTTCCATCCGCCCCCATAAAGTACTCGAGGCACAAACTTCGCAGCCGACAATGAAAAGTTTTTTTTCCATTCAAGCTATTGCTGTTATTGTTTTTAATTGCCTTTTTAAAGTTTCGCACTTGCACCGTGCGATGTGCATTTGCAAGGTCGCTGGAGGCGGAATCTCACCACTGCACCGACACGTTTGCCGCACGAGAACAGAAGACAGTTTAGCTGAGTGCAAAACAGTGTCTGTTTGTCTCAATCAGTGTTAATTAGCCAGCAGAGCAGTGACGTCTCTCTTGAGGGGTTTTCTAGGAGCTCCCTTTCCATTTTTTGCGGATCAAGTAGACAGGGAAACTTTCTCGAATTCAAGCCGCAAAAGTGTTTGAAAGTTTCTCTCCCTTCTCGGCTTTACACAGCTTCTTACAAAGTGAATACCAAGAAAGCCGTACAATGCGATATGATGTAAATAGCTGCGAGGCATTACTTGTGCATGACTTGCCCAAGCAACCTTGCACCTTCAAGTACGGTGTCCATGACACTGAGAGAGACTCGGATGAGGAGGAAGTACGCAAGGAAGGAGCATCTTGACAACCACTTCAATCAAGATTAGGCCACAATTTCTGCAAACACGCACCAATCAATTTGCGATAATAATCAATCGTGAAGCATGTGGGGATCTTCTAACATATTGATGAGAATTGTTTATCAGTGTTTCGGTTCCCTGCTTGCAGCTTCTCTCACCATTGTAGGGAACGAAATTGGCGGCTGAGAGAAATGCAAATTCGATTCCTGGAAACCAATCAGGGGCTTTTCTTGTCGGGTCGCCATGAATATTTAACAAGGAGCGACTTCTGATGCCGTCTTGAGCCCGTTTTGGGTTGTTTCATTGAGGATTTCTTTATTTTGATATAACTTGACTTGTTTTCTCCGAACCAGACGTCCGATTGGTCCGTCTGAGTCGCAAAGGCTCCGAAACTACAAGAGCTAGAGACCTGCAGTTTTTTGCATGATATCATGTATGGTCTGGAAGGTGGGGGAAAGGTTTTGGTTTTTCCGAAAACTGCCAGGGGGGTAATTAAAGGGGTTTTCCCGTTGTATGAAAGTTCCATATACTTCGTCCGATTGAGCTGAATTTCGGATATGTTATAGATCATGTCAAATATAATAAATCATAGAACACATGTTTACCTCTATCACTTAAGGGGGTGGGGTGAGAGGCCTCCGAAAAGGGGAAAAAATTTAGTTGCTCCGATTGAGCTGAAATTCAGAACGGTCTTGTAAAATGACAAATAAAGCAACTTTTGTTTCGATTCATGGTCTCAAAAATGTAAAATAACGGACTCTGGAGGTCAAGAAGTTGCCTCCCAAGACTTCCCCTGGCGACCAGTTGGGCAAAATTTTAAATTCAACCGATTGAGCTGAAACTTTGGCAGCTGCTAGATGGTATCAAATCCAGCAAAAAACAGTTCTACAGTAAGCCCTTATGAACTAAGGGTGTGAAGCTGAGGGCTCCCAAAGTTTGCATGAGGTAAAAAATTTCTAACTTCAATTGAGCTGAAACTTGGGCAAATGTTGAAGACACTAAATTTAGCAAATTATCCATGAACATTAAGGCTCTATATGACCTGTGGGATCGAAATCAAAGGTCTAATAAGTTTCACTTTGACTTAACTTTTGAAACAAAGCGTTCGTCTTTGACTAAGCTTCAAACATATTTTCTAACCCTCTTCTGACTCCTACTGCCCTACATTCCTTCCTCAAAACCACTGCAACTGACCACAGCATTACGTAACAATTGCTCGCAGTCAATTATTTTATGATTACTCTTAATTTAAATCGGATTATTTACGCGTTATGTGCAGAAATGCGCGAGTAGAGAGGCTTTCGCGGAATTCCATTAAGTCCAATTCAATTCAGTCGAATCCACACCCTTCGAGCTCGTAACTCACGGCAGAACTTTGCTCTTTTTCTGGCTGCAATTACCTTTTCTAAACTGCCAGCCCCACCAGCGCTGAACTCAGGACGCCGTATGAAGCGTGGAAGGTCTCCCAGAACCGCAGCTGGCCCGCAACCCATTATCCGATTGCAGCTGCAGGAAGGCAAACATGTCGAGACGTAACGAGGCACATGATTTGGGTGAAGCAATCCACACACGTTGCGCAACCCTCAGCTACTTTGTTGCGGTGGCAATTGAGCCACAGAAGCGATAACCAAACTGTATCATTATCGGCCGCCGACGAACCCGAGGTACCCCTTTTTCCCCCGATCCACGGCTCGTCGGTAGCCATTTTTGACAAACACGAGGGCAATAAATCAAACGAGCTGATAATTGGAAAATTAATTGCAGAAAATTGCAGCGGAAGAGCGCGTCGAGTAGGGTAATTAGACAGCAGAACATGAAAAAGCTGCAAACTGGCGAACCGGCGGGTTAATTAAGCCCTTATTAAAATGTTGAATGACGAATATTTCGGGCGGAGAACACGACACGTTCGGTAAACCCAGTGTCCCCAGAATATTGTTAGATTTAATCTCCAACACTATTGGAACATGGGGAGTCACACAATATTTGGTTTTGTCACTGCACCTAACAGTGTCCAAACATGTCAGCCGTCAGATAAACTCTGGTCACAAATCGTCCCCTTTCCAGTAGCCACACCATGACTTTTGTAATCTATGAACAGGAAGTAATCAAAATGTGTAGCCAGGACACGATAATCCCCGTACGTTATGATGGCAAACCGCATGATGTGAAATTTTATTGGGAAATTTCCTTGCGGGGGTCGATTGGGCAGTGCCTTAGCTAGGCTTTGTGGCGTCCTGGGGCTCAATTTAATTTCTTTCTTAAAATATCAGAGCTCCCAGAACAGCAGTGAAAGCCTCATCCTTGTCTACGCCCCTGGATTGGAGGCTGTAAAGGGCTGAGCTCCAAATGACGGTAATTAATTTTCTTGGATTTGATCGGAAGGATGTGACGGAGACGAGACCAGGACTAGGGAAGGGTTTTAATTGTCAAAGGAAATGAGTTTGGTTTCACAAATTCACCTCTGGAAGCTGCTTTGACTTTGGTTTTCTCAAAGGAATTTCATCAACTTCAATATTCTAGTTTGTTATAAAAAATGTTTTTGGCTCTCTCTGGCACCTCTTTCGCTGTAAATTTTTTCCATGATTCTGAATCTCACCAATTTTCTAATCCAATGAAGCAAAAGCCACATCGATGTGACGAGAAGGTTGATAAAAATAATCCTTGAAAATGCAACGAAAAACCTTCCCTTTGAGTGACAGAAGTTTTCAGATAAGAAAACGCCCTGTAGCGACTTATTATGCAATCAGCATCGCCAATTTAACGAGAAATATCCATTTTAATTATCAATCAGCTGCCAAATCATGTAAATACGCCGATAATGAAGCAATAAATTACAGCGTGGACTGCTCGTGGATCCATTATTAACCACCATTTCGCTGCATCTGGCTTATCACTCAATGAATGATAAAGCGCGCTGTTGCTTTACTTCGCTTTCGTTCACGCCTTGGGAATAATTGCCAACATGTTGCTCTCGAAATCTCTGCAGCTGCACGATGCTTCGAAGCGGTGTATATGCAGCATTGAGGATGAATTATCTTGTTATTTTTGCCTCATTTTTCAGCTACCAGAGAGTGCCCCTTTCTCGGTCTGTTTGTCCCCCCTCATGATGAGGCTTTGGAGGCACTTTTTCTCGCTCAAACTGCATCGTGAGTGCGGAGCTGCAGCTCTGAGAGAGAATGATGTAAGCCATTTCCATGATTAGGTGGATTTGGTTTTTCTCGTAGATGCATACACGAACTGGCGATGGAAAATACTCGAAATAATATAAAATGAAGCGGCTTTGAATTTCTTTTGCAGTCTTTCTGAGCTCTCGGCAGTCGGTGCGGCGATACTGTAATAAAATTAAGCAAAGTGCTGCTTCGGATAAAAGCACGTGATAAAGAAAGTGATAAACACGGAATCATTACCTGAGACGAGAGGCTTAGCAGAACACGGCGCCTAGTTGGGATTCAAAATGGTGTTTTTGAAGGTAAACCAGGGCCGGGTTTGGAGACTCCTTTGCGAGTTCCTGCTCTTGTTTCGGCCCTGCTTCGAAGGAAATCGAGACAGAAGGGTGCTTTTATCTTCCAGCCAAGTTTTAAGCGCGTGGAGTGGAATTGTAATGCGCTTTGTGACGGGGACAAAGGATTTGGGAAAAAAATACGGTGTGAAGTGAATCCCGGACGGAACTGAGCACAAAGCAGTGAAATGGAATCGGGATGGATTATGACTTTTATTAAAATCGATAGGTTGTCTCTTGATAGTTTCTGGGGGGAAAGGGTTCTAGAGTTACTGGGTAGCCAAAGGTTGTTGTTGAAGTCGTTGGCAAATAAAGCAGGTCCTGGTCTCTCACAGCAACACGATGCAAGTGCTCTGTGACTCCCCTTAGGTCTGTTATTTAAATTTAGCTGAGGCAGGAATCTTGAATTAGCTCTGAGAAGTCAACACAAAATCCTTTAATTCCTTTGTCAGCTGAGAAAGTGCAAGGAATTTCTCTCTTCAACTTTGGCTAATTTTGAGGGTAGAGTTTAACCCCCCAGCTATCCAGCTAAGCTCACAAAGCAGTGCCAGTTTTCCCAGGACCCTCGTAGAAATGAAATATGCGGATTTCCGTGCACTTTCACTCCTGGGAGTCGACGTCCCCCGCAGCTCCTTCATGATTTGTGAGTGACACAGTGTTTGATCTATCCCAAGAATCGCAAGCCAGAGCACGTCCTTAGCAGCCTCCTTGTTGATATTCAAAATTGCCGTCTCGAGGATAATAAATTTGATAGATGCCCCGTACCCTGGTACTCTAATTACTACATCAACAAATGAATGACTGCCATTGAATTTCGGTATAGCGTGTTGCTAATTAACCCAAATATTGCGCGAAATGAGAGCAAAATGATGAATAGGATAATATGATTTAATCACTACAAACGGCACGGTATCCCCTTTTCCCTCAAGTTTCCACGAGCGAGGTAGAGCGGAGGAGAAGGAGAGCAGGGAGAGAGACCGAGGACCGAGATGTTGTTTTCATTTAATTATAAATTATTGTACATGGACCCGTGTTGTAGAATTAATGTTCGACATTGTTCGAAGCAGACGAGTTCTTGCCGGTATGCTTCTTGCTCTTGAAAGATGAAAGAGGAACGTCGTTGACGGAGATGAGAGGGAGGGCGAGGAGAAGAACTAAGGAGACTCGAGCAAAGCCCAGTCGCGCGTGAAAAATTTCACCCGGCTGGTTTTGTTCAAGTCCTCGGAACTCCATTTTCGAGAAAGGTCTTTTACATTTTTCCGAAAAAAATTTTTGTGAGCCCAAAAGTATCTCAGGGTCCTAAAAGAATAGGGAAGAATTTTTCCTACAAAAATTTTAACCACAAAAATTTTTTCAAGATTTTCCCTACTAAGTCATCTTGGGACATTTTTAAAGTTCATGAGGCCTGTAGAGGCCCAGAATTTTTCCGTCTCGGACCAACAGACTAGAAAACCCAGACGAGTCACTCTGCGCAGAGAAAATGGGAAGAAAAGAGAATTTAAAGCAAATTTCCTCTTTTAGCAGCAATGTGCATCGGGCTCTAAATGATGAATTTTTTATCAGCCGACAAGTGTGACAGTGACTCGCTTTCCTTCTTTATGCTCTCCGGCATGCATGATTTTCCTTTTGATATTTCCCTCTTCTCCAATCCCCTTATTTTCATAACAGAACAAATTGCTTTTCATCACTTTATCGCTGCTGTTGTCAACGTTTGTGTGCCTCGCAGCCGAAGTGGAAAACAACAAGCTCCAGATTAAGGCAACCGATGACACGTCGTCGTCTGCAGCAGACAAGCAGCACCAGAACAAGCGCGGATTATCGGAGCACGACGCGCATTCGAGTGAGTCCCGCAACTTTCATCTGTCAGAACAGTGTCACATTCGTATTTCGCAGTTCCGCAGGAGGTTCAGCAGGAGCAGCAGATATACAGCTCGACGGCGTACGGGAATGGAGGAGGATTCACGCCAATCACAGCTGGAGCACATTTCGCTGGGTCACTGCCGGTTTATGCTACCGCTCCAGCTGCTCAAGTGAGTTGCTAAAAAGCTAGTTTTTCCGCACGCATTTGCACTTTATTAGTTTCCCCGAGTACATCTTCCGCTCTGGACGAGAATGCCTGTCATGTTGGGAGTGAGAAGGCTCTTTATTCGTGTCATGTTGCAGCAAAATAATATTTTCGGCTCGGAAAGTTTCAGAAAATGAGCCAGGGATTGTAGCGAGAAGCTTGTTCAAGTTGTTAGCCAGCCACTTTCTCACAAAGTTGGACTTCTCCAGCCCCTTGTTCTCCCTCACATACCCAACAGGTAGACATGGCTGGAAACTCTCGAACTTGAGACCTACAAAGATGAAGAAAATCGAGACCTAAATTTCTATCTCATAGATTGAAGTAGAAGGGGGACTTGAAGAAGACTTTTGTGCCCTGGAAATTTTCAAATGGACATCATGAAATGAAATATACATAATCATTATGTAATAAAAGTTGCCCCTATTTAAGTGCATTTTCAGCATTTTGAAAAAATGCACTATTCTGGCCTTTTTGTCGTCTGTCCGTCTGTCTGAAATTTTATAACTCGAGAACCAGCTAGAGAGCTTTCTCCTAGGGGGCCCTTATACTTCGGCCGGTTGAGCTTAATTTTGGATATGTTGTAGTCTGGGCTAAATCTAGTAAATAATGGTACCACATGTGGTCCTACCATGTACAAGGATGGAGCTAGGGGCCCCCAAGTTTGTATGGAAGAAATTATTTTATACCAATGGGACTGAAATTCGAATATTACTTGTTAAATGAGAGGTAAAACTGCTTCTTCAATTAAAAAAAATATTCAGCCATTTTCACAGACACCAGCCATTTTCAAAATTTTGAAAATGCACCCACAAGCTTTACCAACGATTTTGAGTGATTTAATTTTGTGATCCTCTTTGGCAACTGAAAATGTGAAAATGATGAATTCTCGCAGCTGTCGGCTCCCAAAGCTAGTCAGTTAATCCGCTTAGCTTTTTCACTGACCACGAAATGCTCTCGGTCCCAAAACGGCATAAATTATATTTCTAATTGATTTAATAGGATTACTATGAGCCTGTAAACAATTATCTGATTCCGGTCCGAGAGTCGGATGTTTGCCATGTAAAAGTCACACGTGTTAAATAAACCACAACCCTCCCACCCCCAATGGGAGATGAATAAATAAATCCTTTCGCGGTTGCGGTAGAGCGCGAATTTTTAATCAACTTGCTCGCTGGCCATTAGATCCCACTATTCTGGTACCTTTGCTGTAAATTGAAATTGCTCACCCGTGAATGTTTTAATGCAGCTCAGCCCACTTTTCACAGACCTCGCTTTCCACCATTTAACTCTCAGTCAATTTGTGATGTGTTCCGAGAGCCCCACTTTCCCATCTCTCGCCACCACGTGTCCCATTGCAGCTTACCAATTATGGCTGCTGCAGCTGAAATGAGGCTTGCTCAGTCGCTTGAAAAATAGAAACAATTACGAAATTTATGGGCGAATAATTCATGTATGAGAGAAAAGGCCGCGGGGGAGGAGATGGGGCTTCATAAAAATCGTACCTTTTACGTTTTATCACCGTTTGAGTATGAATTATTTTATG
Source organism: Forcipomyia taiwana (assembly GCA_963930915.1). Lineage (NCBI taxonomy): Eukaryota > Metazoa > Arthropoda > Insecta > Diptera > Ceratopogonidae > Forcipomyia > Forcipomyia taiwana. The sequence goes on along the minus strand of CAWVOI010000026.1, from coordinate 117,717 downwards.
ATTTTGCCGAGCTAGGCAGAGATAGACGGAGGCAAATGTGAATGCGGCCGTAAAAGGTGTCCACTCACGCTGGTAATTTTATTTTCGCTTTTCCGGATGAAAACAAAATTGCATGGCTCACAAAAAGCTTGTGAAAGTGGCGGAATCAGGACCTCTCGGGGTTTGGGTTTCGTTGTGGAAAAAATGCCCTTGTGTGGCCGCTTTGTCTGTCTGTCTGAAACTTTAAAACTGAAGAACGAGAAGACCTAGAGAGGTACGGGTTTTTGCATCTTGTCAAACATTGTAATTTATTAGTATCGAAAGATTTTTTAGACACCTAACATTCTGAATTTCGGATCAATCGGAGCAACTAAAATTTTCCCCCCTTCGGTGTCCTCTCACCTCACCCCCTTAGGTGATAGGGCCATACATGTGTTCTATGATTTGCTAGATTTGCCATGATGTATAACATATCCAAAATTCAGGTCATTCGGATGAAGTATATGAAACTTCCATACAACGGGAAAACCCCCTTAATTACCCACCAGGCAGTTTTCCGGAAATACAAAAGCCTTTTGCCCTTCTTCTTTATCATATATGACAACATACAAAAAATCGCAAGTCTCTAGCTCTTGTAGTTTCGGAGCCTTTGTGACTCGAATGGACAGGCGGACGGATGGACGGACGGACAAATTGGACAAATCGAACAAATCGGACACATAAGTGAATTTTTTTTAGTTGATGAAAATGCACCAAAAACGAGAGGTAAGTTCCCTCGGTACGCCCCTGAATCCTGCAGGGGGAAGGTGGATCTACAATTCCAAGTGCGACAATGAGGGCGGAAACAATAGTTTTGTGCAAAACAATGGCATTTTTAATATTCTGACGCTAAAAATGCCAGTGGAGGGCAATCTATTCCCGCTGAGCGTGACCAATTTGTGTCACTCGCACTCGTATTCCGGTCCAAGTGTGAGCCTCGACATGTAATGTGGAATTGGTTGAGGAGAGCCCAGGAGCACCCGATCCCGGGTACCTGCACAAAAAGGTTAGCCTTCCGGGCTCATTAAAATTCAGTTGGAAGCCCGAGAAAACGGTGGTGGACAGAAGTAAACCAATATTTTTCTTTCATTCCAACCGCTTTGCGCCCCACAGCGCATTTCGAGTCCGGATGCCGACCGAGCTGGCCAGTCCACGAGCTGCAGTCCGCATTTCCATTAACAAGTGTCACTTATTATCCAATTTTACTTTCATTCCATTCAAATGCGACTGGCAATCATTATTAAATCATCTGTCTACGCGTGGTTACTTCAGCCTGCTTGTGGATCGGAAGTGCAGCAACAACTCGTTCGTGTGGGAAACTGGTTTGAGAGTATGCTTGCGTGGATTGCAGAATATGGAACAAAAATGCAAGTGCAAATTGCGAACTTGAGACATAAAGTGTACGGAGAAGATTGCGTAACGCTGCTCGGAGCTCGGAAGTGCAACTTTAATTGGGACGCAACATCCGACGGTGGGCCTCTTGGAGCGGAATTTCGAATTATGGGGGGTTGCTGAGTTGTGCAATGAGTAGATAAACGTGTAAATTAGCGTTAAATGTGAGTAAAGCAAGACACATGAGCTTGAGAATGGGATTCCGGATGAAAGTTATAGCGAAACTTTGTGTGGCTTCTTCAAGAAGGGGAGAAGTAGAGCTCTGTATTGAAGTTTGGGAAATTTTGGAATGTTTTGGAAAATTTTCAAATGACAGATTGGGGTCTTCATAGTCAGGGAAATTGATGATTTGTTTTAAAAAAGGCTCCAAAATTATGAAAGGAGGCAAGAAGAGGTCCATAGAGTCCTTCAGTGGTTGTTAGTGGGAGCTTGGCCTCTCCAGTTCTTGACCTTTTTCACATCCATATAGCATATTTTTATGATTATTGAACATTTTTGACGAACCGACGGTCTGATTAAGTGGTTTGGTCTCGATACTGCATTATTCAGTTTCATAAAAACGAAAAAATTGAATAATTGAATAAATTGAATTCAACATAAATATTGATCGAGTGAAGCAATTGAATCTCATTGAATAGTGCCTATCAATGGTTTTCCACAAGAACTGGAAGTGAAAACTCGACAAAGCCAACACTTGAGCTCTTCGGGGTCGATTCTGAATATTTTTCCCATCGCTAATACCCAAATGAGTTCAAGAGCCTCCAAAGAGAGGGCCGCACTGCACTTTCCGCTCCACAGCTCGTGATTGCGCAAATTCAGTGAGCTCGCTCTCAACGCCCTTGACTGCAATAAAAACTCAATTTTCCATGTTTAATGACTACGTCCATCATCAACAGATTTACTCGAAAGCACCACTGGGTGCCTTCCAACCACTCACAAGTGGATATAAGCTAGCAACCGCAGCTTATCACCCATCGGCAACCGCTGGACTTGCTGCCTTCGCACTGCAACCGACTGCCAAGCTTGGATTTTCCAATTTCCACTACCCGCAGTTGGCCTATGCCTCCCAACCCTCCTACTACAGTGGAGCCTACCAAAATTTCGCCCCGCCATCATCTTACTTCCCATCATCCACATTCGTTACGAGTCATGCTGCAGCCTACCCACTAGACAGCGGTCTCCTGCACCCATCGGCGTACCAGCAAGCGGCTCCTGTCTACTCTACTGCCAGCAGCGTTTCCAAGGTACGTTGAGATATATAGAGCCAGAGACAGGGGGGTCATTGAAGCCCCAGTTCTGATGGCAAAAATGTAATCAAAAGTTTCGCTCTTCGGAGAGCCGGGAAAATGGACGGCCCAAAGTTTAAATTAAGACGATTTGGCCGCTTTCCACGCCGCCGCGCCGAAGCGGCAATTGTCTACGAGGATTGAATAAATTAAGTGTCTCGGCTTTTCGTTGACTCGGAGCAGTCTCGTGATTTATAGACTCGAACTTGATGCAGCCTACTCTCTCTCTCTCTTACTTGCAGCTCGCCGCACCTGGGTCTGGAATTTATTCACCGGCTGACATCGGACACTTTTACGCAGCCCCTCAGTACGGTAAGAGCACCTCGCCTCTCGACAGCCATAACTCAGACTGCCCGGAGTTTTAATTTCCAAATTTTGCGTCACCAATCTCCCCCTCGGGCCCGGCCCACTCCTGCCTGGTGGGGGGTGCGACTTGTTTACCTTTCACCAACACTCCCATAAATTCAAACTTGCTTCATTCAAGTTTCCGATCGCCCGAAAAAATAAAATTAAACGGAAAACTTTTCGCATTTTCCACCTAATAGAGCTCGGAAGAAAGGACATGAAGGTTCGGGGAGCTCAAGAATAACAACAAAAGAGTCGCTCACGAAGCACGCAATTGCGTTGCCTTTTCAGTTTTGAACAAATAGCAGGCACCGATGGATCCGACTTTTCTTGAAACGGCAAGACTTGGGGAGTTGAGATTTTTCTACGATGTTTTTAGGCCACAAGAGGGAGGGAGAAATATCTCAAAAATTTCCAGAGACGTAACCCGGAGTAAAATATTCAAAAAAAATTGTCGAAATTTCGCTCAAAAGTCAGCTTTTTTGCCAATTTGCTCCACTTTTATCTTGTAAAGTCACCATTTTTGCACATTTGGCTTATGGTTGGCCACACATTTGTCATTTCAAGACCAAAACTATGGAGATAGGTGAAGTAGTGACCGAGATACGGCTCTCCAAAGTCACCTGCCCTCAGGAAAATGGTACCCATATTTGACTGGTCCTGTGAAACGTGTGGTTGCTTTGACACCCACCATATCCCTGGATTTGACATCAGCCCCCAATTGAGCTTTAAACATGTTTCTGGGAAACCCGCCTACTGGTTCATTTCCAGTCCAGAAGACTCGCACAAAAGGGTCGAATGCCAATATTTGAGTTTCCCCGAAAAACATAAATCGGAGCTCGTAGTGCTTCCGCGTTAGTCCATAAATCCTTGTTTACCGAGAAAAATGCCATTTCAGCGGCTTACCAGCTCCAAGCAGCCTCACCGCTTGTCGCTACCAACAAGCAGTACGTGTCAAACCTAGCTGGTCCCGCCACGGTAAGCACATTTTCTCCCCGCTCCTCATTTTTATGCTGTTTGCACTTTGCCAACTCCGAATTAATTACGTTCTCGCTTCCCAGCAGGCCAGCAAGCCGATCGTCGGAGGCACGGGTGCCATCAGCTACGCTTCGTTTGCTCAACACTCGGTTCCGGTGGCACAGAAGGGTCTCTCGCCCGTTCCAGCCCCTGCTCTCGCCGTTGCCCAGGGCAGCTACAAGCTCGCGAGTGCGCCAGCTCCGGTCTACGCCCAGATCCCCGTGTACCCGGGATCGTCGGTGCAGTACGGAAGCCACTTGTTCCCATCGAAGCTCGGCCTCATCCAGACGTCACACTGAGACACTTAATTGAATTTGTGTGGCAGAGAAAGTTTCGATGCTGGATTTTGTAAAAAGTTTGAAGTTTTTCGTATTTAATGTGCCTGTTTGTGTTAAGTTCAACTCTGACTCGAGCGAGCTGGTATTTGCAGAGCTCGTAAAATAAATCAATAAAGTTTTTGCGCAAACAGAAGCGATTTGAGCGGTCGGGAGGAGTCGCAGAAAGCTAATAAGCTCTCTTCTGGCCATTTTCACCTGAATGCCATCGGTTTCGGCCATAAAAAGAAATTGGATCCAGGGGAGGCCTCTGACTGTCTTTCTGAACGGAGGAGCCAGCTCCCACCGAGCCACCCCTGACTTACGTGAGTATTCTTACGGAGTCATTTATTGAAAAGGTAAGCAAAAACGTATCAAATACACGCCAGGTCACAATATCAAAGGGATTTATAGAGGTTTATGCATGCCTTCTCATAAAGCGAAAGCGAGGCCGAGTCGGTGCGGAGGAGGCAAATTGTAAAATATTCCAGCAAAGACGTAACTACTTCCTCGGATATCTCCTTTACATAAATTGCAAATCGAATGAAGTGGATGGGGAAAAGAAGAACTCGAGGCACTAAACTTTGATTCCGAGCAGCGACGGAGTGGGTCTGGGGACAGGCGGCTTCTACGCGATCGTCGGACCGGCCCGGGATGCGCCACTCATCCCTAGGAATGGCTCTGAAGATGGCAAATGAAACAAAAAGTAATTGTATTTCTGCCGGAGAGCCGCGCTTTGTTAGGCTGATTCCGTGAATTGACTTCGAGAAGCACTTGTAGGAGCGGTGTTTTTTTTCTACTCGTGACTCGACAATGGGCATCATTAAAGGATGAGATGCTCTTCAAATCGTCTTTGTGCATCATTCGCTGAGCTTTCTTGAAGAAATGCAGATGAGCTGTGTCGTTTCCCGAGGGAATGACGAGTATTGGTTGCCATGAGGCATTCTTCTGTCCTCCGAGGTGTAGTTTGGTGTTTTTTCCTTTGACGGGATTGGAAAAGTTTCTTTTATTTCACAAACAGTGGCGTAACTAGGTTTTGCGATGCTCTCTGATCCTTGGAGCCTCCTAAAATTAAGCACCTGGTACCCAGCTAATGTGACACTCTCTTACCTGAAGTAGATGGGCTTCAATTTTCGCTCCCAGGGTGAAATTAGGTGCTTCAGAGTCAAAATGGCTGCCTCCAAAGCCCTTTAAGATGAAAAATGGCTTCCAAAACTTCTTCTTAGATGAAATAGTCGCCCTCAGAGCTGAAAGAGGACCCTCTCTGACGACAAAGGTGCCCCTAAGGTTGTCACAAGAGCTGAAAATGTGCCTCCAAAGCCTCTAAAGATGAAAAATGTGCCTCCAAAGCTTCCTCTCAGATGAAATGGTGAGTTTCAAGAGCTAAGGATGACCCCTTCAAGCTGAAATAGGCACCTCAAGGACAACATAAATCCCCTCATTAGCACCCCTTATAAAACTCAGAGCCTACGCCTCTGTTCACAATGGTGATTTTGATTACGTCTGGAGTTTTTCAGGAGAAAATGGTGATAGTGTTGTGAAGTCTGCAGTCTGGCGAAAAGACGCTTCATTAACAACATTTGTTTTATTTCTTGCATAATTTCGACTTGTCTTTTCAGTAGACGAAAATCCAGCGTAACAAAAGTCTGAGTTATAGCTATAAACTTTATAGATATCAATAACAATAAACTTTCCTATAATATGGCAACGAAGTAGAACTTTTGGATTGGATTGGGAAACAATAAACAGTTGTGGTGAAATAGCTTTTGAGTGGTTTTCAAGCGTCTTTAGTCTTTTTCTCAAGTTTTGAGTATTCATCAATACACTTCACGAGTACCTAAGCTAACACTGTTGCACTGATAGCCTTAATCCTACCTTATTACATATTTACACGATATGGCCTAGGTAACCTAGTGTCTGGTAAGCTCAGATTTGATATTCCGTGAAACTCTGCGATGCGTTATTTCTGATTCGAGTGTCCTGAGAACGAAGCACTGGCGACTACCCTCCCTGGGGCCCCGCCCACGCATCACTGATACAGCAATAATAGGCATTGATATCCCATTTAATTTATCTGGATGGGAACGCACATGACAGAATGCCGATAATTAGCGCGGCACAAAAATAAATAATCAATAAGTGGGGGGCCAACAGACGGGAGAAAATTGAGTTAGTGGGAGCCGGGCAAACATTATTCATTGCTAGCTCATTCATTCCTAATGGTTATTATGGGGATTCCGCATTTGATTACTCATATTGTTGTCACAGAACACAAACAAATGCAAAATATGATATCTATATCGAATGAATGTGGTTTTTGATGGCACTCTCGATCACCATCAAAGCCGAAAAGGGCTTAGTGATTTGCAGGAATGGATTTTGACGGGTCTGGTGCGTCCATCCGGCCTCTCTGGGGAGTTATCAGCGGGGAAATGGGGTTGAGTAAAGCCCAGGGCTAATAATCAAAGCTCCAAAGTTCGGCCAGTGTCTGCTTTTTTCCCTCCAATTTAGTTACATTTTATTGTGGGCGAGAACAAAGCAATAACTAGACAGACAAACATTAACGAAACACTTTCCCTGCTACGATATTTGAATGCGCCAAAGGAGATTACTCTGGATGGGAATTAAGTTCATTGCCTTGGAAGCACTTGGATCCCTCGGCAGCCGCCAGCTCGGTTCGTTCTCGCGCCAGAACGGAACAAAATGGGATAGTTTCCACAGAAGGGATAATCCTACCCAAACAAAAACACAATTTATTCGAGTTTAATTTTTTTTTTGCATCTCAATAAAATTTGAATCCTTTTGTAGTGAGAGCGAGAGTCGGGTTCGCTGGGCTGGGAGCGGTTTATTGAGGCAAATCGAATGTGTCTATCCTTTCTGTCCGCCCAGCCTCCTCTCGGTCTCTTTATCACGGGAGTTGGTTTCCCTACAATTTATGTTTGTTTTCTTGTTTCACATTTTTTTCTCTTCGTCTCCTTTTGATCATTTATTTGTTGGTGTATTTGGCTTAAAGCAGAGGAAAATGTCAAGCTAAATCCCAAATGAATTGCAGCATTTTGGAAATGGAATGTAAAAACAGATGAAAAAGTTGTGTTTATCAACAATGCGAATAGGAAAGTTTGGCCCGAACATTTATTACTGTCACCGAACAAACTTTTCCCACCCCCAACCTGCCCAGCATTATTGAATCATTAGCTGGGAAAATCGCAACACAACAAGCAAATTATAAAAATTATTACCATCATAACGACTATTTACTGGCGAGCTCTCGAGTCCCTCCGTTATGAAAAATTAACTTTGTCATAGCCCATTTCAACTTTTCCTATTGAGCTGTCAGACAAGGGTTGGATGGGGCAGGTTTCCACGACACGGTCCGCAGAATGGGAAAATTGATAAAGAGAGTCGTTCATCTTCGTCGGCTCGGTTCATTTTCTTTGATGCAATCGAGGTGGAAACTAAACTTTTCTGCGCAGCCAATTTTGGGAACGGCGGGGGAGGGAGCTCGCCAGCATCCGCTACAACTCATCGAGACCTGCATTCCGAGAAGGGGCTCAATTCTGCTTGAAATACTGCCTCGATTAACGGCGGGATTTATTGAGATTTTCTTCCTCATTGTTCGAAAATATTTGCTTTTCATCGCTTTCGTGACCTTTTTAAGTATCTACATATTTACACATTTGTACATTATTACCCGGCCTATTCTCTCATTTTGATTGATATTTGTACATTTCGATTTGATACACTCTCTTTCTCGATCCTGTGCGCGGAACTTCGTGCGGAAGGGGCGAGGGAAGCCATTTTATCCGATGCTGGTCAGCGGTAAATCGTGAAGTAAAGGCCAATGAAAAACTTTAAAAGCATTCCGGGATATTTATTGCTCATGTAAGTGTACATTTTCTGCAGATATTTCATTTTTATGTCGACTTGAATACCTATGCAGGATTTATGGCCCGTTTTTATGACTATTGCGATGGTGTCGAGAGCGCATGCATGCTTAAAACCTGGAATTGAAAGCCCGCCGCTTCCTGGGAGCCTTTTCTCAGGGCATGTTCGGAAGTTTACGAGCTCTAGTGGACCTTTTCTATCCCCCTTTAAGTGCTTTAGGGCAAACAAGGGGCATAAAACGGTTATTAAAATTACTACACGCACTGCAGTAAAACTCTGAGCTCCAAAATGCCACCCAATCTCCCGAAATTGAAATTCCATCCCGCTAAATTGATATTTTCCAGCTCAATTGACCTTTTCGCCATTTTAAACGGTTCTCGCCCGAACGTTGAATACCAATTTAATCCCCTGTTTGGTATGAAAATAAAACATATTTGAAAAATCCCCAAATCACTATGGGACCGAGTGAAATGAACACTCGTTCGTGTCATTTGCACAAATGTCAGACAATTGCAAAAGTACACAAAAAATCAATTGAATTCCGTGCTGTGAATCGCAAAAAAAAAAACGCGTGGCTCACGTAAGCAGCTTAGTTTGAATATGACTAATACGTCTTCCGGGCATGATAGCTGTTTACTGTGCTTCCTCCCCTCTCGATGCGCCTCATCGACTTGAGGAAGGCGCGAAACTTCAGACCGAGCAATTTAATGGCTTCCTGCAGAGGTAGGTGCCAAACCGTATCGCTTGCAGCAGCGACGCTGACGGTGCAGTTTTCATCGGTCTGCGGGGGGAAAAGAGCGCCCTTGGGGATCCTAATTGGCGTGGGGAGGAGGACGTGGGGTGATTCGATTAAAAAGAGTATATCATGCATTATAATAAAATTTGTGTGCACATAGTTGGGGTAGCGGAAAATTAATAAATTCGAGCACCCAATTTAATACCAATGTGGAATTTATTTTATTTATTTGTGGGCTGGGTTTTCAATGGGAGCTAATTTTGCAACCACTCTTGGTGCAGTACCAGGAAAGTTTACCCAATTACAGCAGATGTCTGTAAAGTACCAGAAACTCCACTTGCAGGGACACTGGACGGGAAAAGTGCCTTTTTAAAGTCAATTCAACTATTCCCAAGGTGAAACTCGGAACCCAAATTCAGTCTCAATGGCTTCAAGGGACTCCAAGGTTCCCAAAAACCACTCTTAGAGGATCTATCTTGAGAAATCTGGCCCAAAGTCCAAAAATTGCGCCAAATCGTCAAGTCCTGAAGAAAAAAAACGTCCTTGAAACTGAGAACTGAAACGTGAAACTGACACTGTACGGGAAAAGTGCCTTTTTAGGGTCAGTTTAACTCCCCCCAAGGTCATATTCGTAAGGTCTCAATGGCTTCAAGAGACTCTAAGGTTCCAAAAAGTCACTCTTGGAGGATCTTTCTGTACCCAAGAGTCACTCTAAGAGGGTTTTTCTTTTTCCAAAAGTCACTCTTAGAGGATCTATCTAGAGAAATCTGGCCCAAAGTCCAAAAATTGCACCAAATCGTCAAGTCCTTAAGAAAAAAACGTTCTTGAAACTGAGAACTGAAACTTGAACCTGACACTGGACGGAAAAATGCCTTTTTAGGGTCAGTTTAACTCCCTCCAAGGTCATATTCGTAAGGTCTCAAGGGCTTCAAGAGACTCTTAGGTTCCCAAAAGTCATTCTTAGAGGATCTATTTTGAGAAATCTACCCCAGAAGTTTGAAAATTGGGCCAAAGAGTCAAGTCCCGAGGGAGAAAAAACGTCCTTGAAACAAGTTAGCTGCAATTGCAAAACACTTATCTCAAACGACGTCTCAAAAATAGCAACGCCTCGAGAAAAAAGGTAACGAGAGGAACCTGAAGAAGAGGTAAAGCTTAAAAGTCGCATTGACACCATTGAAATGTCATAAAAACGCCGCCTCGAACGGAGCATCGGAGCCATTTTTCACCACACCTCGTGTCGTACCTCAGTGCAGCAGTAAGCGGCGAAATTGGAAAATAAATCGAACGAAAAGATACGAGTTGTGAGAAACTATTTCGTTTTGTGTCTGCTTGAAATATTGCCCTTATTATTCTGATGCCTTCGCTCCATTCAATTTCATCTCATTATTTCCAGCCCCCCTCGAACAATAATAACGTTAGCTCCGCGCTATTTGTTACTCTATCGCAATTTAAAATGATAGCTTTGGCACAATTTCTCTTATTAGATTCATTTCTCTCTTTTATTACACCTACTTCGCTAAAGTGTCTCCCTTATCTAGATCTTTTACATATAAAAATGTCCTTTGTATGAAATTAAAAGAATTCTCCTACTTGTTAGACTCACTATGTACCTGATAATGGGATAAGACGTGACTATTCCGTGCTCAAATCCACCGAAGCGCGCTGATGCTGGGAAGCGAGGAACGACATCCACTATTATGAGTCGAGGTGCATAATTTTTTTAAATGCTTTCCTAAATTCCGGATTGAATATCGTATAAATCACTGGGTTAACGAAGCTATTCATGTAACCGAGCCACGTTGTGAGAATGAATGCCGTCACACCTGGCTGGCATGTCATCTGTAATTTCGTGCACATGGCGTCCATGATGTTGCACGTGAAAAATGGCACCCAACATATTAGAAAAACACCTGGAAGAGATAAAATGTTTGATCAGAATTTATCCACCGACACATAAATTTTGTTGTGCTCGCAGAAAGGCAGCCGTCCCGCTCCAAATCGAATTTGTTTTCGGGTTTCGCATGCCACGACACACACCGTTATTGCTTTTCTTACTTTCCGCCAGCCCTCTCCGCTCCCACCATGATTAGATTACTTAAACTCGAGCCTAAATGTAATTTGTGTCTAGATAAGCATTTTATTTTGCTCCAGCAGCCTTGTTTTCCCCCCTTGCTCGAGACTCCGCCGATGGCCCCTGAGACACTTGTTCGGTGTGTTTATTTACCTACAAATTCTCCTGTTCTCGCTCTTTTTCGGTCTATTAAATCCGAGCCACTGTTCAGGACTGGTTTTCGTCTGTCTGTCTGATGGTTCAGTGGGCTTTTTGGGCCTTTTTTGCCTCAGAAAGAAGATTTCCCATTATCCCCATCAAGCTCAGAACAACGTCTTCTGACGATTGGAGCTACAAGACCCATGTTTGCACATGTAGGTACATACACCTAAAAGTATTACAGTCACCTCTAATGGAACACGCTTCCAGTCACTTGCAGGTACTCCCATCTCCTGCCCATGCAGGGAGCAAATTAAATTTTCAACAAGCTTTCAGAGCTCACCCTCTTTCCCACACTTGCCCGATGAGCAACGTTGCAATCTTGACATCAACAGTCTTTTACACCCCATTTATTGATCGCTCACGTTGAGCCAGCTGGCACACGGGGCTACTTACCTAACACTATCGCTAATGTCTTTGTCGCCTTCCTCTCCTTTTTTGCCGAAGACTTTTCTCGCTTTTTCTTTGAAGCCTTATTCACTTTGTAGATCGTGAATCTGCAATGAAAAACGCAATTTGTTGGTGCTGAGATCGCTTTACTGGTGGTAATTAAACACTTAGGTTTTTGTTCGTCACTCTGCCCGAGGGAAGGAGGCAAACTAATGAAAATATGATGGGAAACTTTCAAAGCTGTCGCTTGTCAACCGCTTCGTAGGCAGTCTTGACGTCGGCTGCAAAACTGTTTACTTAGGGAAGAGTTTGTTGTTTCACAGTTGCTTTCTAGTGCACTTTCATCAATTTTGAAAAAAATGCCCTTTTGTGACCAATATGTCTGTCTGTCCGTCTGTCCACCCGTCCGTCCGAGTCGCAAAGACACCGAAACTACAAGAGCTAGAGATCTGCGGGTTTTTGCATGTTGTCATGTATGGACTGAAAGGAGCCAGAAAACTGCCTGGGGGGTAATTAAGGGGGTTTTCCCGATGTATGAAAGTTCCATATATTTTGTCCGATTGAGCTGAATTTTGAATCTAGCAAATCATAGAAAACATGTACATATATGTACCTCTATCAACTAAGGAAGAGGGGTGAGAGAATGTTCCGTAGAAAGCCCTTATCTCCTACAGAGACGTAGCTAGGGGCACCCAAAGTTCGTATGGGGGGAAAATTTAAGTTGCACTGATTGAGTTGAAAAAATAGTAAAATCGTAGTATACCCGTACCACCACGAAAGAAGGAGCTACTTAAAGAATTTTTGTACAAAATATTTTTACTTTTACTCAACTTTGCCTCGATACCGACTAAACAGTTCGTCCCCGACTAAGTCTTAATCATTTTTATGAGCAGAATGTTAGCTATCTATTTGACAAAAATTTATTGGGGTTTCAGAAGTTGTCCAGAGGATCCCTAATGTTTTTAAAAAGGATCTCAAAGCCCATTAATGTAATAAAATACTTTTTCAGGAGGTTGTTTTCACACACACAAAATAAATAGGTCACCGGAAGGTGCTCCCTTATACTCCAGAAACATGATCAATTATGTGCTTCATTAATTGATATCATTTCCCAGGAAGCAGTAATTAATTTCCGATGGTCGCTGTCCCGAGTTGTGCGGATTTTCATTAATTATCAGCACCGGCCGCAGAGTTCTCGTGTTCTCAGCCGGAGAAAAAAAAATTCAAGGTGCGTTGGGGAAATGGGCGTGTCATTATCCTTGACCTTGGAGGCAGAAAGCCGAAAAATTACAGACGCGAGGCACGTATCGGCACCCGCTTCGAGATTTGCCTGCGCCCCGCTGAGATTTGAAGTAATTAAAGAAAATTAATCATTGCCACGGCGGGACTCGTTGCCTTCCGCGAACGTAGGCAGCATGTTTCTGGGGCCAGACTCGCCTTCCGGAAATAGCTGCTAGCTGCTATTTTCGCTACTGTGTTTTATGACGTCTCGTACCCGCAATTTGATTAATCACCCCGAGTTCAGTTGTTTAGTTTGTTGTGCAATAAATTCAGCTGCGTGTCACAACTCAACCGTTGGTCAACTACATAACAATCTGAGTCTACTTTGCCACCCGCACAATGCCGTCTAGCGAGCGAAGCCGGAGAGTAATTTGATTAAACGCTGGTAGGATTTATGATGTTTGCAGATACACTCGTACTTCCGGTCCTCTGTCTCTGTCGCTCATCCCAGGACGGTCGCCCGTCCTTTATCCGGGGCTCTAGTCAGCTAAACGCGTTAAAAAGCAATTCCCCCTTGGGAACGTCATCGCTGTCAGCATTTTGCCAAAGTAAGTGCGCGCTCCTCGTTTCAATTAATCCCTGATATTTATGGCCCCGTGCTTAGTCCTCTTATAAATCACGAAACGGGCGCTGCTCCCGGGGATCTCTGACACAAAGGGTAGCTTTTGACGTCTTTGGATCTATATATCAATCTTCGGTGGAGGACTGGGGGTTATGGTGCGTGAAAATAAGGGTAACGTCGATAACGCAATTTTCCCAGAACCTCGACAGATTCGAGAGTCAAGAATATTCTTTGAATTTTGTCTGGTCGTTGTTCCAGGAGAACAAAGACTCCTCCAAACCCTCTCACCCGAGATAATTTATTTGTTTTGAATCACGCCATTTTTCATGGAAATTACAATCATTCATCAGCATCAAAGGATCCCGTGAACCCCGCAATTTCCGAACTTTTGTTGGATTTTATTCGGGGGAAATGAAAGACTCTCGCGTCACATACGGAGAATCGGAGTCGCAAAGGCGCTCATAAATTGTCTCAGTAATTTATTACATTATCAAAGTTCTCATATTTTTCTGCTGCCTCGAGCACAAAGCACAAAGTGTCTTGAGTCGCATCAATAGCAAAATTGTCAGCATTAGGAAAATTTATTGATTTAATTTTGTGAAAATTTCCATCTCGCTCCCCCACCATATGATCAAAGGTCGAAGATTGTTGCTTCGAGAAAGGGAGAAGCAGAAGGGAAGGGCGAAGGCGCGCACAGAAAGAGAGATAAATTATAGATTATTGCTTAATGCCGCCATATCAATTTTAATGTGTTTATTCAGCCATTGATGAGCGATACGAACATTTCCACGACGCTCAGCGACACGCCATTAAAGGCCCGCCAGAATTGCCAACAGATCGTAAATAATATTTCGATTTGTTTGATCGGGGCTCCGGAGCGAGAGACATAAATGTTTTCCCGACATCAAATCGCAGCTTAAATGGGCCGAATTTCCATATTTCCTCTACCCTCCTCAGGTACATTCGATTCCGACATAATAAATAGCACGTATGGGGGGATACAAAGAGGGAATAATTTATACATCTCGAGCTCCCGTGATGGGTGATGATAAGTGTTTTTTTAATAAATCTTTCTGCGCAGCACCGTTCAAGGTACGTTGGCTTTAAAGAGCTGTTGAGCTTATTACTTTGTTCACACATGTGTGAATGGATGGGAGACGGAGAAATCCCGGGATACTTATTCGTTCCGCCTCGACTACCTTAAGCTCTCCCGCTAGAGCGCCAGATATCGTGGCTTTGAGGAAAAAGAGCACACTGAATAAAGCCCAGGCTGACTTTTTCTGAGCTCTGAGGGTTCATGAAGGTGAAAAACAAACAACAAATTTCGTTCTGAGACTTACAATTAAAGTTTTGATGGAAAGTTTAATCAATGACATTTTTGGAGTCACACAATTTTCAAAGAATCTTCATCATTGATTTTTTAGAAAAATTTTCCAAGGCATTTCCAATACGAGGAAATTTTTTCCCTGCTTCCTGCGAAAGATGTGATGTCTTCCTGTTCAAGGGGAAGCTCAGCAGGAGTAAATCAGGGAAGAAAAAGTCAAGAGACCGACAGACAAGACCTCACTACTTCTTACGCCTGAAAGATCGAACAATGTATCAATTTCACTTTGGAGCATTTCTCTCCCAGGCGAAAAGAGCGCTTTCGCTGAAATAAAAATTCCGTAGCGAAAAGCTAAATTTTGATAGCGAACATTGCGATTTTGATATCAATGTCACCGATTCCTCGAATGTATGCATTCCAGTCCAATGCTCGCGGCACATGGCGCTTTAGCGCTGAACTAGAGCCAAATTGGTTTCCAATGAGATCTGATTGCTGTATCGAAAAAATAGTATTTCGGGGTAAACAGAGACTCGCCCGGCCGTCGGATGTTTGGGAAGATAGGAAACCGGAAATAAATTGATGGCGAAACGTTCGTGATGCAGAGAGATATGGACCGGCAGATAGGAGGGGCAGCAAGTTATATCTCTTCCGAGTCATTTGCATTCCAAACAACCTTTGTTTGGGCGTCTCTTCCGGCTCTGAGCTTGCTGTGGCCATTTTTTGCGTCCGTCTGTCCGTCTATTATTTTTAGCCGCGAGCTTCGAATTGTTTCCAATCATTTTTAATCGAATTTGCAGCCCTCCAGGTTCTCATTGAATTTTTCTAGCCCACGGCAACGTGACTCCCAATGGTCAAAAATTTTATATTCCGCAAACTAGCAAAATATTTGCGATACGCTGAATATTTCAGCCGCTTTCAGTGAATTCAATTCGCCAAATCCCCAAATTACTGCATAGTTTGGCTCGGGCTCGGGCTCCGGCTCGAACTACGGCTCGGGTAGGAAATAAATAACAAACAAAGTCCTGGAATTGCCGACTCGGCATCGATATTAAAATAAGCCGATTCCGACGCAAATCCAAGGCCGTCCCTTTGAGGGCTTAGGAGTGAAAGAGACTCTTACCTCGAAGCCTGGGTGTTCTTCTTGTCCTTCCTCGAGTCCCTGGAATTTGTTGATAACGTTGAGTCGTTTCGCGATAATGAAAGGGCTGATTGTACTCCACATCGAACTAATGAACTTAACGGTTTAAGAGCAACATTACTAGAATGGTGATAATAAAACAAATGCATAAGGATGGTGTTGAAATTTCGCCAAGTGTAACAATTAAGCCTAATGGTAATGGTAATGACGGAAGTAATGGAGATGAGATGGCTATTAGAATGCGATATGGCGGGGAAATGAGTTAATAAATTAGTCCTACCTATATTCTTTACGCGGTGACCCGTTCCTCCGACTTGACGTATTTTTATTTACAAATATCGTAGCCTGGGGCTGCGGACTACCTGGAGGAGAAGTACTTACAACTAAAATATCATCAGTATTTGACGGAACATAACCTGAATCATGATTACCATTTGGATCAGGTGTCAAATTGTGCTGGGCAGTTATTTGTGTCATCACACTGGAAAGATAACAAAGTTGCGAATAAAATGGAGATGCATATCGGGCATTCGAGTGCTGCGCTGTTGCGAGAGCCGGCCAACGACGTGTTTTGCATTCACGGAATGACATCCAGACCCAGCAGGGCGACACGTTTTTACGAGTTCAGTGGAACTAAATGGTTGGTTGCAGGATAACGGGGGATTTTTGCGACACAGGTAAGAGGATTTCATGACATGGAAATGGGGGGTGGTCTTTAAGTCTTTCTGAACCCGTTTTTGATCGGACAAAATTTTATGAGCTCTGTTTTTATCTCTATTGGGAAGCTTGAGGTATAGAGAAGCCAAAAAATATCTGTAAATTTTTTATTGAGGACTTTGTTAGTTATTTGAGGACTCAAACCTGTAAAACCATTATTTAAAAATCTCTTGAACTACACAAAATATTCCCTAGAGCGTTTTAACCAGTCAAAATTTTAGCTTCAGCTTGAGGTGAAAAAGAGAAGCCAAAAAATTAATAAGACATTTTTTATTGAGGACTTAAACCTGTAAAACCATTATTTAAAAATTTCTTGAACTACACAAAATATTCCCTATAGTGTTTTTGATCCAAAAAAATTGTTTGAGCTCTCTAATTAAAGCTCTTGAGTAGTTTGAGGTGATAAAGAGAAGCCAAAAAATAACCGTCAATTTTTTATTGAGGACTTGACAAACAAAAAAATATTCCCTAGAGCTCCAGACAAAAGCGGGTTAAAGACGTGGTCTCTTAAAGAGGGCGTGAGACCCCCATTACTCATATTTCGGGGAACAACAGCGATGTATGCATGGAATTTAGTAAAAATGTACTCACTTGCCAGCCTCTTCTACAACTGTTGCTAACATAAATTCTGTTGATTTATCGTTAACTATAACATGGCAATCATCAACATCAGGGGATCTAAATGGGAAATATGTAATGCTATAAAAAACACGAACATACATATATTCATTCGAGTTGGCTGGGGAGAGGGGGAGGGGGGCTGGGGAACGTGCAACAAATGCCTCAACCCAATTTTGCTGGCACGGAGGAATATGTATTGTGTCAGGCTCGGTCATGCATGGATTCATCATCATCTAGACATACATATTTCACGTCTATTTGCTCGCGCCGCGCATGAAAAGCTTGTTTACTCGTGTGCCTCCATCATGCGAGATTTGTCTCGGGGTCACCTGGATGGCCTCCCTCTCGTTCTCTTAAGCTCAATAGGAGAGAGAAGGCCGTTCACCGACGTCTGGGACTCGGATTTGCGCCGTGACAAAAGATGTACAAGAATTTAATCAGCAAGCCCCAGTGGAGATTCAGAAAATACTTGCATAATTCATTTAGGCGTATCTTTTCTTTTGTGTCACATCCCCGAGATGGAAAGCACCGATGTTTATCATGGAATTTAACTGCGCTGCTGAGGAGACAATCAATTTCGTCTGGCAAGATGTACGACACACACCAAGAATGGGCGTAATTTGAAATATGAGGCAAAATTGCGCCACTTGTATGTTTCTTCTTGTTCTCCGAAAAGTGAATGGCAATATTGCGACGACGTCACGTTTAATTTGAACGAACGAGTGCCTTCTTGAGGCGCAGTCAGAGGCGTGGGAGGAGAAGCCTGTGAGAGTTCATGAATTTTTGGTTTCGTGGGAGAATATTTTTGTCTCCAAAAATTGCACTTAACAACTTAGAAAATTTGGGATTTTTTCTTGAAAATTTTTATACTTTTCACTTAAAATTTAATAGAATTGTAAATCTTTTTTTCACATTTTCCTCGATCTAAGAATCTTTTTTTTTATATTTGGTCTTCAAAGACTCTGAATAGTCTCTGGATGAACGAACTAGTAGTCTTGAGGCGCAGTCAGAGGCGTGGGAGGAGAAGCCTTTGAGAGTTCATGAATTTTTGTTTCGTGGGAGATTTTTTTGTCTCCCGAAAATTGCTCTTAAAAACTTAGAAAATTTGGGATTTTTTTTCATGAAAATTTTTAATGAAAATTTAATAGAATTGTAGATCTTCTTTCACAGAATCTTCTCTTTGATATTTGGCTTTCGAAGACTCTGAATAGTCCCCAAGATTTTTCTAGAAGGCTCAAACCAAGTCGTAACAGGGTTAAGCCATCATTGCCACATCCCTGTCTGATAGAATTTACCGCAGAGAACCCTGATTACTCTCGATGATTAGAACCAGACACCTGGTTCACGTGTTCCCCGCGACTCACCCCGCATTCTCGTCCTCATCCTCGTTCGACCCCGATGCCGTGTTCGTGGGCTGCTCATCCGGCACCACTTTCGACCCACTTTTGCTGCTCCCATCCAACGTAGTTTCCGCCAGCCTCTTATTTACAGTGATGTTCTCAATGATGCTTCCACCCGCCGTGATGTCTGAAATATTGTGTTTTCGGGCTGCCTTTTGTTTGAGAGCTCGTATCCGGAGCGCCTGTTGGCGTGTGTGGGAAAAAATTTTGCAATATATAAAAATGTGACAAAATTCCATGACATCGAAATACCTTAAAAATATTCCAATATAAAAATACCATAATGATGCATGGAATATAGAAGCTACTTAGAGATGAGTACACAATGAAATCGCTGTTGTAAAAGACACACAGGTCTGGTATGCGGTCCGGCGTGTTGTTGAGCCCGAGCACGATGGGCGACCCGATGGCAGCCGATATCGCCCACACTAGCAGTATTGTGAGGCACACACGTCGGCTGTTTTTGTGCTTTGCATATTTAATTGGTTGTGTCACAGCGATATACCTGGAATGGAAGGGAAGAGAGAGATTAAATTATTTAACCGGGAACACGCGCGGACCGGTATCAAGTTTAATTTCATCATGTCCATTACAATTAGCAGCGCTCTGATTTTTCGCGCGTCTGTTTGCCTCCCCACTTGGCGGCTCTCGAAATTGCAAAATTGTAAATACGAGCAGTCCGAGAAGACGCAGGAGATCTTGATTATGTTTATTGAGCAAACCATGGCAAATTGATGGTGTACCCTTGTAACACAGTGTTACGGCAAAGCGGCCATACCGCGCTCCTAATTGCGTGACAAGAAAACTTTGCTCCCCTGCGCGTTTGCGGAAGATATGAAAGAAATGAAAAGGTAAAGATTGGGAGAATGTTGGCTGGCAAAGGGGAGCGGAATGGCTTGATTAATGGGCCGAGGGACAGCTGGTGGTTTGTTGTTTCGGGCTTCAAAGGATTCTCTCTGTTTGACTTGGAGGCAGAGTTTCCACTTGCATGGACTTGGGAGCCTTTAGACATTATTTTCTATTTTTCTTCGGTCTCTTATTTAGTTTTAAGATCAGACAAAAATAAGAAAGAATCTGAGAATTTAGAAATTTTCGAGCCAAAAAGTAAAAAAAAAAAAAAATCCGAAAAACTCGTCCCTGAAAGCTTAAGACAATTAAATTTATGTGAAGAAACACGTTTCCGATGTTTTTGGTTCGAAAAAGTGGAGATTAAAGAAAAAAAAATTTTTGCCAAAATTTGAAAAATGACCAGATTTATCAGATTTTTAGCCGAAAATTGTTCGTCATAAAATCGGTCTCAAAAGCCTTAGAACGACTAGGTTTAGATCTAAAAATACTGTTTTGTGGACGATAAAGTAGGAGTTGGAGAAAACAAATTTTAACCCAACATTTTAAAATTAAAATCTTAGTTTCTGGATTTTCGACGAAAAAAAATTTTGCCGAGAAAATGGTTCGAGAAGCCCTAAAATGAAACACGTATCCGGTATTTTCAGGTTGAAAAATGTCGAATTGGAGAAAAAGAAATTTCAAAAGACGGCCAGAGTCTGCACTTAAAAACTCAGAGCTAGAGTGTCGCCCAAAAAGTTCCTCACACCCTCAAGGCAACCTTTTACGGTTAAACCCTTTGCTGATTGAAAACTATAATAATTTCCCGCTCCACGGCATTTTAAACCGATATCCGTTCCTTCTTCCATTCAGTTTTTGCAGCACTTCCTCTGGCAACCATTTTCATCCGCCTTTTCCCCATAGTTGATGCCTCCCCCAACGCCTGAACTCAAGAAAATGTATTTATAACAAAAAGTATTCACCCGAGCATGAAAAAGTGACTCAATTTTGAGTCATTAAAATTCAACTTTCGTCCCAATGAGCTTCACAATTGGGATGCGAAAAATATTTCCAAGAACTCGCAGATGGCAGCAGAGACTGTCGCATATCTCCACTTAAATATCGATCATTGCAGCTCTTTTTCCCCGCATTCCTGCCCCGACTCCGACCCCCAATCATTCTGGCTGCCATCTGGTAGACGGCGCGTTTGAGAATATCACGCTCTAATAGATAATGAATTGCGTTTTTGCGGGCCGCGGAAGCTCCGAAAAAATGTCCCGGTTGCGGGGAAATGAAAGAAATCTCCCTCTCTCGTGACTCTGCGGAAAACGCACCTGTTGTCGATTTTCCGGCTTGAAGAATCTCGTGTCATCTTCGCCTTGAAATTTATTGGTATTGAGTGATGAGTTTGGCGTCACTGACAAATTTTCATATTGCATTAAGTCTTCCCACTCCTCACTTCTGGCATAATTTTATTTGTCACATGTGACGTCAAACGTAAGCACTTGTCATGAATGTCTCTCTGCAAGTGATTATGTGCGTGGAGGAGCGTCACTCCGAGAGAGACGATGATAAACTTATCAACAAGCAGCTCGTGCGAATTTGTCTTCATTTGTCGTCGTCGGAATCAAATCAACTTGATTAAGAGGATTGAGAATCAGGAGGGAGACTGCACTCCGTAGACAGTCGTTTCGATAAAAAATGAGCTCGTAGAAACCGATAAAAGTCCTCTAGTTGGCCACATTGACGACTCCCGCAAAGTATAACGATCATTATCAAACTTTCCCATTTCGCTCCAGCCTCGTTCATCTCCCCAATGCCATCCATCCTCTTTTATGAATATCATTTGAGCCAACTTTCACCCATTTTCCCCATCTTCGCCCCACACACACCCCGAGTATTCCCGGGGATCGCAAAAACTACATAAATTGGAGGCAGCTGCTGGAGACGAGCAAATAAAACTCAACGCAAGACGACTGCTGCCATTTTAAAATTTCAATTGAATGGAGCAGATCCGAAGCAACACGAAAACCGACATTGCCACACTTGCCAGGCTCTACAAATACGTTTTTTTTTGCCTCGCGTCTCCCTCACTTTGCGGTCAGACGGAGTGGCTGGGAGAGTATCGAATCTGGCGGAGATATCAAAAGTTTTATGAGGATTTTATTGAGAAACTTTCGCACATCTTCCTCGCGAACGGTTATTGCTATCGCGCGGTAGACCAGTAAGTGCCTAGGAATTGAATGATTCGCCATAATCCGATCGAAGTAGGTCAATATAAGGATGCTCGCTCGTAAGGGGAAAACTTTTTCCTCCTGCGAAATTAAGCCGTATCAAAGGGCCGTAAAATTTTTTTATCCGTCTTTGTTGGCGCAAAAAGTGGCACATCTCGACTAGGGCGGCCATCCGGAGAGTCTCTTTCCCGGACATATTCCGGTCCGAGTCGTCCGTTTTGAAAATAAAAATTAACCCCTCTTTTTTGACGTGGTCTGGAATATTTCGCAAAACTAACTACTGCTATGAGGTGGTTCTCAAAAATAGGTTCAAAATTGGCTAAAAATAAGGATGACGTCATGAAAAAATTCAAGGAGTAATTTGAGCAACCCCCAAGAAACTCTATACTGCGATATTCAAGCTGAAAATATTTATGTTGCGAAAAAAAATTAACTAAAATTATCCCCGGTTTTTCCAAAACCCCTGATTCATTGGAAATTGAAGCTATAGGGCTATAGGGGATTTCCCAATTTTTCACGGATGACTCGGTGTGATTTGTGACCCAATAGAAGACTGACACCTTTAACAAAATTATAAAGAATCTCATTAGAAATGAAAAAAATTTTCCAGGCGGAAATTCAAAATACAACAAGTCAGGAAAGTGAACGCCCTAACCGCGACTGGCAGCTATCAAGATCAACCCACGGATCCGTGTTGTTTTTCCGACATCTCTCCCCCTCTCTCTCGAGCTTAATCATCTCATATATTTTGAAATTTGATTACTTCATGGGCCTTTGTTTCGCTCTTCCCAAACAAATTGCTACACGCAACTTTGTGTACTCGGCCCATCCGAAACCTGCCACGGCCCTGCCCGTTGTCATTTTCGTGTTTCGTCATGACGCTGTTTGTTTATCAACGGGCATTGGCAGCAAAACATTAGCAGGTCATTTTTGGAGCAACCTCCCGTAATCATTCCCAATGGGACCGTTTTAGTGCCCGACAAAGTAGACACGAAATGGGGTAGGTAGGTATGTTTTCCATTCAGCTCGAGCTCCAGTACATATTTCACGACAACATGGCCTGGCGATTTGCAGATTGGAGAACTCAGAACATGGTGCTGCTTTTTGTGGCAGTGCATCGGTTAAAAATTAAGAGGAGAGGGAGGGAGAGGGGATAATTAAAGTGGAAAGTGTGCTGCTGACGTTTGACAACCGACTTCATGTACTCTGGCTTGTTTACATGTTCGTTTGTTGTCGAGTGGGAGGCAAGCTCGGCGAATTCAAAGTCACTGAAGAGCAGCTAATAGGATTCTGGAGTGCTCTTGACGTAGGCCGGGGTTGATAAAAATCTCTGCCTGTCTTCGCTCCGCCGGGGAGCAAGTGGAGGTCACAGTAGCGTGTTTTCCGGGAAATTCCTGGAAAGCTGGTGTTTTCTGCAACTTGATTTTGATGAAAAAGAAAATTAAAAGGCGTCCAGGAAAATAGTGGAAATAATTTCCAATGATGATTGAAAACGAGGAAAAGTGAATGCAATTGCTAAGCAAACACACGTGAGGGCGCATTGAATCACTTTTCCACTTGAAACCCTCGGGTGAGGAGGAAACTTGGATAGGAAGCCCCATTGTTCGCTCCAGCCACTTGTTCTCTATGGGGCTTATAATAAAAACTTCCGCACTCGAGCGTCCCAAAGTTAGTTGCTTTCCATTCACTCACTTTTGAGTGCTTCCTGCCATTAAAAATGTATCGTTTGCTGCTCTCAAAGCCCATCAAGATCCCCCATTCCTATATTTCCGCCGTCGACGCGCTCTCACTACAAAGGAGGCTCATTCGGCTCATTACGAGAGAGATGCGTATGAAGTGTCTCATGTCGGCACTCTGAAAAGCTTTTATTTATCATCATTATCATCATAATCGTCGGCACATTGCCATCATCATCAGTATGTAATGTGTCTAATTTAATTCATTTTGCTGCTTTTCACGCGCCCGTCCCGTACCGCGTTTGCACACGCATGCACACTTTGGAGCTATTGACACAAATTATTACAATGTAAATTGTATTTGTGCTACGGCTTTGCTTTGACTGCGACAATAAATAATTCCTTGACATATGACGTACATTATTCTCTATTCATTAGCGCGTGCCCCGGCACTGTCACTCTTGCGAGGCTGAGCAAATACCGGGGTATTAAATTGAGGAATTTATATCGTGGTAAGTGGTTTGGTGCAGAAATTAGGACGGCAGACATCTTCATTCTTGAGAGCAGCTCTCCGAGAAGCTGGGAGAAGTTTTTCAAGGTCACCTTCTGAAAACAAACGGTGCCATTTCAAAATAAACTGAACATTTTCAACAGCGAATTTTTTGATTTCGATGAAACTGGGCAAATTTTTTCAGTAATTAGAACTTAATTTTTTGGCGTTTCTAGTTTTTCGGAATTCCCACATGGCCGCCATAGAGGTCACCTTAAAAATTTGAGATTTGCGAAAAATGGGCCTCACGTTTTGAATTGTTTCTTCTGAACCACGAGCCCGATTTAGATGAATGAGCACTTTTTAGAAACTGCATTAAATATCCAACAAATTAACGATCAATTTTTTTTTCAAAATATATCTTCATATACATATATTGTGATATATATTTATTTTTTGAATAACAAATATATATTTTTTTGCAAATTCTGAATTTTTGATATTTTGATTTGGGGCTAAATAAGAATTTTTAGGAACACCTTACTTCAGCTACGAGAGGTCTAGAAGTCCGAAATTTTTTGGACCTCTAGGACCAGCGATAAAAGTCTTTTTGGTATTTTTTTTAAATTTCAGACTCGAAATTTTGAATTGCAAAGTCACAAAAACGGAATTTTTAAATTTTCCAGCAACTTCTTAAAAAATTTACGGCTACGAAAACAATGTTCTGGGAGCAAAAAAGGTCATTACAAAAGGTTATTTGACCGGCATGTAGAACTGAGGTCCTGGCAAAAGGGACTTTGAAAGTACGCTATCAAAATTAATATCATTCTAATCCACCACGTTTCTCAAGTTTCCAATTGCGAGAACCTCCCAAAAGCCAGGCCCTGAATAATAATTTGTGGCAGTTAAATTGTACTTACCGATCTATGGAAATAGCAACTAAGTTAAAAATCGACGACGTTGAGCAAATTACATCCATTGCTATGTAAAAATCACATACAAAATTCGGAAGAGTCCAAGCACCATTAAACTGTAATAAAAGAAGGCGGCGTTAGAATACCAATTAAAATTGTATTGAAAGTTTTAATGGGACGCGGGACGGGGGGAGGAAAGTAATTATTTAGCGACGGCATAATGGCAAGTATTCGGGTCATGGATAATTTAATGACAAGTTGGCGAAGTGGTGAGGCTGTCATACGTGTTCCCTGGCTCGGTGCACTGCGTCTCTCCGCCTCTTAAAAGCCGCACGGAAGCAATATTAATTAGTTTGAAAGTTCCACTTTTTCTCGCAGCGCAACGCAACCGAATTCACGTCACGCCGCCACTCTCTCCTCTTGCCTCTCAAATTGTCACAAGTCGGCAGTTTCTGGAGCGGAAATGTGCGCTCCTTAGATTTTCCCCGAATCGATACCCGACATCACGTGTGCGATTTTGCATGTGAGGAGTTTAATATATGTCGCATTAGTGTCAGGTTAGGTGTCACAAGCGGGTTACGAGGATGAGTAACTCAATTTTGCCGGTTCAGATAATTCGAACGAGGTACCAGGCGTCGGCTTCAAAGGGTCCGGGTGGCTATAAATCAATCACTCGCAAATTAATGGCCGTCCAAACTCCCATCGTGAAATTCAACTCGAGCCATTAGAGCAGAATGCAATATCTCGATTTACGCCCGAGATGGGAGGGGATAGTAATGATTGTTTGGCAATAGAAGATCTAATCTAATTTGAGCCATAAATTCGGATGCCGGAGCTAATCAAAATTCATGGGAGGCGTTAAATCAAAATTCTGCACCGTCACTGACAGGCATCATTGACGAAATTAATTGCGTTCTTGCTCCAGATAGCTCCGCTTTCTCCGAAGAGGAGCTCGTTAATTCTCGATTTAAGTTTCGGAGCAAAAACGGTGATTGAATAGGGCTACTAAAAATTTTTATAGAGAACTCTGAGCTTCCACAGCTTACAAATACACTTTTATTCGCCCTAGTGAGTGTCTCTGAAACTGGAGCCTGAAACGTTGGAGCCCAAAACAGCATTAATTATACAAATCGATTAAACTGAAAGTCCCTTTGTGAGCTCGTACCTTCAAATCAATCGGGAGCAAATCAAAGCGCAGTTCCAATTAGGCATTCACAGAGGAGATACTGCAGATTAGAGCGCTATCGAGTTTCCCACACACACACGCACGCTGCTGTAACCCAATATGCACATGTCACCTCGAGCGATTGTCCGACGCCACGCACAAAGTTGCAGCTCTGTCCCCCTCCATTTTACACGTGTTCGTGCGGTTCCAATGAAAGTGGCTTATTTATTGTCGTTCGGGGAAACATACTGCTGTCGACAGCTAAACACATGCCATTGCCGTCACACCTGATGCAGGCGCGTGCTGTCACTTTCAATAAGGCCCACCGTACACACCGTGGTAAAGTAATACTTTGCGGCTAATCCTGGTCTGTGTTCGAAATAACTGCGTGGCTATTACGGGGAGCAGTACAAGTGTCAGCCAATAATTGGGATTACGGAGTGATGTAGGATAAAGGTCACGCGTTTACGGTGATGTGTTTTAGTTTTGGTGCTGATCGGGACGGACAGCATTCCACCCACGGTTGGAAGGGGTGGCGCTTGGGTCTGGCCTCTTTAGAGACCTCTACTTTTATTTTGAAGTTCTTCAGGTTGCTAATTTTAGACTCTCTTTTGACCCATTCACTGCCAAAGGGTCCTTGAAGACCCACAGAATTTGACACAAAATTTTTCCATCCCCCTAATTCCATTTGAGGGGGGTTTTTTGAAACCATCAAAAACCTCAAAAACGAAAAAAATCTTTTTCAAACATTTTAAGAGCCTAGTAGAGCCAAAAGAAGAGCTAGAGAGCTGATTTTTGCTTAAAATAAAGTTTCAAATAATGTGTTCGTTGTACTTAAGACTTTTTTTATTTTCGGTGGTCAAAGGGGTCTAAATGGAGTCTGGAAGGTAAATGTGAAAAGTTATCTTGATGAAGGTCAAAAAGGTTTTTGAAAAAGGCCCTAATAGCAGTCATGCAAGTGTACTTATTAAGACTACCCTCCACCAGCCCAGAGATCCACCCCTGAGAAGCGTAATTTGGGGCTTAAAACGGTCTCGATGGACGAAAACACGTGTACCCTGCTTTGGCGTGATTAGTGGTAGACCATTCGTTAGTTGACAATGAAGTGAGACACAGAATGCATTAATTTCCTGCAAATTAATCCTCTACGACGTGAGCCAGATAATCAACTCGAAATCTTTTGAGCCCCGGCTCCGATGGAACGTGAGAGCTCTCCGTTGACGTGAACAATAAAGAGGAATTTTTGTAATTTGTCCCTCGTCCCTTTGTCTTCGCTCTCCAACCCTTGTCCCCCGGACTCGAGAACCCCCTTCTAACCCGACATGTGTAATGAAGGCGGCACGTCATGGTAAAGTGAAATATGCGTGCACTGGGACATTCAAATGCCAACCGGATACACGCTCTAATGCCGTCCCATGTCAACAGCCAGAGTGTCTTCTGAATGAATTTCCCTTTGTTGCGATCTAATCCATTTGAGGCACTCGAGTCACTTCAAAAGGATTCCGGACTCCCGCCCACGCATTGAATTGGTATTTTATTGTTCCTCCGGTCAACGTGGCTTACAACATAATCCCCTCTGCGGTTCGGCCAGCTTAAGCTGATTTGTTGCCATTGAGATGCTGGGCGACCTTGAACGATTGATTTTTCTCCTACGTTTAACCGCATTGCTATGAATCAGCGAGCCCAACAATAAGGGAGACGTAGGATGGGACACGAAATGACATGGAATCAGTCAACATTTGTCATTTCATTAATCATTCGATGACGGCACAGTTGGCATGGTTTCCATCCGCATTGCTATCAGGTAGCTTTATTTGTGCTTGCTGGGTGGTAAATTAGGGCTTTAAATCAGGACTCCGAGACTTAACCCTATAACGTATAGGCTGAATTTGGCGAAAAATGAGGCCAAAAATTCATCTGATTTTTGTTTCTAGGCTCTAGTTCATTTTGAGGGTCCTCAGCTCCTCTTGTACCTGCAAATTCAGGACTTAGATTTTAAATCAGAGACAAGCAGCTTCCGGGCTCAAAATGGAGCAAATATACCTGCAAATTCAGGGTTTAGATTTTAAATCTGGAACAAGCAACTTCCGAGCTCCAAGAGGAGCAAATATACCTGCAAACTCAAATTCCAAGTCTTTTTCAATACAATTTATTTAACACGTCTACTCTCTATTAGATGTTTCAAACAAGTGAAGTCCTTCTTACAAGACGTGTCACCGACGTCACCAGTTAAATTAAAAAGCTCGTTCTTGGGATGAGAGTTTATTTCTATACAAATTACAAGGGTCATTGTTTGGCCTTCTAGGTATAACTTACAATTCTGGTGTTCTCGTGAATTTTGACGGTGACAATAAGGATTCAATTGAACTATTTCTTCTGATCAATCTAAATAATTTCACACAATTAATTCCCATGCTAAGCTCCAACAGTTAATAACTCACAATATCTTCTCTCGGCAATCTCAATAATCAAATCAAAGAGTCTAGCAAATTCTAGGCTCCAGCAATAACTAGGTAATTTCCAAATTCCACCAAATCTCTTCCAAACAATTCTCGTCTCGCTTCTTGAGACTCAGGAACCAAATGCCTAAAATTTCTAAGTCACGTGAGAATCTTGACATTCAAAGCCACGCATGCTAAGATCCAGATGGCGTTGAAATCCTAGAGGCAAAGCCGACAAGACGTTTGTCTTGTCCCCTCCTTTAATTGTGATGCCTTCACGATGAATTTTTCAAATTTTTAGGCATAACATTGTTACACGATCAGCCACTGAAATTTCAGCCCAATCCGATGAAGCACAAAAAGTTTCTCTAAGTGCCAAAGAAGGACCGAAGATTTGAACTAACTAGAAAAGGCATCAATTTTTAAACGCAAAATGGCCTGCGAGTCCCATCTAATGAATAAATTAGCAGCCCACTTGTGCTTTCTGGGACAATAAACGGGGTTGTCCCCAAGTTTACTAGCAATTGATTTACGATTCAAAACCGGCGACAAATACCCTCATTTATCTCCATCGTTTGAGGCATGCCGACCACTTTTTCTCATCGACAGCCCAGTTTATTGATCTCGGTCTCCAGACAGGAAGCGAGGAACTTGTGAGGAATAATAAATTAGGCGTATCTAGGCACATATTGCGAGTCTCGGCAGCTAAGTGGTTCTCGATTCCGCCCCACTTTGGATTCTTGCTCTCGAACCTAATGAAAGCAATCAGGCGTAACTGAACAAGGACACCTGGGACTTTATTACTTTCGTCTCCTCCACCAAACCTTTTCCTTTCTCTCAAACGTCGCGCGGCGTCGTGAAATGAAATCGCCCATCACTCGCCTCTGACCTTTGGGATCCAGGCACAACTTTCGCTGGCAGCCTGTCAGAGCGCCAAGCCATCGCTGAACAATTTCAGCAAAACGGTTCGACTTTTTCCTGCCCCAGCAACTTGTTTTAAAATCTGCAACGTGATGTTTCAGCATAATCTCTCACATTGTTGCGAAATCCAGCGAGCTAACCAACGGGAGCCATAAACTTTTATTTGCCAGCACATTTTCCTCCGAGTCAACACGTGCTTGATTAAATTTTTAAATACTTCCCATCTGTTCCAGTGAAGTTGCGATTAAAATACCCCACTCAAACACGAGTTCTGACCGAAAGGCTTTGCTTTTGCCACCTCAAGTCCTTCGCGGAAGTCCACTGACGCTTGCGGTGCGGCCGAGAGTGAATCAGGACTGATGGAGAAATCATTAGGGACACAAAAAATCTCGTCAAGGCGTCATCCTAAACTGATTCAAGGTTGCCAGGGAACGCGTATCGTGCCGGGGGCAGGTCTACACCACACGCTCGCTGATGACGGTGTAATCTCCCCTTTTCAGCAGACAAACACGACAGCGATAAGTCACATTCCATCATATGTCTTCATTCCTGTTTCACCTCCCTCCCCCTGCCGTTTCCGTGCGAGGTTGTGTGTCGCCCGAATGTAATCAAGTAAAAAGTTGTTATTAGATTTATCATATTGATAGGGTACATTTTCTACTCCGTCTTTTCAACGCATCTTTTTGGCCACCAGGCCGTTGGGGAGCTTTTTTTGATTGTCTGTTAGTCCAAGGGGACTCCCACTCCAGGAACCTCATCTTCTAATCTCGTCAAAGGACTGAAAAATTGCTACAGATGAGTAAATTGGAGATGAGGTTGCTGAGTAGAGTCATGACTGGACATTGTGCTCGATTTTTGAAAAAATTGTCAAGCTTGAAATCCAAAACCAGACTCAAGGATGAGCCCCCACCAGGCTCTTTGTTGTCCCTTGTTGCAAAGCAGAATATGTGAAACATCTCCGGAAAAGTTTTCCATCTTTTTCGTATCATTACGTGGAGAAATAAATTGTAATGATGTACACGTTGCAGGTAAAATTTGCCTAGTCTAACTTTTTGATCGTAATTTTAAGATTCTGCCTGCTCACGTAAATAGCTCGTCCATAACTCAGTCGAAACTCCTTGTTTGCGAAAAATTCTCTTTGCGACACGGTAGTCGCTTATTTTGTAAGAGCTGGAGGAGCAAATAAATATTTATAAACTTTTCACACGCCTCTCGCTTATTTAACTAGCGTTAAAACTCGCAGTTTTGCCAACTTTTTGTTCACACGCTCGTCAAACTGAACAAAGTGCCGACGAGTGGGACTGACAGATAAATTTTTTGTGATTCTCGGTGTAGTTGGGATCGCAGAGAGGAAGGGAACATCCGGAACATTTTATTAAAACTCTTATAACTTGGAGGCTTTAGGGAATTTTCTTGGCTTATGGCACTACTCGCTCCCCAACCGGAAGTGACCCTTTTTATACCGCTACAGAACTCCTTCAGTCATGAAAAAAGAGTCAGGAGGTTCCAGCCAAGCAAAAGAATCATTTTAACTGAGCCTTTTTAGTGCGTTTTCAGCATTTTGCAAAAAAATGCACAATTGTAGCCTTTTTGCCGTCCGTCTGTCTGTTCAACCCCTTTGTAACATGTCGTCAGGTTTGTCTGTCCTCTAGAAGGGGTTTTCTATCTTCTTAAGGTAAAAATGGTGGCAAAAGAGACCTTGTTGTCAAGAAAAAACTTCTATCCCCTCTTGAAGGTTCCTTTGGTTATGGAAAAGAGCTTAGCCTTATTTTCCAAGATAATAGAAAGGTCTCCTCTAGTATGATCCTCTGAGGCTAGAATTTACGAGCCTTTACTGAAACTCACATAAAAGAAATGGGGACCACTTTCTGCCTTCATCAAAGCAAACTATCCAAAGTATTCATCTCAAAGCGGAAAGTTGCAAGACCTCGTCACATGAGATCCTCTCCCCTTTGAAGACTTCATTAAAAAACTTTGCGTTGCTCTTCCAGTCAAACGCAAAAAGTGTGTAAACAGGCCGGATTCGTGCAATTACGCGAATACACACGAATTGGCTCTGCCTTTCGCCATCCAACATGCACAATTTATTCCAAGTGGATGAAGCGTTTTGACACTCGTCGACGTTTTCACACACATTTCCGCCTGAGGCAATCGTACTCTAGTGCGGTTAACTTTTGCCATTATCGAATTGTGTGCTGGCGTGCTGGAGATGGAGGGAGATCAAGTGAAAATGGGGCAAGGAGATGCGACGGAGCACGAAGGAGAGGCAAGGCAGGGCACATAAATAACATTTC
Organism: Forcipomyia taiwana; assembly: GCA_963930915.1. Taxonomy (NCBI): domain Eukaryota; kingdom Metazoa; phylum Arthropoda; class Insecta; order Diptera; family Ceratopogonidae; genus Forcipomyia; species Forcipomyia taiwana. The sequence goes on along the minus strand of CAWVOI010000026.1, from coordinate 86,062 downwards.
CGGTGTTGAGTATAATTGCGTATATTATCACACACTTGCCAGTTCCAGAGTTGTACCATTAGAGGTTAGATGGGAGATGACGATAACGACAATGGAGGAGCACAGTTCTGAATGTTGGGGCACAGACAGCTTAAGACGAAGTGGCATTAGTGTAATTTCCTAGAACATTTGTTACGAAAATCTATTCAGAGGCGAGCAGCTCAGGCTCGTGTGGGGGCCGTAAAGGACAGAGGTCATGAGGAAGGGGTGGGGTTAAGTGATATGGTAATTGGTGGTAATAAAATAATGAAACTCGGATCACGAGGGGCCAAAAGTGCTCGAAAAGCGGGAATGGAGGACCTCCATGAGGGCTTGTGCCTCTCCTTTGTGCTGCTTTTTCTCGTAAATCCTCAAATCCGACCATGTGTGCGAGATTTCATGCACTCGTGACTGCTCTTTGCACAAAAAGCTGTTCCATAAGCCTCTCCGGGCACGTACAAGTGTATCCACTTAACATCAGGATTAAGTGCACCGAAAGAACAAAAAGCGAGGGCTTTGGCCTAAGTACTTTGAAAAATGCTCCGACGCAGAGAGAACATGAATAACGATGCACGACAATGCTCTCCCACTGCGGCTTGATAAACTTCTCATCGTTGTGTCTCTCGGTGCAGAATTTCAATTAGAGTCCAGGGAGGTTATTGTGTCATGCCTAATTGAATGGCCTTTGTTTTTCGTGATTGCTCCTTGCTACAACTACAAATAAATATCCCTGACGTAACCAGATTTTTTGAAAGATTTCTAAACTGCGTTTAGCCTCCTGATATTCGTTGTTTTAGGTTGAAACAAATTCTTCATATGAACATTTCGTAAAAATTAAACTTTTTAAAAGTTTTTGTACGAAAAAATGGGTTGAATTTAAAAAAAAATTTAAAAGAAAATTTTTTGAAATTACCTATCACCTGAAGTATTTTTAATGACTTAAAAAAAATTAATTAAATATGGGAGCCAAACCGAAAAATTTTACGTATTGCTTAAAGACGCCTGAAAAAAAATTAAGCAAATTTCGAGATTAGAAAAACAAAATTATTTGAAAATGCTTTCAAAACTTGCTCGGAATAAATTTTTAAAAGTTGATGGGTCGCCAGTGGCTTTTTAAGTAAATATCTGAGCACTTGGCAAATCAGTGGTTCTCGTTTCTTGGAAACTGCCGGCAAAATGTGCAGAAACGGCAAACCAAAGTACACCTTAACTTTTAATTTCCCGCTCGGGAAATGGTATTCCCAGTCGAAGAAAAACATAAACTTTTTAGAATAATATGCTGCCGCAAAATGCAAACGAACTCACATTAAAAACTTTGAAAATCAAACACATGTGAGGCTTTCTCTCATTCGGGAAAGTGGAGCTCGGTTGGAGGGCGGTGGAGGCAAGACAAAGTTGAATATACAAACAGAAACATTGATATGTTTGTCTTCTTGGCTCGGAACACACGACACACACCATCATGCAGGAAATGAGAAAGTTGCCTTCCTTCTGCTCTTTTTGTTCCGTCACCTCACTTTCGATTGTTTTTGTCGCCACGCCACCACTTGCCTCGCACACGCACTGGAAATCCCGCTCTCAGCGTGCGTTCGCTCGGGGAAAATGAAATATGGACTCGGGAGGCTCAAGACGGCGCAAAACCCATTCGATTCAAATTCGAGAAAACAATCTCGGAATGGATTTCCTCCGCGTCGGCATAAAAGTTTATTTGCTCGAGCAGTGAGGGCAGTGCTTAGACCCAGAGTACTTCATAGACCTGGCATCCAAATTCGTGATTTTTAGAAAATATTCAGACACTCTTTCTCAGTCCTCTAGCTCTCACAGGACCTTCCTAAAACTGTGATATTCTGTCTATGAAGCCTGACAATCACCACAAGGCCAATCGGTTTATTTAGAGCCGTTTAAAAGCCGCCATTAGCAAACTCCACTACTCGTCAACATCATAAATCTCATTTTGAGGAAAATTATGCATGGCGGAAAATGCCTTCCACCACACACACTCGTAAATAATTTATTGCTCGAGTTGCACGGAGCTGCGTGCATGTCGTCAACCGCCCGTTGCTCCTAGACCTCCCACTTGACTCCTGCTGCCGTTATCAAATCAATTTTTCATCACACTCTTAGACCGACCTCATCAGCTTCTCCGTGAGCCTCATTTTTGACGAATGGCCTCATTTTTCTCGTGCGTGTCTGGGAGGTTGCGTGCCCCCGTTTCGTGTCTTATCGAGGTAATCGAGAGGCGATAAGGGGAAATAACAGATGCAAGGAAAGTGTTAAAGTAGATAAAGTAGTTGAAATGATAAATAAGTGGTTCTGGAGCAAATATTTGCTCAGCAGAGCCGTGATGGTGCAGGCTACGGGGAAGTTAAGAGGAAAGACAACGAAGAGGAAAAGTGGGAAAAGTTTGCAGTGTTTCAGGTGGAGCAGAGTGACTGTTGGTGGTTTGAGATAATACAAGTAATTAAGCCGTTTTTGAGCTTGAAATTCATTTTGGCCTTTGAGTTCCACTGAAAGCCAAACCATGTCTTGAAAAGGGGCCAGTTTCCGCCTAAAAGCCAGTCATCTACCCAAAGGCGGTCAAGCAAGTCGATTCAATCAAGGGGAACCTGAATGAATCCAGGAAACCTAATTGAAATTAATGCAAATAAGCGAAGCCTGCGTTTATTAAAAGAAGACGACCGTGGTGGACCGGCAGGAAGGTACTCTGCAGTTTCAGGGCATCTAATTTTATCCATCCACTGCGGAGGCATCACGTCGCTCACATATGGCAGAGCCGAGAGGCGAAACTAATTCGATTAGTTCTGCTTAACCAATTTTATATGGGCTCTCTCCTTTGATTTTACCGCACGGCAACAACATCCCCGGACTCGCTTCTCGGAACTCGCTGGGAAGTTGAGCCTGCTTGTCCAAACTCTTCGTTGCGCGACAGCCTCGCCCAAGACAAAGTTTCCCCGAAGATGTTGTTATTAAATTTGAGAATTAATTTATTATAATGCTGCGAATTAATTAGATTTTTAAGACAATTTTCATAAATTACCCGGCTCCCACTGTGTTTGGTCGTAAAAAACAGCTGCCGGGCTTGTTGCTATGGTTCACTTACTTCGGGTCTCACTGTGTCTTTGTCTCTCGGTGTAATAATCGCATATTTTAATTCAACTCAGGCACCGAACAAAAGACTTCCCTTGTTTACCGTCACAACCACTTTAATTATTTCCGCATGCTGAAGACATTTTTAATTATTTGAATCCTTCAAGCTTTCATTCAGCCCCTCGGCTGCACAACTGCTTCAAATCTGAGCCACTCCCCTGGTGCCGAGAAAAACGTCTGGTTTCTCTCTTGTACTCCCTTGTTCAGGAATAGGGCTTCGGAAAATGGCCTACTGGGAAATTCTTCCCCTCCTTGTGTAAAACATGCTTAAAGCTTAGTCGGGGATAAACGCATTCAAGTGCATTTTAAAGAAGTGAAAATTAAGAAACTTAAGGGGTCTCTAGCTCCATCCCTGGTGATGGTACGAGTACACTGTAGAACAATTACTTGCTAGGTTTTACAAGTTCGTCAATATATTAAATTTTCAGCTCAATCGGAGCAACTACGATTTTCCCCCCTTCGGTGGCTCCTTACCCCACCCCCTTAAGTGGTAGGTGCAAACATGTGTTCTATGATTTTCTAGATTTGGCATGATCTATGGCATATCCAAAATTCAGCTCAATCGAAAGAAGGATATGGAACTTTCATACAATGGGAAAACCCCCTTAATTACCCCCTAGGCAGTTTTTCGGAAAAACCAAAGTGGTTCCACCACTCTCAAGATTATACATGACATCATACAAAAAATCGCAGGTCTCTAGCTCTTGTAGTTTCGGAGCCTTTGTGACTCGAACGGACGGACAGACGGACGGACATACCAGACACATCAGAGCATTTTTTCAAAATTAATAAAAATTCACTAAAAAGGAGGGTTGGAAAACAAGTTTTACGGGTCAATGTTTCAGGCGCTCTACTCATGTCCTTGTTTACGAAAAGCCACGCCGCAAGCAGGAGTAGCTTATGCTAAAATTTACACCTCAAAGTAAACAATGCAGCCGACTCATATTACGGTTACGTCCCGTACGGCGATGCTGGGATATTTGCGCTCGCAAACACACGATCTGGGTCGCTGCGGACCGGAAATCATGCAAATGTGCGGCGGCAAACTCGGGAGCAAATATTTTCCTAATCACTTCAACGCTGAAACTTCATCTGAATTCGCTCCCAGTTACGCCACTCAAATCGACATGCCTCATTTCCATGACAGCCTCTCGCACTTTTCCAATTTCCGCTCGTTTTTTCACTCATCAGACGTGTTGGCAATCCCATTGTTTTGGAAGCCGCTGTATTCCGAGCAAAGCCCATCAAATCCATTAGGACAACATCGCACAAGCTACGGATGAAATGATAATTTTCAGGTGTGCAAGTAGTCCGCAATTTCTGCAGCAAGTGTAAGAGGATTTCATGTACTTTGCATAACGAAAACTGTCAGGGTCTTCTGAATGCACATGTTGCTCGAGAGACACGCCATGAATATCCGAATGAGTTGCCAAAGGAGGAAGTTTTGGAGCATAATTGTGGATCTTGAATTGGGCTGCATAGAGACTCATTGAAATGAATCTCGGGCCATGAATTGATCTAATAAAACTTTCACGTTACTCACAAAAGGTCCCCTCCCCCGTTTTGCAGACATGAAAATTTGATTCACGAAGGCCGCAACCTGCGCTCATTTGGCGCATTTTCCGTTGACAATCACCGAATTTAATCCTCAGCGGGAAGCAAAGGCTGTAGCAGGCCGGCGAGGGTTCGCTAGTTGGCTCAAATTACACAAAATGTGCAGCAGCATGACAGGACGTGGGACAGTGATGGGCAATCCTGACGCTGACCGTTTTGCTGATAAGCATTGTGTTTGTGGCGGCGAGGATATAAAGCATGCTTTTTATCGGGGATCGCGCTCTCCTGCAGCGAGACGAGAGGTGGAGGAGAGGGAGGAAGCGCGTGCGGAGGAAGGATGTAATATTTTGATGGGGTGCGTTCCAAATTGGATTTCGTCAGAACTGGAGGAGGGTTACAGTTCTTCTCTCCGTGGTTTGTTCGGAGAAGTACTGAATTAATTTCAATATTTCAGAGTAAAACTATTTTTCCAGAAAAATTTTGTTTTTGGAATTTTAATAAATAGTTAGCCAGAAAGGTAAAACTGATTTCAACAGAAGATATGCAGGTGAAAGGCCATGGAGACCGTTTCCACTTTTAGAGGACTATTGTGTCTGATATGTCCGTCTGTCCGTCCCTCTGAGTCGCAAAGCTCCGAAACTGCAAGAGCTAGAGACCTGTATAGTCTGGAAGGTGGTGCAATCACTTTGATTTTTCCGGAAAACTGCCTAGGGGGTAATTAAGGGGGTTTTCCCGTTGTACGAGTTCGACTCTTCTTCCTTGTTAAAAAATAAATTAGCTTGAAGTCTACGAAAATCCAGAGTTGAGGGTTAATTCCGTTGAAATTGATTGCCTATCCCTTTGGAGCCCGAAACGAAGCTCGCCCTGTTCGTGAGCTGAGCACACATGTCTGTTATGATAATTCACTTCCGCCATTCTGATGATGGGCGTCAGCCGCGTTCTCATGTAGAGAGCAAAAGAGGAAGCTGTGTCTAAATCCCTCATGGCACGCTGTTTCCATTTACAACACCACATATTTTATTTATTGCTCGCTTTTTCGTATAATTTCTTCCCACCACAAATTTACGGGCGCCAACACCCCAAAGCACCGGAAGGAACGCATGTATATATCCATTCAGCCGGCTCAGCTCCTATCGCAACGTGCTTTCATGTAGCCCAAGTGGAAAATTGGGTTATGCTGCTCCATTTTTTCGCAGATCTCGAAAATATGTCTGGCAGAGTGCAAAGGGAAAATAGCAAACACATGCTAAGGAGGCTTGCATCCGCTTCCAGGGGGATTATCTTGAGCAAAATGCAGCACCAGCGTCGAAGTAAACAAAAACAAAGCTTCGAGAGCGATAAAACAAAAGGGGAAAAATCTCAACAAGTGAAGCAGTGTAACGTGCCTCAAACACGTATCCTAAACACGAGCCGAGGATTTTGCAAGCTTTAACAAGATTAGAGCATGCATCTTACTCAGAGCCCCTCGAATCAGTCCTCCCCATCGTCCATGATCCCATGAGAGTTGATGAACAATGTAATCAAATTATTTTGTTATTTGCAGTTGAATAAATTTTTCCAGCCGCTGAGCTGCCTCCCAGGTCGGCCGAGAGAGAGAGAGTATGGACTGTATCAAAACAGATGGAAAGTTAATCAAATTTATTGGTTCCAAATTGTTTCCGAATAACTGCATTAATTGTTTCGGAATCCGCACTTGCTTTTCCGCCGATGACATCCATTTTCACTCACTTAACTTCCTCCATTCGCGCCTTCTCGTGGACCGCTCGAGCGGCAAACGGGAGCGTTCGAGCCTAACTCAATTCGGAATACATCAAAAGTTGCAAACTTTAATTAAATCCCGCTTCTTCGCCAGTTTGGTGCCCTCCCGGCTAATGGGAGCCAACTTTTCGCCGTTCTTGGAAGGGGGAGACGTCCCGACAAATTACAGGGTACCGGTTGTCTCCTTTGATTAGAATTAAATTCCTTCTTCTCAAAATTTAACGAAAAACTGAGTCTGTCTAGAAATAATCTCTTTGGCCTAGGAACCCTGATTCTATTACTGCTCTCGTTCTATTCCAAAATTCCTTCTTCTAAAAAATTTAACGTCAAGGAAAAAGGTGAAAAAAGTCCTTCTCTAGGAGTAATCTCCTATGGTCTAGGAGCCCTTTCAAATTAGGAAGTTTTAGTTATGATTCTGTTACTACTCTCGTACTTTTGAAAAATTCCTTCCTCTCAAAAACTCAACTTCAAGGCAAAAGGTCCCTCTCTAGAAATAGTCTCTATGGTCTAGGAGCCCTTTTGAATAACGAAGTTTTAATTTATTGCTCTCGTTTTATTCCAAAATTCCTTCTTAAAAATTCAACGTCAAGGATAAGGTCAAAAATGTCCCTCTCTAGGAATAATCTCTATGATCTGTCCATCATTAAGGAAGAACCTCTTCAGACGCGGAAGTTTTAATTATGATTTCGTAACTAATCTCGTGCTCACCTTTCCCTCCAGCGCGAGTTTGCACTGCACTTCCGACATCAACTGCCTCCAAACGTTTTTCCAGACAGGCCCGAGAGCGGAACTAAGAGTCTACATTGTCCTCTTCATGCACTCCTCTCACATAATAATAAAAGTTTCACTCAAGATTCTCGCCGTTCCGTTAAATCTTGTCCGGCTTCGGAGCGGAACAACTTTAATAATGAGTTTCACGCGCCAGTGAAGAAAAGGCTGCTGGGAAAATCCCGTCTTGGATGAAAGTTATTATTTACCTCAAACTCGTTACCGAGCGTAATTGCTTTATAATTTGTTGAAGATGAGGAGACGCATGCCTCGCATCCGCACGGAATCTTAATTAACAATCGAAAGTGCATTCTGGAAAACCCTGACACGGTGCTGCTGGGGCCCACAAACACATCCATTTGCATTTATTAACGGCAACCGACGTTCTCACACCGCGCATGTAATCCCCGAATTCGTATTAAGATCGGAGCGGAACGTGGAACGAGTAGATGAAGTTTCCCTCGGTGGCTAAAATTTAAATCACAGAAGCTCTTGTCTGCCTGCCATCCGCCTGCATGCAGAAGATTATTAACAAAATTTTGCGGCGACATACACGCAGGTAACAATGCAAACTTTGCCGTCCGTGTTGCCGGCTGAGGAAGATAATACGCTCTCTTTTTGGGGTTTGCTTTACACGGCCCCGGTAAAGCCCAGAGATTACGATCTGGCGAACGAAAGTAGGTCAGCTGGGCTCTTTAACGTCTCCAGAAAGAGATTTAACTCACTGCAGGGCAAGCACCTGGGTAGCAAAGTTTATCTCCGATTTTTAGCTTTCCAAGTTCTGTCTATAATATCTTCCAGATCTTCTCTCAGACTGTCCCAGGACTAACTAAGGACCCTATGCTGCTACTCTTCTCAAGATCTTTGCCAAAATCCTCTTATCATCTTTCAAAGGTCTTCCCAAGTCCTCTTCAGGAATTTTCAACGTCTCTCAAGGTCTTGGGTCTATCCAGGATCTTCCTCATGCATTTCCAAAATCTTCTTTACGTGTTTCCAAGGTCATCTCAAGGTCTTCCCCAGTCTTTATGAGATCTTCCTCCTGTCCACAAAAATCCTAAGTTTGTTTCAGAGAAAAAATCAACTGAGACATCAGACAAACAGACAAGATAAAACACATGTATGCTCGGAAAAGCCCCCAAGGCCCCTATGTGTATGTGGCAGCGTAATGGGCCCTTTCCTGGAATAAATGAAAGTCGTACGAGGTAGCAGCAACGAAACATGGGTAGGTAAGAAAAGTTTATGAAGCCAAAAGCCTGCAGTCTGCCTCCATAACTTGTCGGTTTAAAATTCTGTTTAAAAGTTTTCAAACCTCCCGGTACACATCTTCGTTGTGTTGTTTTTCCACGATAGGTAAATAAATTATAAATTACAGAACTACTTTGGCAAAAATCTTGTTACGCAACAATTACGGCAGAGGTATCACTCCTGGTGCCCGGGATCGAGAGGATAGTCGAGGCAGGAGAAAGTTATCGTAGTCGCAGTCGTTAATAAATTAAGCAAAATGCCTTGAATAATTAATTTTCCCATTCTGATATTCATGTCTGTAATCATGTATATCAAGGTCTTAATTGAATACGCGAGTTAGCAGGAAACTTTGCAAAATTTATAATCTAATGTTGACCTATTTTCGTCTGGGACCAGAAGTGTGTCTCCCGACGCCATAAATAAGGCTCTGGAGTCTGGTTACGGCAGTGCTCATGCGGTGGGATGTCATAATTAATAGTTGGGTACGTCGAGGAACGTGGGTGCACGCTGTGGAAATTTCGAGGATGGCGATGAGATGAGCTTTGTTTTGGAACGTGGGAGCTCGTCAATGGGGGAAAATTGGAAAATTCGCAAAACAAAGCTGGCGGCAAGTTTGCAGACGGAGTTGAGCAGGAGAGGCAATAACGTCTTAAGTGGCGTTCCCTCGTTGCACTTGCTGGAAATTCCAGGAGGCAGGAGATATTCGAGCGTTTAAAATACTTGGTAATTGAATAAGGGAATAATTTCATAAAATTCATTTCAATATGAAAGGAGCAACTTGCCATCTTCTTCCGCCAGCAACTTGTCACTTCTAGCAGTCTATTTGAGCCATGGAGGCTCTAATAAAATACTTCCAGGCAATTAACTTTGTACTATTTTATTTCTTTTTGTTCTTTTTGCCGTCTCTCGCCTCCAAAGAGACATTTTCGCTCGTCAAAAACAAATCACATTACTCGATGATGAGGAGTATTGATTTTGCGCTCTTTTGTGCGGAAGTGAGGGCCTCATGGGAGGCACGCGGCGCGGGGAGAAGGGCGGACAAAGGAGATGCGGACATTAATTCACTTACCAGGATGTAAACGCCGAATGGCATGACAACCACAGCTACGAGCAGATCGGCGATGGCCAGAGACACGATGAAGTAGTTGGTGACGGTCTGGAGGGTGCGTTCACGGACGACGGCCATTATCACAAGTACGTTTCCGAAGAGGGTGAGGATCGGGAAGATGAGCAGGATCAGTGCCCAGTAGTTGTATTCGGCTGGAGGGGAGAGAAGCGTTAAATTTCGTGCGAGAAACTTTTTCATTAATTCGGCGTCTCTGTCACTTGACCTTCTTGTTTTTCTCTTCACACTTTTCCTGAGACTACGGCTGAAAGACTTATTTTTCTGTGACTAAAGGGCAGTGATGGATTTAACTTATGGAGGCCCTAAGCACATTTTGGGGGCCCCTCAAAAATCTCTAAGTGTCCCCTAAAGAAAAATTTTTAGGCTCTCGCTCCTTGTTTGAAGTCGAGAGGGTCTCTTTTCCAGCTGCTAGAGGCCCTTCTTTGAGGATGAGGGGGCGCCTTTTTAGCCACTAAAGGGCTCCTTTTGAATAAAAAATAACCAATTTAAGTTTTAGGAAATGAGTAGAGGAGATTTGGCAAACTGAGGGTTCAAATCTGCCTTTGGCAGAGGCCTTAGGCTAGTGCCTAGTTCAGCTTTTAGCGGAGGCCTTAGACACAGGCCTAGTGTGCCTACCTGTAAATCCATCACTGCTGAAGGGGCTCCAAGGTTACCCTCTCCACACCCTATTTCTTGGAAATTGTCTAAGGATCCTGACCTCAAAACGGTCAATCCTTTCATTGAACTCAACGCCCACGTAAAACACAAAACTTCATTAGGAAAAGAGCTCATTCTAGTAATATGAAAATGTCCCCTGAACCATGCCCATCACCGGCAGAAACATGATATATCTGGCACGAAAGTCCCTACAAATTCCTCCACTTGATTTGATTGTCCCCCACTCAAATGGGTTCTTTCTTGCGACTCAGCATGTGAGTGGAATAGAGCCCCAAGTAACTTGGCAACAAACAACACAAAATAACGCTAATTGTAATTATTATGTAAGCCAGGAACGAGGTCACAAAAACAATTCTGTCGTTCGAGAAGAGTACGCATGGTCAGGGCGGGAACGATGGAGTTTTTTGGACTTGTCTCAAAAATCGGAGGCTTGGAGTATTCCCCCCCTAAAGTCCACCCCTGGAACCGACCATTACTCACAGCAGTGAAAATGCCATCAGCATAGTTATAATCCAATTAGTGCGCGTATATTCGCATTTGATGTCGTAGTGGGTGTCCGAAAATGCCGTGAGAGCCCGTGAAATGACTCAAGGTCGGCGGGGGAAAGGAAAAGTGGCCCAGCAACTTGTTACAAATCGATTACCGAGACAGGAATTCGAGCTGCTTTAACTCACGCGATCTCTCTGGCATACTCATTCCAAAGTTATGTGAGATGGTGGGGGACGGAAAAAGGTAGGAAAAACGACGCGTTTGGCTTCGACTGCGATGACAAATTTCGAGTCGTTGGTTTCAGGTGGGACCGGGGCATTTTCTTTCATGTCGAAAAAATGTGTTGAACTTGAAATATTTGCTGGTTTCTGCATCAAAGTACGGCCTCTGAGTCAGCGATGGAACCCCTTGGATAGGGTTTGGAATAAATTGGGTTTGATTTTGATAACTCAGCCATTTTTTGTTGACCTGAAAAATGACCCAAAAAATTTGTGGACCTCCTTCGCTGCCTCAAACGTATTTTATTTGTCGTTTGGAGCAGTTTACGCTTCGTACAATTTTAGAAAAAGTCGACGGGCTCAGGTCGTTTTGTTTTGTCGCGCCGGAAAAGGAAAATTGGGCAATCAGAGAAAAATTCCCCCCCACGAAGCAGAACTCGAACTAACACGGGAACGCATTATTATTTACCCCAGTGCCTATCATTTTCCCCTCTACTAATCACCACCGAGGGATCCCTTTGATCAGACATTCTAATCGATTTTCGCGGCGATGACACGAATCAGCGTCACTTGAAGCGTTTTGCCGGGGCGCACTCTGGCCTATTATTAGACTGGAGAGCTGAGGTGGAACAAAAAAGCCAAAGGTAACGCTGACGCCGAAATAGTGCCGGAGGAGGGACTCACCTGGCGCAGTGTCTGGACATGACGTATTGTTGATGGAGCAGTTGTACGGAAGGGTGCTAATTGAACTTTCATTGAACCCCGTGCCGTTGTAATTGTAGAAATACTCTCCAAAGTCCTCGAACAGGAGCATGAAGTTGCTCCCACTCTCGACGGAGGCCTTTGCTATGTCATCGCTTGTGGTGGCGTTGGTGCGGTTCAGGAATCCAATCTGGTTGTAAAGCGCGTTGGTGGAATTCAGATTTGGGTCTCCGGATTGAGTGGAATTGAGCACTTGAGGCAATTCAGTTGAATTGGTGTCAGCAAAATAGGCACCAGCTATGCCAGATCCACCGTCCCCGCTGCCACCGATGAAGTAATTGTCCCCGTAGTCGCTCGCATCCAAATGGCTCTCATCTCCAGTGCCGTTCTCGTCGCCGTCCGAGCCATTGTTCGGGGCGTCGGGGTAATTGAGTGAGATCGATGTCCACGTGAAGTAGTCCGGGGTGTCCCAACTCTTTGTTTCATTCGCCATGGTGTGCCTGTGGTGCTCTACTCTCTACATTTGCTCTCGATAAACACGAAAATATTTTGATTTGAGCTTTTAAATACGATTTTTTTGATATTTTTATCTCAATTTGATTGCTTGCTTATACACTTCAATTTGTTCATTTTGGTTAATTTTCACATTTATTTGATTTTTATCTGAAAAACGTGATTTCAGTTGAAGCGAACAGCGGCAGAAGTGCGAGGCGGGAGGAGGAGAGGCAAAAACTTGGAAAGTGGTTTAATTTCAGAAAAACACAGGCTTTTTTGCCCCGCCGTTATTTTTCCCGTTCCCGGGAATTTCAGACATGAGCAGGTTGTGCAAATGTTTATCTATCATCAAACTCGCAGTTCTAGGACAGGTTTTATGTTCACGAGCTCAAGGCCAGAAAAACAACTTTTTGCAGGAGCTCGTTCGATGATGGGTTTCAAAGGGGCTTGGACTTTCCGAGAATCTCTTAGCAGAGGTTGTAATAAAAAATTTTTTGCGAAAAATGCACTATTGTGGCCGCTTTGCCGTCTGTCTGTCTGTCTGTCTATCCGAGATTTTATAACTCAAGAACTAGAAAATCTAGGGAGCTGCGGTTTTTTGTATCGTGTAGCCTGGTCTGTAAGGGTGCAAAATACTAAATTAAGACCCCTACCTCCTCTTGGAGTGGGATGGGGGGTGTTTTACTTTTGTATGAAAACTCCTTATTTTACATTCGATTGAGCTGAAATTTAAGTATGTTATAGTCTGTGTCAAATCTAGCAAATCATGGTACCACATGTATCCTCTTTTATGTATAGGGAAAAAGCTAGGGGCCCTCAAAGATTGGTCTCCCGAAATGCACCCGTAAGCTTAATCTCCAATTTTAAGCCATATTTGCTAGGCTTTTGATTAAAAAATATTTATATTCATATTTAAGGAGCTTATAAGCTTTCTATTCTCAATACCTTTCTCGTGAGAAGTTTTGACAAAAAAATAAATAAATAAAATAAACAAAGGCCTTATGAGAAGAATAGCAAAGTGAAAAAAGCCAGTCTATGAATGCTGTCAGATCCGATAATATATGGAGCCCAAAAGACCATCAGCCCAGCGTTTATGAAACACGATAATGTTTCATTTAGGCAGAATTTGCAGCAGCAGGACGAGCGGAGCAGGACCATGAAAAGCATGTTTATGCTCGTTCTTCATCACGTTTTGATGAAGAAGAAGCGAAAATACCCACAAAGTAACAATAAACAGTGGAGTATAAAATTTGAAAGCACCAGAAGAGAGATGTTTGGCATTGTGACGTTTTTTCTCCGCTGCCTGCGCCCTCGCCTTGCCATGCCAGGCCGCACGTGCTAATGTTCATTGAAGGAGAGCGATGAATGGTAAGTAAGAGACTTAATCGCTTCTAAATGACTGCACAGTGCTTGAATAAATATTTGTCTCGGCGTCGAAGCTCACGGAAAAACGAAATAAAGTAAATGTGTTCCAATGGATGAATCGAAAATGACGCGATAAGGTGAGCCGCACGTGCTGATAGACTTCATGGCCGAAGTCCTGCCTCGTGGGTGTCGTCTCGCGTTAATGGCCGAAATTGAAATTTCGGTTCCGGGAAGAGCGAGTTCAGGGACCAGGGCGTTGCTTGGCATTGACGAGGGTTTTTCACCGCTCGCCTCAGAGAAACAATTGGCGAATCCAAAACAACCCATAGGTGTTTTGAACTCCCCCTCCTCATTGAGACGTTTAATTTTGATTTAATCAACTTATTCTGCGGCGCTGTTATCCTATTACATTCGCGTTGTTTACAAGAAAGCCTTCATCCTCCCGTCTTCATAAAATTCAAGACACATTCTGCCATTATTCCCAACCTTTTGTTACGTAATTCGCATCGCTGCTGGGAACTCTGCTGTCTGGCTCTCGGCGACGTCTCAGGTTCATTCCTGGAAGAAAAATGAGACAAAAAATTATTTTTGTGGAGATCAGAATGTACATAATAAAGCAATTATGGAGGTAAACAATGCATAATTGAACAGTCTCCTGCTCCTGAAAGATCGATATCGTGCTGTGAAGCAAAGTTTAGGCTCATTAAAAATTCAAACTTTCAGTGAAATCGAAAGTGGTTTGATTTGGCAGCTCGTTCCCATCGTGATCCAGTTTCAAGGTAGAAGCAGGGAAAAACAATTTATTTTTTCACAGAGGCTGGCGTTTTTATGACAGAGTTCGCAGAAAACCTCATAAACATCAAGCAGATTGAAATCTACTCTAAACACGTTTCTTTCAGGTTTCAGGAAATAAACAGCTAAAAATACACGTGGAGGCCTTAGGAGACGCGAAATAGCTTCAAAAGGCATCACTTCAAAACATCTCAGCTGGGAATAGATACACTGGTACGATTTTGCTCATATTTTAAATTTTAGCTCCTTTGTGCCCCGTTATGAAAAATTTGAGGGTAAAACAAATATTTCATCTATGTATTATCTATATGGCTTTTCTTCATCCACATCATATGTAGCATAGAATTTGTAAATTTTTAAAAATATATTTTAATCAAATATGCCATTCGTAAAATATACAAAAAACGTGTTTTTTTAGCATTGACTTTTGAAGCCTAGATTAAGCATTTGAAAAGCTTTATTTGGGAAAAACTTGATTTTTCCCGTGAGGTTGGACTATTACTCTTTAAGTCATTAAAATCTCAGACAAAAATTCATAAAGACGAAATGTTGGGGAATTTTCAAAAAATATGTTCGAAAAAGCCTATTTTTCAAAAGCCTTAGAAGCTAGTTTTAAGAGCCTCGGGAGAAAAATTTTCTTCTATGAGGTAAAGACAAAAAATGAAATATTTAGAAATTCCCAAGTTTTTGGTCGGAAGTCCGATCCTTCGGCTCGAAATGGGTTAAAGCTCCAAGAGACGCCCAAAAATTCAATCGTCCCAAGAGCTCTCGTTCTGAGCCCAAACAAATACCCATCCCCGAAAAACAAAGGACGCAGAGAAAATCAGCTTTAATATTGCACGCTAATAAAGAAATCTGAAGAGCCGGTGCGTATCCAGGGGATACTCCCCGAGGTACTAAAAGCGAACCATTTTCGTCGATGGCGAGAGGTATTAAGAAGGTGTTTTGATGGTGTAAACAAAACAAAGTTTCAATTTACCATTTATCTCACGCCCCCGCATCACCCTTTTCCTTTCCTTCGAGACAGCCGCCAACGTCTCACCTTTCTGCGAGTCGACTCCGACGTTTTGTGCCATTAATTTGAGCCGATTATGTGCTACGTGGAGCCCACGCTCCCCAAAACGTCGATGACAGGATAAGCAATTTAAGTTTGTCAACAAGGAGACTTGCTCCGAGGAGGGCTTACGCCTCATCCTGACGTATGTCTCGCAGATAATTGTGTCACGTGTAAATGTGATGGATTTGATGGTTCTTATTGTTATTGCAAACAATCTTTAGTTTATTTGGGAAGGGATAAGGTACCAGGTCGGCGAGATTTCGTGGAAGGAGGTGGAATTCGGGGACAAATGAGACAAGTGTCGTGACTTTCGCTCTCGGGAACTCAATGGGGGTGACAAGATGCTATTCAAAAGTTTCAGGATTGACTTTCAGTCATGCCGGAGACAAATTAAATTTGAAATAGAAACGTGCTCGGGCAACTTTGTCCTTTTCCTTCCTTATCCGCATCATCAGGGGAAGTCACATACATCTGTGGGTGACCAGGGGAAAGTTGGGGCTTGTGCTGCTTCATCGTTGTTATTTTGTATTGAATTAGAGCTGAATTGGGTTGAGGAAATGGCTCCATTATTCCTCTAGGACTCAGACATTGCAACTGATTTTTAATGTTTTTTAAGTTTGTCGATTTTAAAGCTGTCTTCGTGTGATGAGGACGATTTTTAGGAAGATTGGGAGCCCAATTGAGAAGTTATGGGCCTTATGCTGCCATCACACTACAGAAAATTGCCCGATTTTTGGTGAAATTAGATGCCCTGATTCTGATTATTTGCTCTGGGCAAAAATTGCCGCAATTTTGCGGCATCTGGAATTGTCCAAATCGCGGCAATTTAAATTGCTTAGTGTGATGGCACCATTAGAAATAAAACACTTACTCAGAAAAATGCTAGAGAGTGTAGAAAATTAGATGTAAAAACCGGGTCCAAAATGTCTACTGTCTTAAGAAGGTTAAAGACAAAAATCCCAGCCTAGACAACAACAGTAGGTACAAATTGACTTCTCAACTTCCTAATCCCCCATTTACAATGCAGTCAAGTTCATCCGACTCGGCTGGGTAGTTCGGCAACCCGACAGCCAGATTAATTTGTCCGTCGGCTCAGCTGCACCGGAGATCAACTGTTCATGAATCACTGCCATTTGAACCCATCCCACCTCGCATGTGGTATTTTTCCGCTAAAATGCGACTTTTTAAGTCAATCGAAACTGCGCCTCGCTGCAAACTTCGCCACAACCTTGCAGCTATACCGCACTTTTTTCAGCAAAAATGTTATTCAAATTACGTTTCAGCTCGTGGCAGGAAGGCTGACATGCATTTTATAATGAAAATTGTGTATTCAGTTTTTCCCACCGCCCTTTTGTAGCAACTCGCAGCCCCACAAGTGAAAACCTGTGTAGCACATGCATCAAAAAAAATTTTTGTTTGAGCTCCAGTGTCTCTGCATGGAGCGGAAATTTAATGAAACGCAGGTTTAGTTGGTGAAGGACCGAACAAAAAAGGAAGGAGCGAGACACACACCGAGAGTGGCGGTTGTTATGTTTAATGAAGCTGATTTAATGAGGAACAGCAGCATTTGGTGACGTCGTCGCACGTCCCAGCACCACTTTTATGGGAGCTGTTTGTAATTTGCAGCGAGCGGGAGGCAGGCTAACGTGGCATAAATATAAAATTCGGTGCTTTGTCGAACGTGTCGGGCTTTATCGCAGGTCCGTGTCCTCCCGGGTGCCCGGATCGCCTTAAAGTAGGGCAACGAGGGCAATGACACGTGCAGTAACGAGGCTGGAAGTCTCAAGTTACCTCGTTTGTTTGCGCTGAATCGGCGAAATGCGGAGAGTGGGATCAGTTTTCCGATTCTCACGAGATGACGCAAGTGGGGATTTCATCTCTGAAATAACATAGACGGACGGACGCGAGTCTGCTCACCTCCTAAATAATTCAAAACGCTGTAGGTGCTGTGAGAAATGGTCTCCCAAGCGCCCTGCCTTTTAAAACATAGATTCCGAGAACGACCCGGAATGTCTCATTTACATACAAAAAGCAATTTTTCATTTTCATCGTTTTTCCCTGCTGCAGCCCTCTATGTGTGAGTGAGTCACTGCCACCCCACACCATTACCATCCTCTGGTGTGGAAGGAAATTGATGCATGCAGTAGTCTTTCATTATTTACGTTGTCAATGCAGGCTGTCGTCGTCATGGGGAACAATAAGAGACGGAAAATGAATACATATTTGTTTCTTCCCTCGTCTCTTCATCGCTCAAGCTCCCCAGCTCCTCTGTTCTGGCGATGTGAATAAAAATACCTCGTTGTGGTTCGTGTGCTGGGGAATGATGTGACAACGATGCATGTTGCAGACGCAAAGTAGTGCAAATCGGAAGTGCAAAAGTGGTAAAAATGACTCATCATACGCTGCCAGAGTTGGAAAAATTCCCATATTTTTCTCTGATTATGCATACGTGCTGGCCATTTGAGAAATCAGGTGCACACGTCTTCCTCCGAATCTGCATATCATTCATATTTTACGACACAATTACGTAGCTGCTCTTCCTCGATTTTTGAGTAAATTAAACTTTCACAGAGTCGCCAGATTTTTTTTTCCGGGAAGCAGAAACTTTCCAGAGCCTCCACTAAGTAATTTTCTCAATCCCCCAAACCCATCAGCTCTCGCCTATTACGCTCATCCATCACCTAGCCCACAAAGGGAGAGCGCAGCCGAGGAATAAAGTGGAACAAGCACACCTTCATCGCATCTTTTATTCAGAGCCGCAGTTAAAAATAAATATTTCCACGCAACGGGCGTCCTCTCCTTGACTCACATTCAAGCGCCAGGCACATTTTACATTTTGCGCGAAAAAAAATACATTAATGCTCCGCAGGCTCTTCATTTTTGTGTCGGTTTTATTCAGACACAAAGGAAAGTTGGGCCAGAGGAAGTAAGCAAATAAAATTACTCATGAAAACCAGATGCGGTATGGGTTCCTCTTTTGCCTCGCCCAAGTGAGTGAGGGATTCCTTTCACTCTCCGCGATGTGATCAAAAGAGCACAAAGCCAAGGCAGGGCACGTAAGGCACGGTTCATAAATATTAATTCCCCGATTGCCCCCGATGCTGGAGGAAGCAGCCAATCGATGGCAAATCAAATTATGTTCCGCGCAGTAGATCCCAGTTTGTGTTCAACTTTAATACAAATCAACCGCTTTTTGGTCGGCCAACGAGGAGGTCTGATTCAGGGCGCGCATGATGACGCAGCTTAATGGAGCTATCTGTCGAGATAAATTTACTCGCCCCGCTCTTGAGGTGGCACACAAATGTGACGATGAAGCGAAACCAACTCGTTCAATAAATCAATGAGCTGTGGCAGGTTCAAGGCCCCACAAATGGGGACATGACTCTGGTTTCTCTCTGCTTCCACTAAATTGAATAAAAGAAGTCCTAAAGAGCAGTTTTCTTTATGGGGTTGTCTGAAAGCGAGCAAGAAATTTTTTCCAGAGTCTATGAGGAGTTTAAATTCCTCAAATATTTTTAGGACCATTTTCTTACTTCTTGGGCTCATTTTGGAGGATAAAAGACCCTCTTATACCTTCCACCTTTGCTTACAGACCTTCTTTGGAAGTGACTAGAATGACAGGTCGAAGAGACAGACCCTTGAAAATTTATAGAAGCCATGAATCTTTTCAAACATTTTCTTGATTGTTGGCCTCATTTTGGAGGAAAAAAGAACCTTTTAGAGAAGTCTCTTAGGATCTCCCTCAGGTCAACTTCTACCTCTTCCCCTACTCTTTTAGACTAACTTTGAGAGTAGCTGTCACCAGGCTTGAACGACAGACCGAAGAGAGCAAATAAAATAGCCGGAAAAGTCAACGAACCCGAGGAGACGCCAGAACTGTACAGCCAGGCGGATTAGATAATACATCAGCCTCTTTGCATGGGCATTATCGCATGCTTATGCAAATCTGATGGCGGTTTTTTGGCATTTCGCTTCAATCCGCCTTTCCGCTCCTTCTCACTCAGCTCCGGCTCTCAGGCTCGCCTCCTCGCCACGCTCCGTCGACCGGCTTACCATTAATTATCATTTTCATTTGCATCTCGGCCATTAATATTCCATGGACGTTTCCATTCCCGCCGCCTCAACGGCCAATTGAGAGATGGAGATCATCTGCCGTAACGCGGGTGGGCCCAGGGAGCCTCCCAGCTGCTCAACATGTTCTCGTCAATTTTTCACCATCTCCCGTACATATCGCATTACCATTTTTTATGTATTCTTTATGCTTTTCGCCCTCTACTTTCAATTTCGTTGGTATGTAATACGGCCATTCGGAACCGAATTGGGACACGATGCCATTGGGTTCCATTCGATTGATGACAAACAAGGTTGATAGTTTCTGATATGCTGCACGATACGGCACGACGATGTCTCGCATTGTATAAATTGGAATTTCTTTTCTTCGGGCTGTCAAAGCAGAGGGCAAGTATAGGTTACTCAGGGCTCGAGAACGCATTTTAGAGTGACCTGATTTTTGGGTTTTGATCGATAATGGAGCAGCTGGTAGGTCGAGTTTACTACCTTAGAGGCTCTTGGGGACCGTATTAAATTCTTGAAGGTAGTATTGAGTCATTTTTAGGCATTCTGAATTTTTATGGGAGCCAAAAATGTTTAAAGGTATTCCCGAAAAAAAAGCTCTTACCAAGTACCAGTCGCTCCATTAACCGCTCCATTAAATTTCTTAGGAGCTCTTTGAACGTGGTTGGAGTTTTAATACATTTTCGGGGGCCCTAATGAATTTTTGAGGGCTCTATTAAGTCAGTTTTAGTCGTTCTGGATTTTTCAAAAAGCCAGCCTATCTCTTAGAGGCATTCGAAAAAAAGAACTTAGGACCAGTTACAAAGTACCAGTCGCTCCACTAGCCTCCTGTTTCGCAGCCCTCCCCCCGAAACCCAATTCAATTTGCACAAAAGCGTAGACGAGCCATTTACATATGCATGCGTGAGTACGTGCGAGGTGCTTAGGCGAAAGAAAGCTCAAAGTTTGCCACCGGAAGGCACGTCTAAGAGCCCATTTAGTTGATGAGAATCAGGTACACGCAATTGATTTGATTCGCTGCCCACTCTCCCATTGTCCCGAAACTTTCCAAAGTCGTCACGTCCCGAGCCATTGACCCCATTTCTCTGCACAACCGAAACTTTATTATCTTCCGATCATTCTTCATCTCAGTCCCGTCGTAGGCGGTTTTGTGGAAATTAAATGGATGGAATTAGTTAATTTCCCACCAATTCATGCCCCGAGCCATTTGTTGTAATTTAATCAAAACCGATTGAATCCCAGTCAATTGATTCTCAATACGTACACATCCAATTTCGAGTCGATTGTTTTCGTCGGGAGGAAATTTTTATGTGCGCTCGCTCCAAAGGGGAATTGCCGCGTAATTGCTTTACAAGAAAGTAATAAAAGGGGCTCATAAAAGAGGAGCTCCATAAAAATTTTGCGCTCCCCTCCCGCTCCCCGAATGAGCCATTTCGTTATTCATTCTGATCCAAACTTTCGGATCTTGTCATCGACGCGGCTGTCGCCGTATAATTCAATATGCGAGCGCGTCTTTGTCATCTCCCGGGTCCTTCTGACTTCTGCACGGTGGAGAAATATGACGCGAAGGATGGAGGAAGTCTAATTAGATGATAGGATCAAATTAACTTTTCCATGTTTGCGCTATTATTCGCATGACGTTTCGGCACAAGCGAGCCCATTTAATGTCCTTTGAAGCGTATCAAGTTGGTGTGTATGGGACTAGAGGTGATAGGGAATAATTTTTCTTCGACTCCAGCTCTGTGGAATCTAATTATGGCTCTCGTGGAATTCCATCCGAAAAATTAGCCGGCCAAATTGCGTTCGTGATTATGTCATTTGTAATGAGAAGACGATGAAAGGGAGACGGAACACGCGCACTTTTTCACGCTTTTATCTCTTCTCCCTTTCCCGGGGCGAGGTGCCTGTCGTCTAGGTGTCCTCAAAAGAGACACGACAATGCTAGTCGCGCACCTTTACGACACTCATTTGCAAGTCGAGTGCTCGGCAAACACAACCTGCATTCTTTCGCCCGCTCTTTTACTGCAATTAGTCGACTGGCACGCAAATAAAACGCTTCTTCATTTGTAACGATTACACCCAAATGACTGTAATCCCTCTTCTTGCCTCTTCCTCGTCCTTTTTACGGTTTTTTTGCTGTTGTAGAGAAAAGGAATAATTGTTGCCTTACCTACCCTAACATTTTTTACAAAATTAGTGTCCTTCATGAGCTCGATTAGCCCGCTCTCTGGCCCACTTATCCCCGCGTCCCCCATGACAACCTATAAACATAATTACGTAGGAATTTTTAAGCCGGGCTGTGAAGCCACAGAAACTGGGGGACGACGTCTAGCCTAGTCTGTTGGTCTATTCTTTACCCTAGAAAGGGGTAAAAAACAAGTCTGATTTCGACAGGTTTTTTTGCTTAATTTAAAAGGATATTTCGTATGACAAACTCCCACAAATCTTTTGCTACTTAGATGTAGCTTTGGTTCAGCTGAATGGAATCTTCTCTCGGGACGTTTGAGGCTAGGGTAACTAGCAATACCCAATACGAGATCTCCTTTGAAGACTTTGGGCCATACTTCACTGAATTGGTTTGGAGTGAAACTTGAATTTTGATCTCGAAGTCTGTAAAAAGCCGTGTTGCTATTGGTACTGGGGCTATTGGTAGGACGCTAAAAGCAGCTAAAATCTATCTTCTACAAGGATTTTTCACAAAATTTACTCCGAACAAAATTTTTCACGTCTTTACTGGACAGATATCAAAGTCAATGTTAGAGCAAGTCATTGATATCAGCGAAAATGTATTTTCTTGAGACTTTTAAACGTAAAATAAAGAGTCGAAATATGATTTTAAATTTATTTAAGCCTCCAAAGACCTCAAAAATTAAATAAAAATTTAAGAAACTTTGGCGTTGGAATCTAAAGCATGTTAGTAGGAACTAGGAAAAAACCAGAAAGACTAGAACCACCACTGTCCATCTTGAATTCGAAACGACAATTCGAGATCCTGGGCTTTACATGCGTCCCATTACAAGACGGAGTCATGTTCCGCAGAGAACGCCTCATTTCCCTTCGGCATTCTATTTCAACTTGCTCTTAACGATGTCTCCTATAAATGGCCGGTCGGTTGAATTTGAGACAAACGAGAGAGAGACGAACAAAAGTTTTATTTGACTTTGACGGAGTTGCGGCGAAACACGGCGAGCATTTCAAGCGACTCCGCATAACGAGGAGGGGAGAATATTGGCCGCATATTTTAATTTAGACGAGCCGTTGAATGGAGTCTCGGACGGAGAGAACAAAGGGAGTAAGTTTTCCCATCGGTTCCAGCGACCGTAAAAAGCGTATAAAATCTTTTATTCCAGCCTTCCGGTCCTCCTTATATTCCTCCAACTTGCTCGGCTCGCCCGAAGATAAACAAAATTGGGCCGAAAAACATGCAGAAAGGTCTTTGTTAATCAACTCTTAATTAGAAACACAGATAGCGAAAAAAGAGCGATGAAGATGAATTTGATGGAATTTTTCTCCGCCGCTCTTGGAGTGGCCGAACTGAACCCAGAATACATTATCAAAATTTGATGGAGGGAGGTCGGGAGGGACGGGAGAAACACCTTATCGAGCGCACGCACGTCCCCGCAGAAATCGATTCGCACATTCTCGGGGGTCGTAAAAGAACACAAAATTTTACGATCGATAAATTCCAGCAAATTATGTGCTCCTCCCCAGGTCCGGGCCCGCCTGCTGAAAGAAATTGGAAAACTATTCCGCTTATCTCCCAAAGTGCGGTTTTGATGGCAAGTTGAGGATTAAATTGTGGCATTATAATAAAGCATCGGCAAACGAGGAGCGGCTCAGCGTCCCTTCTGTGATTGCCTTCAGCATCCCAGCACATGAAAGTTTGCTGTGATTGAGGATTCAACTCTTTTGCAAGATGATTTATTTGCCTTTGTGCGATCTCTTTGTATTGCCCGGCCCAGCTCTCCCCGACATTCGAAGCCCGCATTTTGAATTGCTCGAATTACTGGAGTGAAAACGTAGGAATGAACTCGAAGAATTCCTTTGAATTCGTCCGATTTGGTAAAATTACTTCTCGGAGTTTGTTTCCCTTGCCCGACACTCTCTGTCTCACTCTCCACCTCCCCGAGTTCCTCAAAGGGGTGGACGACTGGTCTTTGGAGAGCTGGCGCCGTGCTGCGATAATAGATAAAGTCAACTTGAAGGGGGAGAGCGCTTTATCGCCGGCCAAGCCTTGACCTCCGGCGGAGCCAACAACGGGCCTCCCGCTGTGGAATCGCGTAAGTGCTCGTAACTTTTTCCACAGCCGGCATCCTTGACCTGCGACCATAATCTGCTTAAATCCATACCCTTTCATACCGCCCAAGTTGTTGACTTGGTCGAGATTTCAAAGGGGAGGCACGTCGTTCGTGTCTTCTACCCACTTGTCTGTTGTCCTTACATTTTTTGCGTGCTTTTTTGTGATTTGTCTTTCTATGAACTCTCCTGGAAGCCCTCGTCTATTTTTCTTTCTGACGCTATAGTCTTTGAATCGGCCACTCTACACTTTTAAAAGGTTTCTCCTCGTTTTCACGATTTTTCCTTCCAGAAAACTAATTTGCTTTTTATTCTTAAAAGCTTTTTCCTTTCAAAATCACTTCAGTCATTTTTCAGCTTCTTAAAAATATTTTTAGCTTTTTCACGAACGATTTTCTCTTCTAAAAAATTACATGGTCTTTCATAGCCCCTAAAATATTTTTTATCTCGTCGAGCTACAAATTTTTGTCTTTGGTAACTTTGGTTGTTTTCCTTTGAATCGTTTTCTTTAAATTCGATTTTAATGTTATTATTCTTGACGATTTAACAAGTCATTATTTTCTTCTGTTTTTGTAAGTTTTAGACAATTTTTTATCCAGAAAACAAAATTTCATTGTAGACGTCGTTGAATAAAGTCACGCAAATAGTGACGAGTCAAGAGGTGCTTGGTGCAAATTTTTCTTTGAATAATTTATTTCAAGTAAATTCGAGGAGACACATTCACCCAAGAATTTTTCTCCAACTCACCCTTTTATGAAAAAGTTATGAATTGATTACTGTCACCTAACGAGAAAATGCTCCTGGGTGAGTAGAATTTCATTTCGATTTCCTTTCCTGGAACGGTCTCAGCTCACGGCATTCACATTTTCTCTCCACGAGGCCGCCTGGGAAAAAGTTTGGGTGACTTCTGAGAACCTTCATGTTCGTTTCGGAAAACAAACAAGGGTGCGGATCCGAGAAACGAGGCGAAGGATTCAAAACAACCTTGAATCCTCCTGCAATGACGTACATAAATTTGGGAGTAACACAAGAGAAAAAAAAGTTTCGTATCACGATATCACTAAGCGTTTGCTCGCTTCCGGGAAGTTTGCTCAGACATTATCCGAAATCGAGTTGGATTGGCGTGTGCCAGGAAGTAAGTTCACGGCGGAAATTGGGTTAGAAAAAAATCGCGTTATCGCTTAGTTTGGAGGAAGCAAACACCCACCTTGCTGCTCGAGTGTCGCTCCGATGATCGGCAATCTGCGTGTAAACACCCACCGAGACAATGTTTGGTTACTGTGCTGCTCTCGGTGACAGCTTCTCGCACAACAGCCGTCCTCGATATCTGCTCACATAAATACCTTTTTCTTCCTCAAATTGCATTTCTGCATTCCACAATGTCGACGATTTACAAATGCACTGGGAAGAAAATTAAATTTTTCCTGCATTCAAATGCATGTTTGTTGCTGCTTTTCCACTACTTTTCCATTTCCGCATTGAATTCGCTGGTTTGTGCATGCGAAATTTATTTATTTATTTGTTTTCCCGCTCCCACACATTTTCCACTTTCTGCACTCACATAACTGTAATTATTTTGTTGATGTAGCAGAGAGTTGCGTATTTCTTCACTTTTTCATTAAAACTTCCCGCTCCCACAATGGGGAGGCTTCGAGCTGAGTGCTTAATTTTTCGCTTTTCCCGTCACTTTTTATGTTTTCCCAGACGGCTTTTCCTTTTTTCTTTCCAAGTTATGGTGGACAGTTTTGAGGACAATTTGAATATTTTATCTCGCAAGGATTGCGGAACGAAACGTCCTTTCTGGGCGGCATTTCGAGCCCCACTAAATACACATCCAGTGTGACCGCCAGACATTGGGGCGCTAATCAAACTGTTGAGCAGTAGAATCTTCTCCCAACGAGCCAGAATGCAAGGAGTCTGCGTGGAACTGGCAACGGCAGGTGACTCCGTTGAGCCTCAGCGTGTGCTGTAACGAAATGTTTTGATTAGAACTGGCTGTACAGTGCCTGTGAGAGCGCTGAGAGAGAGCCGGTTTCGTGAAACGGGCACTCATTTTCCCCTCCAACGAGATCCTGTTGTGGAATTATTTTTTTGAAAATAGAATTGACCTAGGAAGACTCTTAAAATAGCCAGGAAGGACACCTAGTGAGCCAGAGAATAGCCAGAGGACCCACAAAGAAATTTCGTAGCACCCCTGAAGGATGTAGGGAGGACCTCAAGAAGCTTGGTGGGAGTACACATTTTTGAAAAAAAAATTGGTTTGAATTCGCACTAGAGCTCGTAATCAAACAATCAAATTATCAAAAATTTGCAAATAATTTTCAATTTAGAAATTCGGTTTGCCACCCTCAGCCTTCGAAATTCTTTGATTTTGTCGCAATCCATAATTGTATCTTAATATAAAAAATATAAATAAATTTAATTATAGTTTTATATGGGGGAAATTTTTATCAAATATTTGCAAATATTTGATATTTGCTTCAATCAATTATTTTTCCTCAATATTTGTTTGATACTTACACATATTTGATAAGTGCTTGATTTCGAGCTCTTAACTAATTATCTAAAGTCTAACATAGACTCAACAGAACTTATCACTAGGTTGGACTAACCGAAAGTGAAAATTTTCCCCCGTTCTAAAAGCCGTAATTTTCCCTTTCCACGAAAATTCAGAAAGCCATTACCTCAACTGCCAGAAAAACAGCTTCAATTAGCAAAATCGCCACCACCCACGCACCTGATGAATGCAAATGACACATTACTGCTGCAGCGCGACTCGGACCGGAATTAGCGCGAAAGCAACACCGAGATTGTGCAACAAAGTGCGGCTAAGCCAACGCATATAGCCCATTAGAGCAGATTTAACATTAAAATGCCATTTGTGGGTAATGGTCCGTTAAATTTAGAGAATATGCGTGCTGTGGCTGCCTCGTGACACCACAGAGTCAGCCTGAAAGTGGGCCAATTAGACATTCAGGGGGGCTTTTATCTCCAATCAGAGCGCCACTTCCGTCCCAATCGGCATGATATCGAATTAGACGGATTAGTGTCACTCAAGTCTGTCTTTCGGAGCTCGAGCCATCCATCAATCGTGCCATAAACCGCTTTCTTGCGCATGAAAAGGCGGAATGGAAGGCAGGTGAGAAACGAGCTCTAAATTTTTAATCAAAGCAGCGCTTCCCAGCAGCTGAGTAATCTTGTTTTGAAGAGAAAACAGGATTTAACTGGCGAGAAAATAAACATGGAGAGGCGATGAGTTTTTGGGTTCGGCGTAGAGCCTCTCGGAAGCCTCATAGAAAAGCCCGGTAACAAGGTAATTCCACTCAAATGAATGCCAGCGGGAAAATGGGAATTCTGATTAAGTTTCGAGCTTCCTGCATATTTCCCAGACATGAAACATTCAAATTCCCATTATCTCAACCGATTTCATCAGTCTAAATGGCATCCAGTATTCTTGTAGGAGCACACACTTCCGTCTAAATCCATCATTTTGCGGGAGAGCGATTCACCCATTAGTTATTCCATGCATCTTGGATATGCATGCTGGATGCGGAATGAGCTTTCTCGAAATAGCTTCTATCCGGCTCAGCTTATAGCAAATTCGGCTTCTTCTTCTTGGGTCTCCTAGAGCACTTCCGAGTTTTCTTTGTTGAATTTTTTTTTGAGCCTCTAACTCGATCGAAGCTTCAGGGATCATTTTCGTGACATCAAGTTTTGGCTGAAACTGCCGAAATTGAGTTTTCGTAAACGAGCGGAGGTTTGGACATTTTATGAATTTTAGGTGAAAAATATATTTTCTTCAAAACACACTTTTTTGACCAAAAGCCTTTGTTAAGTGACACCTCTTTAAATCCGAGATCCGGAACTCCTGAACCCAGAAAAAACCCCTTGAGGGCTTCTGAGTGACCTTGACTGAAATTTCACCGATTTTGAAGGTCAGCACTTTCTAACTAAGAGATTCCTTGAAAGTGCCTTGTTGCCTGACATCAAGTTTTTGGCCAAAAATCCCATCCATCGAGGTTTGGCCATTGTGTGAATTTTTTTCCAAAAGCCTCTTTTTCGGCCTGAATACTCTAGGGTTATGTTTCTTTGGGTAAAATTACTCGCTAATAGGACATTTTGCGACAAACAATTTTTGCTTGAAGTCGACGTTTCATTAACGAGAATAGAATTCCCATAGCGCTTCCAAGAAGGCAAGGGCTTGCTGAGCCTGGAAACTGGCGTCCTTTTTAATTTAGCTCGAGCTGGTTATAAACAAAGAGAACAGCAGTCCGCAACCGTAAAACTTTTAATTGATCTAGAGAAACGTGCAGAACCCAAACAGAGTTAATTAGAGACAGAAAAATCTTGACAGGCAGCAGTGAAAGGACAAGCCGTAAAAAGCCGAGTCAAACGTGTCGGGGCAGTCGTCAACCCCACAAAGAGTCACAACATAAATGTCAAGCGGGAATGCGAGAACTCTTTTGTGCGGAAGACCGCCCTCCCCGTGTTATCTCTCCCGGAACACTTGAGAGGTACCGACTGCCGTAAAAGCCGCTCTTTTAAGACTTTCAGCTCCACTTATAATCGGATGATGATGGAATATTTTATGATTAATGCCATTGTAAAGACAACAATGTGTCCCCATTTTTATTGCACTAAAAATGATGCGCTGTCATCGTCGCTGCGAGTAACTCCGTGCGCGCGGCTGACACTGACAGCCATAAAATAATGATAATGCATTCCATACATGAAACGGCGGGTGGATGAGGAGATTTCGTGCATAAACCGACGTGCTCTGGAGCTGCAACAATTTAGAGTCCTGAAGGCAATTACTCAACTTTTTGCTAAGCAACAAGATGGGGATTTTTTTTTTCTACAAAAATTTCATCTCGTTTCTGATGGTGAGTTCAAAACATATGACTCTTTTGAGCTTGTTATAAACTAAAACCATGTTCAATAGGCTTAGAGAGCTTCTATAGAATGAATGGACAGAAAAAAACTGGAAAAATTCCGATAAGGAGAATTCATAAAAATTAAAGAAACTTGCATGAATGCGAAGTTTAGCACATTTTTTCAAAAATAAAAATAATAATGTCTATGGGCCCCTCCTTGGGTCCTCCCTGGCTCCATCGAGGCTTCTCCTTGGCTATTTACATTAAAAAATGCGTAGGAGTGAAGCTAAGAGGAGTCAAGGAGGAGCCATTTTTTTTCAATTGAGAATCTTGACAAATTTTCCAGTCGACTGGATTGACAACTAGGCTCTTTTGACCCTTAGTTTCGGAGCTATAAGCTTCCAAAGGGGGACATCATCGGGACAAAAGCACATGTTTTAAAAAAATGTGCTAAAAATTCCTAAAATGTATCCATATTTGCAGCATCCAGAGAGATCGTCAATTCATGACCCAATCTAATCCCAAACATTCGCAATCCTGGCAGGATTGTTCCGGCATGTACAAACATGAATTCTGCAAATCATGCAACGAGATGCAAACATCGAGCACCGACAATTTAATTCCACGCTTAAATTTTTATGCATTCAATATCTTCTGCAACTGTGCTCAATCAATGTTGCACCATCATCACTGACAAACCATCCACTTGTGGAGGCAGATAGGCGAATGCAGCTGCTGCTGAATAGAGAAGTGGATTGATTCGGAATTCTGCTGCTCCCCGGCATTCAATGACAAAGTTTTCCGCTCTTTTATCCCGAGCTGCACCATGAATCTTGCTTACTCTGACAGTCGAAAAATATGGAAGGTCCCGTCTCGAGATGACGGGATGTAAAAGTTGTTGAACAATCTTCCGATGGAATATTTACCCATTTCTTCCAATATTGATGCTAACCGAGCATTGAGGAATCGAAAAATTTAGGAGCACTGGGAGTCGAGGCAAGCCATGTTTCCCTTCCGATTTCCCCCGACTTGTGTCTCGCAATTTAATTTCGAGTGAAGTACCTAATTTAAAATTCAGACGAGCTGGTTAAAATGACGCTGGAGCAGAAAAGACGTGATAAAGTCGTTTATGGCTGTCATGTGGAGCGTCAGTTTATAAATCTCGAGTTATTTTTAGCAGACACTTGGTTTATTTAATTTCGGGGGGATCATGGCGTGAAGTTGCCGAAAAGTTTGGGAGACTGCTACTTTCTAGGTGCGTGAAAATTGATAAATTATTTATGATTTGGGGCTTCAGTGGAGTCTTTTGAAAAATTAGCTACGTCATGATCTGCACTCGAACGAGCAAACCGAGCTTTTGCATTTATTATGACATTTAAAACGTTGATGCCACCACTTAACTCGGCGGCACGAGCGCCGTCTTGATTCGCATCATCACATTGTGTAAATACGCCTTCTGTCTCCCGCTCCATGTGGCAAAAACGAGACTCATTCCAAATGAAAATACATCTTAAATTATGCATTTGAGTGTATGACATTCAATTTGCTGCTCCAACAGTTTTCTTGATTACTTATCTCCAATGCAACGTAGAATTAAGCCCGATCCCACACATGTGTGATAGATGGCCATTGACGGAACCGACGTCTGTTGCTCATTTCGTCGCTGACACACCGGGTCCGTCGCTGCGAGAGTGATAGTGAGTCTGCAGGGAAATATGCCAAGATTGAGTTCTCTGGGATTCTCGCTTAAAACAGTGCCTGCGATGTCGAGAGCAGTATTTACCCGTACGAGGGATGCTGCAGGATTAGTCTTGATAAAATGCTTTCTGATGGCATCTCTGGAGTGCACAGCTCATGATAAATGAAGTGTTTTGTGTCAGCAAATGTATGTAGAATATCACTCTCAATTGAAAGTGTCACCTCGAGCATACATTTTAATTATCTTTCTCGGATGCACCGACACTTCTGCCTGATTAAAATGACGCCCGCACGCGCCACTCCATCGATTTCCGATTCTCCACTCACCGGCCTTAATTTAATTAGCGCGTGGAAATTACCCATTCCACTTTCCTCAAATCAGTTCGTTTTTCGCCCGTGGACAGGAAAAACTCACAATGGAGTCCAAAGTCGTCGTGAAAGTGCGCCGACCCACGGAAGATGCTGGGGAGAGTGACAGCGACTTCGAGGTGGTGTCGGACTCGGGGAACGACGAGGTCTTTCCCAGGGGCTACGAGCGGCTCAATGATGGATCTGGAGCCTCTCTCAGTGGAAACGAGGACGACCTGGCCAAGCCAGAGGCGGACCAGCTGGAGCCTCCACAGAACCATATAGTCCAGTCGTATCACTCGTGCTCGAACCTGCAGAGTCTCCAGGAGCCAGAGAAGGGTCCGGAGTCGGTTGAGAGGAGCACTCGCTTCATCGACCGCATCAACTCCATCTTGGGACCTCACGCCAGCTCCTTCCACGAGCCAGTCAAGGCCGAAAGAGCCCCGGAAATCCCCGAAAAGAGGCTCAGTGACAGCGCTCTCAGCTCCAAAGTAGACTCCCTGGCCCCTCTGGAGATCGACAGGAAGTTTTCCGTGCCAAACACGTTGAAAGAGGACAGCCCACCTGCCTTCTTCCCCTACCGCACGGTTGGAAACCTCAACGAAGTGGCCGGAGAGAACTCTAGGTGAGCTATTTGGAGTCAAGGAGGTGGGATTAAGGCTCTCTTGCAGTTACAGACCCCATCATCTCATGAAGGAGCGCCAGACCAGCATCACTGACCTGCTCCCGGACAAGCTGAAGTGCGAAATATGCAAGTCTCTGTACCGAGACCCGCGAGTCCTGAACTGCCTCCACTCCTTCTGTCTCCAGTGCCTCATAGACAACGACAAGAGCGGTGCTCCCTGGACCCAGTCGCGAAAAGGCAGCGTGAACAGCGAGTTTGAGTGGAACTGTGAGTCCTAACTGAGTTCTCTCAAATGCTCAAATGTTCTCTTGCAGTCAACAAGAAGGACCTGTCGTTCTGCGAGAGCATCTTCTCCAACGAGACCGAGAGGATGGTGGTGTCCCCGAAGCCCATGGGATCCATTGCCTCGAGCACGTCGGAAGGCGCCAAGTCCAAGAAGAACTCAAAGGGTCGGTCGTCAGCTAAGGAGGGGCGTCGGTCTTCCGCAGTCACGTACGCCGCCGAGAAGCCCAAGATGGTTATCTGCTGGACCTGCGGGTTGGGGACGGAAATGCCCATCGGAGGGCACTGTCGCATTCCCCAGAACTTTGTCCTGATGCGGCAAATCGACGCCGAAGTAATGAAAACAGGTGTTCAGCAAGTAGCTCGCATCTGGTGCTTCTTGTGCTCAAGCGAGAGTATCGTAAGTTTATTTTTTTTCCTACCATCTGGCTTGAAAGTTTTTGGACTATGAAATGTGGGCTTCGTAAATATCACGTATCAAGTCTCAGGGGCTTTAAAAATTTTAAGACAATCCCAATAAGCTCCTAATAGAGGTGTAAATGAGTCTTCAGAGACTCTAGGAGTACTAGATGAATTAAAATTAATTCTCAGGGAAGCCTAGAAAATTCTCGGAGAAGATTTGAAAAATTCTTAAAGAATTCGGAGAAAATATTTAAAGAAATTCAAGAGAAGATTAAGAGAATCTCTAAATATTCTGATAGAAAAATTTTCAGGGAAGCCTAGAAAATTCACGGAGAAGATTTAAAGAATTCTTTAAGAATTCGGAGAAAATATTTAACGAGTTTCAATAGAGAATTTAAGAATTTTCAAAGAAGACTTGAAGAATTCTAAAAGAAAACTGAGAGGATTCTAAGAAAGGAATTGAATGACCTGCAGGGGTCGTAGGAAAAAAAACTTTAGGACCTTCAAAGAAATATCTAAGAGTAAACTAGAACTGAAATTTTCATTGTGGCCAAAAACTTTCTAACCAGACTCTCTAATTCCCCATGAGTGGCCCGGAATAGAAACACCGATGACACATTTTTCCCCACAGGCCACCTGCTTTTGCGTCGACTGCGGCATCAACTTGTGCAGCTTTTGCAGGGAAGCCCACAAGCGCCAGAGGTCTACGTGCTTCCACGAGATAAAGGTATTTGTTGAGGCAAACAAGAGTAAGCCACGCAAATCCGATGCAACGAGGCGCATGGCTCTCAAGTGCCCACTGCATATTTCGAGCGATTTAAAAATTTTCTGCACCGTTTGCACCCAAGTGGTGTGTAATGACTGCACGATAATACTCCACCGGACGCATAAGTGCATCACGTTGACAAAGGCATCCCGGGTCTACATGCGACAGATAAACGACCACCTGGAACGAACGAAGCCCCTCACGGACTACGCGTTCCACTCGAAGGTAAAGATGAATGAGATATCCAAGAAGGTGAACCAGAAATGCGAGCAGGTGCAGAACGACGTGGAGATCTACCTGGCAGAGTACTTCCAGGCACTCGAAGTACACCGGAAGACTCTTTTGAACCAAATCAATAGAGCGCGAGAGAGCAAAATGGAGCTCATATTAGCGCGCCAGACTGATCTCGAAAGGAGATGTCAGGAGGCCCGACAGGCTATCAATTTCACGGAAGAGCTGCTCCTGGACAGCAGTGACGTGGAGAAGCTCTCGTTCGCTGGGATCCTCATCAAGCGGTTCGAGCACTGCCAGAAGTCCCAGACCTCTGCGATGGATGCTAAGGTTAGTTGAAAGAAGACTTGAAGTTTTACAGAATTCTAGGAAAAAATCTGAAGGGGTTCTTTCAGAATGCTTGAGGAATGTTCAAAGTAACTTTTTGGAATTCTTGAAGAATTCTGAAAGAAGATTTTAAGAATTTTTGAAGAACATTACTCCCCATTGCTTCAAACGAAACTTAAGAGGTGTTTTCAGATTTCAGACTCGCTCCAGTTCCTGCCGGAGGTCAAGGCCCCCTCGAACAAGGCCCAGAACAACATCCCCCTGTACGGCATCATCACGACCCAAACCGCCTCCGCCAAGTGCTGCTGTCTGGAGAAGACGGAGGGCCTCATGAACCTGCGGGTCCACAAAAAAGCAGAGCTCATCCTCATCAGCAAGGATGGTGACAACAGACAGATGTGCCATGGCGGGCTCACCATCAACATCGACCTTCACTACAAGGAGAACGCCACTAGGAGCCTTCCAACGCAGGTCTCGGACAAAAGGGACGGAACTTACACCATCTCCTTCACGCCTGATGCTCCCGGGAAAATGATCCTGACCATCAACATTGACGGAAAGGGCATCAAAGTGAGTAGAAAGCTGCTCTTTTCGAAACCACAAAAAATTGTTTTTCCCAGGACAGCCCCTTCACCATCCGGAGCACGGCTCTACGACCCCACAGCGGCATCTACCACTGCTGCTCCTTCTGCTCAACCAGCGGCTCCAAGACGGCCGTGTGCGCGTGTGGCTCCAGGATGCCGGGGGGATACGCCGGATGCGGACACGGACACCCAGGTGAAAACCATCTATCAACTCACGAACCTCAATTTTCTAATTGCCTTTCATCATCAATTTGCAGGGCATCCTGGTCGTCGCCACTGGAGCTGCTGCTCCAGCGTCCTGGAGAACTCCGAGTGCTCCGTCTCCAATGCAGCCATTTATCAGAGTAGCGAGGTTCTCGATCAGTAATTGAAATAAGCAATCTCGGTCTGATTGCATTGCCATTAGGGCTCGTCTGTAACCGGAGAAAATCACGAGAGCTTTCTTCTTAATTGCATTTCCCCCGCTCTTTCACTTTCTTTGAGCGTGCTGGAATCGAATATCTGGCTTAATTGATACTTTCTCCCGACCTCTCCCTTCCTCGTGGAAATGAATAACATCTCAGAAGCGGCCTTTGAGGGATCGACGTGGCGAAACTCGAATCTCCTCCATCGGCTGCAGTTTCTGGAGAAATAAAACCGTATAATCAGATTCAAAGCTGAGCGCAAAATTGTCTTTGAAACTTAATTGTAATTTCCCGACTCTGCAGATGCCGAAGAGGCTGGGAGATAAAAGAGGAGCAATTTAATAACTTGACGCAAATGCAATTTGCAGCTCAAAGCGGGTGGAGGCGCATAAAAGTACAAAATTAATTCTTCACATGCAGTCGAGAGTGGGGACTTAAGACAATGAATGAGGAATGGAGGAATCAAAGAGCTGACGACGACAGTGACAAAGCTCATTAAATTAATTGTTCAGCTGCTCATAAAGTGCAAAAAGTGCCTCACTCGAATGACGATAATGAATTCTATCCTTCTGCTGCACTTGGTGGAGCAACTTGGCCTCCGCTAACAGAAAGAGACGTTAACTTGCCTCATTTTAACTCCTTCTAATCGGATTAGCCTGCATGCGCTGCTGAGTGAAAATGCGTGAGACTATCGGAAACGGTACTGGCAGGATTAGATACATGCGGAATGGAGGGCTTCCAGCAACAATGACTTTTACGGAGCTAATAATTTTGTATGTGGATCTTCTAGGAGCACTTAAGCAGGAGTAATCTTCCGTCCAATCCCTCGGAACTAGTTTGAGGCAGTTTCCGAGGGATGCGGTAGGACGGAGATAAAGCCTTGATAAAGCCCAGCTGACCTTTTTTAGGCTCAAAAGTGTCTGAGTGATTTTTAAGGGTTCCTTGAGGGGACGAAAAATTGCTTCTTGGAAGTCAACTTTGTATTTGAGAAAAGCTAGCCGAGATACAGGGTCGTTCAGCCACAATCAATTTTTTTTTTAATTTTTGGAATTTTGAAAGATTTTTGGCAAAGAAATTATGGCTCAATAGTAGTCAAGAATTTTATGGGGTGACTTTTTTGCGTTTGGGTGACTTGAAGAGCTTTTAGAAAGGCGAGTGATGGCTTGAAAGTTGCGCAAACTTACTTAAACGAGACCGATCTTCATTTCGAATCTGGGTTCTGTGGGGCCTCAGAGTTCTGGGAGTTCCCTTGGAGGCCCTTCAAAATGCCAGTTCTCCAATATTCCCCTTGGGGCCCCCTGATATTATATAAAGGTAAGTTTGCCACTCTAGCTCCGGAGGCTCCTTCTATTTTTTTTCGTTTTTTTTCCGAAAGTAAATTTAGAGAGTTTCCATGATATGGGAGCTATCTGAGGGTGCTGTGGCTCTCAAGATGGTCGCAGCGAGCTCGTCGACTACCCAAAAAATCAAGTTCGAGTCATGACCGACAGACATGGCATTTTTCTTTTTTTTTCTGCAAAAACGAGCCATAAATTGAATACAAAAGCGAACTACAACAGCACTGCACACGATTGACATGTGGCTAATCCGAAATCCCGAGGCAATTCAATAGAACGTGGCCGGCCGTAACCCGACAGTCAGTGCCTGAAGATAGCAGCAAACTACCGCTGAGCTTCCGGCCTGGGAAATTGATCAAATTTCTGTGATTTCAACGGAAGAAAGACGCTCCATTTTCCTCGAAATCGCAGATCTCGGCCTTAATTACACTCAAATATTTCACGTCGCTTTGTGTCATTTTAATCTCTTGCGAGTCCATCCCTCGCAATTCAATAAGATAAAAAGTTCATAAATCTCCTTCCGTCAACTTTTATTTGGCGAGCTATCTCTGGTGCACCCCTCACGCGCCCACTGACTGCGGGAGGGAGAGAACGTGAAAATTATTACCTCTTAATGCAAGAAAAAATGTCCACGGTTGCGAGGATTGACAGCTGGAAGCTGGCACAATTGCCAGCTAACTCAATTACGGAGCACGAGCACACCTTTTGTTCGCTTTTGTAGACTGCCGTTTGATCTTCTCTCGCTCGTGTCTGCCCCAGTCCGCCAATATTCACTCACTTTACGCCACACCGTCAATTTTAACATTTTACGAGTCTGTTTTCTCTGTTTGGGCTCCCGTTTCCTGCAGCCTTGCCACTTTTTCTTACTCTCTACCGCACTGGAAATGGCAACATAAAACTTTTTTATTATGTGGTGGTGATTCTTTATTACGTGGCGCAAAATAATCGCAATGTTCGCGGTGCGGTGGGGGTGGAAATGGTCCCGACAATGTCGCGGGGATCAATGGAGCAGCGCGGCGCTTTCTAAAGTGAGCGCCTCCTGAGAGCGCAAAGTTAAATGAACTGCTAATATTAATGATGTGTTTTGACGAGTGCGCCAATTTACCAAAACTGATGGGAAATCGATGGCTGGAGACGGGCGAGGTGGACGGTGGAGTCGGCTTTTTGCCTCCTGGTCTCATTAACGTTCTTCTTAGCTAGGTCAGGCTATCAATCAGGAGCCACCCAAATTTCTTGCTCGCTTTCACCTGGACTGTATTTGCGAGTTAAAAATTCAAAGTGTTAACCCTATACAGACTCTAAAGAGAAATGAAAAAAATGATCAAAAGACGTCCATTCTCGCTGAACATTTGCACCACATTTTTAATAGCTCTTTATAAAGTTTTCTAATTTTCGGAAGAGTTAACTTGCAATTGTCAAAGTAGGGTTAATCTATCAGGTGCATCAAGAGGTGTCAGAAAACATTGGGTTGGGTTTTTTAAAACTCGTCTTCCTAGAACAAAGTCGAGAAATAGGAAGTGTTCGCATGCACAAAAAGGGCAAAAATGTGTCTAGACTTTTCTCTAGGAAGACGAGTTATAAAAATCCCAGACCAATGTTTTTCTGCTACCTCTTCATACAGCTGATAGATTAAGCCTACTTTGGCCAGTGTAAGTTGAGTCCTGCAAAAATAAGAAAAATATCCAATGCGAGTTGGACGAAGAACTTCTTTTAAAATAAGTTTGGTCGGAAAATCGTTCGTTAGAGGGTTAAAACAAACAGTAAACCTTTCTCCGGCTTTACTGCCAATCCCTCGGTTTCCCTGTGAAGCCACCAGAAAGGTGCTGGGAATGTTTTTTCCTGATAAATCACACCATGTGCGTAAATCAGTCATAAAAGCAAATTGCACACGCAAAATTATTGGTTGATGAACGAGGAGAGAAAAGAAATATGAGGAAACGCAGTAAACTGGAGAGGAAGAAAGGGACAAGGACGAACTTACGCCCGACATAAAACAAGAAAAACCTTTTAAACCAATTTCATGGTGTTAACGCATTATCCGCTTTTCCCATACATCATGCAATTCGTGTAGCCGAGAGCCTCGCTCGTAATCCACCAGAACGCCTGTTAAAAATATGTATGAATAGGGGGAAAGCGCCGTGCCAAGCCATGCTTCACCAATTAGTTTGCAAAGCCAGTCAAGTTCAGCGAGAGAAGGAGAGGCGGGCGCAACAAGTCCAAGTTGGCCGTATTTCAACTTCAAGTAGCTTCCTCTTTCATTTTTTTTCGGGTCGATTCTCGCTCCGGTTGGAATGGAAATCAGTTAAGGAACTGGCAAGTCATGCATTTAATTCAAGAAGTCAAGGTCGTCAGCTGTAGCGTGAAATTGCCCGTTCTTCCGTGCCTGCATATTCAGCACCCCACAATGAACATTCAAATTTCCTTGCGGCGGGTCGGACGTCTCACCTTGGTCGGGGAAATTGACCAGGGCCGACCTTGAGTTCGAGTACTATAAGGGTGATAAAACTGGGTTGGTTTTTCTTTGACTTAGGATTTTTATAAATTTTTGAGGACTTCAGATAAGAAAACTTTTTACGGAGGTCTGACTACGCATTGACCAGCGTCATTCCGACAATATCCTGTCGTGCAATAGCAGTTAAAGGGGCATGGTGGAGTATCCTTGAATCCACAAGCTGTGCACTGGATCAAGAAGTTGTCGCACCGTTCGTTGCAAGGGTTGTCAGCTCTGTAGACTTCTCTGTTTGTGCACGGTCTAGCTAAAATACAAAAGGCGAAACAATTTTAGTCACAAAGTGTTTGGTCAGGTGACACTCAGAGGTCGAAAATATCTCAGTCGAAAACAAGTCGAGTCTCAAGGTCAGCTTCTTTTATTGAAATTTCATTTGGAACAAGATCAATCTAGACGGGTTCACAAGGGCCTCCTTTTGTCTTGCGGCAGAAGTTATCAGCGCAGTAGCAGTCATATTCACAGTTTGCGTCTGGTTGAGTAGAGCAACCGATGCATAATGTAAAAACTCTATCACAGCTGTCGAGACAGGAGTTCGAAAGACTATACACCTCATTTTTCCTACACGCAGGAACAGCTAAAATTTAGGGCTGGTTTTAAATTTTTAAGGGCTTTTCCTTACATGTAAATCCCGAAATGGCGGGCAAAATGGCCAAAAAGAGCCCGAAAATAAGGCAGAGATTGAAGGTTTTCATCTTGTCTAGTTCACGACTCAATTAAGACTGGCCTGAGTCACAACTGGTCTTGACTTAAATTCAGTTCGAGACACGTCAGCGCTGATTTGGCCATTCTTTCAACCGACTCTGATACTTACACTCTGGCTGAGCTGGACACCTTCCTTCTGTGAGGGAAATAACGACTCCAAGAAAAATGCACAGAAAAATAAGCTTCATGTTGGCGAACTAAAAGTCAGATTCAAACAAGTCCAGAGAAGAACGTGATCGAGAGCTTTTATAGCTAGAGATTACCCTACATTCCGGAGGGCCTCGGTCTAGATTCAAACACCTGCAGCCTGCATCGTTCGTGATCTCCTTTTGGAACGATAAAAGAAACGATAAGTGGGACATTCTCCGTCAACTTTTAAAGGCAGGTCTGAAGTCGGAGAATTTTCTAGTGAAAGACCTTGAACTCACAAAAGTCTCCAAGTGTCCAAGGTTTTATTCTTCAAATTAAAATCCAGTACTGACGGTAGATTATCCGATGTTCGGATTGGGAGTCACGCATCCCGTGCGGGAGTCTAGCCTGCAGTAATTAGTGACGCAGGCACATCCAATGGTGCAATTTGAGCCACTGTAGGAACAGTCTGGACATCTTGCGTAGACACCGCTGCAAGCCTCCGAGCACCTATTCACTGGCGTCGAGCTATACTGCTCGTTTGGGCGACAGACTAGTGAAGCAAGGAGATATCAAGGGAATTTTAGGGGGAAGTAGAACAAGAAAACTTACGGGGGCGACTAACGATACCCTCTGAGAGGTGCACGTAAGCTCCGAGAATGAGGCAGAGAAAGACGATCTTCATGTTGGCAGATTGAATGTCCGCAGATAACTAAACTTCGACTGAGCTCTCCAGACTATTTAAACATCTTTGAATGATACGCACAAGAAACGGAGCTCTTTTCACCGAGAGCTTCCTCTCCTAGTTTGCTTTTTACTCCTCCATTTTCATTGAACCTCTTCATTGACTCCACAAGCTAGGCGCTTTTTCAATCTCAAAATATGCAGGTACTTGAGCCTGAGAGACGAAAACAATCCCTGCCACAGAACTACTAATCCAGAAAAGAGGTGAGACCGGCCTTTACACGTCAATTGCGATAAAAAAACCTCTTATTTCCAGGGTTTTATTGAACAACCAGATCCCAGGTATTCGTAGCTTCTAGCCAACCCGGTTGACTCTTCGAACGCATCGTCCCCTCGAGTTTCGGCAGAACCCTGAGGCACAGAAGCACCTGGTAGTGCAAGATCCTACCGCGGTATCGCATCCTGCGCATTTTACGGCCACTCCAGGTGGATAGCATCTCTCGGCGCAGTCATTAGAAGTCGTGTAGATCTGATTGCGAGGGCAGAGTCCTCCTGAAATGAAGTATTTTGAAGTTATTCGACCTCACTTTGAAACTTTGTACTTTGAGCTTCGCTAGCGGCGAAAACAGCTGCGAAAATAAGACAGAGCAGAAAGATTTTCATGTCTACGGTTCAAGTTGAAGATTTAAACTAATCTTTTGGGGATCTGCAACGTGCTTTTAAAGCAAATCAGTTACAGGTCTGTGTTGAGGGCTCATCTACGAATGGGTGGAATTTTTTCCGAATATTGATGGCCTTCCAGTTCCAGATTTTTCAAGAGAAAAAAATTTAAACTGTCTCTTGTATTTTAGAAGGTTTTATTGAACAAGATTTTGAATCGTTTTAACCGACTCTATTGGTTCTACGGACGCATCTTCCCCTTGTATTGCGACAATATCCTTCAGCACAGAAACATCCAGTACTGCATACACCCGGAGTAGAGGTGCACGATGCACATCTCACGGCCGTTCCTGGTCGGACGCAATCATTCAAGCAGTTGCTTGAAGTTGTCCAGATTTCATGAGGTCTGAAGCATCTTCGGACTCCTGAAATTCATAATTTAGTATAAATAAATTAGGTGCGTTTCGACACGCTGACAGATTCATCGGCTCTCATTTCTAAACCGCTTGACGTAGAGCCCTAAAAACTTGCACACATCTTTTTTGACTCAAAATGAGAGGGGCTGTGAAAGCATTGATTTTTAGCGCCCCCTGGAGGGAAGTTATTGACCAAAAGGTCCATTTTCCCATACAAAATGGGCTTAAAACTTTCAATTTCGGTATAAAAAAAACTACTTATGGTAGCTTAATGAAACCAGGCATGAGTGTTGAGTTTGACAAGGTCCTAAAGCTCCTTGAAGGAAACTTGGATAGGACTTCTAGAAAAAAAGTTATAAGGGTGAGAAAAAAATTCTCCTTGCAAAAGTGCAATTTTTTTCGCTATGGGACAACGGAACTCAAAAACCACCGAGCCAAATTCAGTGTGGATTCGTACACAGGTGTTTCTTAATGCAAAGACCTGGTTTAAGAAGCGATTTTGCGATATCTTTTGTGGGAGGTGAGTTATGGGGGTAAAACCGAAAATCACCTGTTTTCGGCCACATATGTTCCAATAGTGCTCTCGAAAATTAAAATTTCGCTAAAACCTTTTTTCAACCTTACTTGGCAATAAATGAGTATGATTTTTGCCAAGTTTCAGCTTCCTAAGTCAACTTTTCATTATTTCTCAAAATCTTCATATTATGTTGTAATTATATGTTAAATTTCTTATGAACTCCATAAGAAAACTCATGAATTTTGGTTGTGTAAGACCAGTGGTTAGCAAAAGGGGGAGGGGGGTTGGCTAGCCTCTTGGAGCAAGCAAGAATCGCAGTGGAGTC
Source organism: Forcipomyia taiwana (assembly GCA_963930915.1). NCBI lineage: Eukaryota > Metazoa > Arthropoda > Insecta > Diptera > Ceratopogonidae > Forcipomyia > Forcipomyia taiwana. Next base: position 44,481 of record CAWVOI010000026.1, on the reverse strand, counting down.
CCTAGCGAAGCGGTGAGTGTTTCAAGCATGAGTAGGGAACGGTTGTGTGCAAGTGATAAAGCCTCTCCTCAACAAGTCGAATAGTGTTCCTTCACGTGGTCAAAGCTGTTTTCACCAAACACCACCGGCGTAGTAAATGTTATAAAATTTTATATAAGTGGCGCGTAGCGCCACCAGATTTTGCCGTAGGCAAAATGGGGGGTTGGTGAGCCGTGCGAAGCGAGGTGCGGAGCGGAGGGCGAAGCAAGCGCGAAGCGCGCAGCGGAGCCCGTAGCGGAGCGGCGAGCGTAGCACGTGCGAGCAGGGGGTCTCCCTCTAGTTTAGTATAAATTCGCTTTTGATTTCCAAGACTCTCACTTGTAGGTCTCTGGGCACAAACAACTGCGAGAAACAGGCAGAGCAGGAAGATTTTCATGTCGACAGTTGAAGGTGGGGATTCAAACTGAAATTTTCAGGTTCTGCAGGCTTTTTAAGAGGAGCACTTCTGTGAATTAGAAATCTGTTTTCAGGGTTTTCCTGTGTAAGGAATTCCGAGCATCTACAGATTTATCCATGGAAGTACGGAATCTGGGCTTTGGTGTCAAGGCGGCAAATTCTGACGAGCACTAATGCCCTTCAAGAGCATATTTTACAAAGATTTGTTCCCGATCTCGAACGAGGAATGAATTCAATTGAAAACCTTGGGAGCCTTCAGTAAAGGCCAAAATTTGTGGATTCAGAGTTTTTATTTCAAACTTTCAAACAATCAAAACGCAGTCTCCATTTTCATTGCGACAATAATTATCTGCGCAATAACAGGCTGTAGTGCAAGGTGAAGGAGTGTTGGAGCACGCAGCACACCTCTTGGCGGTTCCAGGAGGAACACACATGTCGATGCAGGAGCTTGAAAGTTTCTGGACTTCATTGGGGCGAAGGCACTTGCTCGGGTATTTTACTGTAAAAATAATGAGAAACCAATTAGCTTCAAAGTTGCTACCAGGAAGATCAAACTAAACGAACCTTGAGCCTCGCAAGCTGCTAGAACAACTGCGATAATAAAACAGGGAGAAAAAATCTTCATGTTGACGAATCGAGAGATGGAGTCAGACTGAGTTCTCGAGGCTTTGTACAGCCTTTGAGAGAGAACGGGTACGTGTCCCGAGACTTCTGAGGCTTTGCTTTGCCTTTGTCCTGCATTCAATAAATCTAAAATCTACAATCCCAAGCACCAATCGACTTTATTAAATATTTTCATCGGAAAAATATAAGACTCCACGTCATCCGATCTTTAGGTCCTCGGAACGCAATTTCCATTGGTGTCGCGACAGAAATTTGAGGCACAGAAACACCTGGTAGTGCAAGATCCTGCAGTGGTACCACATGCTGCACATCTCACAGCCGTTCCAGGAGGATAGCAATTTTCCATGCAAGGATTAGAAGTAGCCCAAACTTGGTTAGGTTCGCAGTATGGTCCTGAAATTAAGGACGTGTTATTTAATATTAAGACAACCGAAATTCGTACTGAAAGCTTCGCTAGCGGCGAAAACAGCTGCAAAAATGAGGCAGATCAGAAATATTTTCATGTTGACGGGTTGACTGAGCAACACAAACTGAATACAGAAAGCTTCGGGAGGCTTTAAACGCCTTAACAGACGTCTCTCTCACTTCCAGGATTTAAGAATTTTTATCGAAAGGCATTATGAGTGTCGATAAAGAAAAGAAGAATTTTTATTCTCAGGTTCCACGTGTATCTGGTACAGTTTCAACCTTGACGAATGTTCAGAGTTTATTCCCCAGGCCACATTGACGTCTTTGCGGGAGAAAAAAATTGTTTTCGAGCTCTTTATCTGGGAACTGCTCCCGAAATAGCCTGAAAAGCTGATAAAAACGTCGTTTCTTATTGATTCAGCAGGAGACATTCATGCGGATAAAAAACATCAGACAGCTAGGAAAACAGGGCTACGTGAGACTGAAGCGATATTTTGCCCTTGGGTTGACTTTGATCCGTGAGTTCTGGAGTTGAGGTCGTCGAAGGTCAACTGAATATTTTTAGATGAAAACTGGCTCTCAACTTGGAGGAAGTTGGTCATTAAAAACTCTTGCAATTAGGTAAAAATTTATTTAGCCACTATTGTAAGGGTTGGGACTTTTACAAATGCCGTCAGCAGGGTCTCTGCAGTAGCCGTCATCACAGAAGCAGCCAGTTCCACATTGTGGATGAGGACACTGGTAGCATCTTCTCCAGATACCATCACAGCTTTCGAAGCATCTACTCTTCAAACTAGGTGCTCATTGACGGGGCATTCTGAGGAAACGAAAGTTAGTGAGTCAGTGGAAACTTGAGAAAAACTTACGAGCTGAAGCAAAGGCGAAAATGCCCACAAAGATTGATAGCAGCAAGAGGCACTTCCGGGTAAGCTGATTTAATTCTCAAGCGCCAAGTGCCCTTTTAGAAGCCAAGTGCCCTTTTAGGATGTTGCATTTGAGAGAAAAATTATCCAATGTGGATTTTCTCCCTCTAGAAAAAATTATCGCTGAAAAATTTAAAATTAGTACGAAGTCGTTTTCATTCATTTTTCACCCTAAAAAGTCGCAAAATGAGTGAAAACTCAACTCTGGAGGAAGACCAGGAACAGCAGAGAGCAATTTCAAGCCAGCAACAAGATAAAAGAGCCAAAATCGGGCTAGATGGTGAGTTCATAAATTTTCTTTTGGGCTGGAAACTCCCATTTGACTGGGTTTTCAGCCTCACAGAGCATTTGGGGGACTAGTAAAAGTCTCTACAAGTACTCTCGGGGCTGAAATTCAGGTTTTTTGAACTCTTTCGGAAAATTTCAGTCCATAAGAAAATTTATGAACTCACCTTCGAGCCCGATTTTGGGCTCTTTTATGCTTGTTGTATTTTTGCACTCCCCCTCTGCTCGGACAAAATTGTCTTCGATTCGTTTATTTTGGAAAATTGGACTCAGAAATGCCCGGCAATCTTCATGCTGGTACTTCGTCTATTGAGTTAAAATATTTGCTCAAAAAATGTCGAAAAATATAGTCACAAATCCTTAACTCAATCATCTCCCGCCACTCACCGGAGCTCCTACCACAAGTCACTCCATCCACCAGAATCATAAATCCCGGACGTGATTGTCAAAGGAGGAGCCCACATAGTTTTTATCTACTGAAAGGAAGAGCGACGTCGTCTTCCGTCTGTGAAACACCTAATAGTCTGTAAAAGAGATGAAAACTCTCAACTTAATAAGCTCAGCTACGTTATTCCTTCAATTTTCTTTGAATTACAGAATCTCTCCTCGCAATTACGACGAATGTCTTGGTTTTGCTGGAAGCCGATTCCTCTGTCGAGCTCCAAGATGCGGGAAAATGTTGTGCTAAGTGCAGAGAGCGAGAGGAGGAATTGAAAGAAAAATGTAAAGTCAGTATGTTACATCAACTTTTATTTCATTTTATTTTCTCAAAAACGCTCCATATCGAATTCCATTATCTCCTTTCTTGTGCCTTCTCCGCTTTTGTGAAACATTATCCTGGCACGTCGACTGCGATATGCAGCAAAAAGCAAAATACATAATAATGAAGATTGAATAACACGTTTTGAAGCACTTTGGGTGATGTAATGCTGGTCTTGCTAGTCGTGCCTCGGAATCTAGGACGGCCGCCTATTCCCTGTCGAGTGCTCTCCATCTCGATCACCCAGCTGATTTTACGACCGAGCACGTTTTGTGCCCTGCAACCGTGCGGTGCAATCATCGCGCGTCTCGTCAAAAGATGCACCTCCGTGAACCCCCGAGATGTCTTCCGATAAAGCATTTCACCCGCTTTATTGCCGCTCGCAGAGCATTTTCCAGCCAGTGAATTTATGGGGGAGAGCTGAAGGGAAAATAAATGTTTTGCCTCGCTGTCTAACGGCAATTTCCACCTGCGAGAGGGGGTGGGGGACTGCATGGTATCTTCTTATCACATGGTGGGTTTATTTGTGCAGCAGGTGGATCTTTATTGTTATTGTAGAAGACTCCATGTGTGTAAGAATAAGGTGATATTGGATTCCGGAGTCGTAAATATGCATGTTCGTAAATGTACGGACTTCCTCGTTCCTCCCCATGCACTGCACCTGCTCGAGGACGCTTTCAAGCGATCGATATGAGGTCGAGCATTGACTTGGTTTTCTGTCGAGGTTTACGGCTTGTTAAACTATCATATTTCCTGGAAACGGGACAACTAATCTGAGAGCAACGTTTCCAGAACTCTCGTTGTTGAAGGAGCAAACGAGCCAAATAATATTAGAATAGTTTGTCTAATTAACCTCAAACTTTTCCCTCTTCTTTCCCCTTCCCTAGCTGGAAACAATTCAAACCTCTAATTTCAATCGAATTGATGAGCCCTCATTGATGCCTGAAATTTCATTATTATCGAGGTACTGCAGCTGTGCAGCTTCAAACTTTGGCACAACTTCTCGAATTGTTTGCACTTCAGAGAAGAGCGTTTAGCGATCTCCTCGCTACATTGGCAGTTTTCATCGTTTCCGTAAAATAAATTTGAAAACTTTTAAATTAATTTGATTTCATTAAGCTGGCAGGTTACCCCTTTTTGCTCCAGATTCTATTTTTGGATACCTACAGATCTCAACAAAGGAAACGAATCAATCACTCTGCGGGCTACGCAGCTGCTTCCCGGGCTGTAGGTGGGTGTCGGGGCAGATTTTTTTTCCCGAGAGAGAAGTAAAAAGCGACAGTCGTCACATGCAGAACAGCGAAATAAAATTAAAGCACCAATAATAAATTTATTGGCTCGTCGACGTCCATAAAGGCGAGCCGAGGCACCGACAATGTGAGGGCGTGTGAAAAGAGGCGGATGGAGTTGGAAAAGTTTACAATAAGTGCACCCATTTGTATCGAATTCCTTCACTCGCAATTTTCCCTTCACACTCACTTAATTCTCATCGCATACATTTCACGAGCAGCTTAGGTTTGCGAGCGCCTAGCATTAGAAACAGTCCTCGTTTGCGCCATTAGAAGCAGTCCCATATCCCAACTTTCCTCCTCGAGACGTTGAGCTCGAGCACGACGCTGCTCATCTTGTCCTCCACAATGCCTTGACAATGTGATGGTCTAAGTATCCCAGGGCATTAGTGCAACAATGCCGAAGCAATCATCCCAAATGACTGCTATCTTGTGGTCGCGCGAGTACCATCTTTCTCTCGTTTTCTTTTCTTTATGACACATAATGGAATATAATGATAACGCGTCTGCAAGATAAATTATTATCAGATGTATTGAAAATGTTCGAAACTCAGTTCGTGTGTGAGAAAGTACCTCTCTGGTCGGGGAGATTTCGGACTTCGGGGCTTCTTTTTTTTTTATTGAAGAAAATTTACTGCACTGGAGTCACAGGCTCAACAGATACCGAGAGCTGCCCCAGTTCTTGCGGCTCGAAGGGGACTAGCCCAAACACAGAAATGTCCCTGGGTTTGTGGCTGTCAAAAACAAATGAATGAAATGGAAAAGCTAAAGATTCTGACAAAAAAGAGCTCAATTTGAAGACATCAGCGTTGAGATGCGGGGTGAAGAAGAGCCTCAAGTTTTCCTCAAGACAAGATTGTTCAGTAAAATTTTTTCAGGCTCACTTTCTCTTCAGGGTTTTTTCTCCGTAAAAAAGACGGTTTCTGTAGATCTAATTTAAAATTTTTGCAGTTTTAAAATAAGGAACCTTTTTCCTACTTGTTAGAAATTTTTCTCACGAGAAAAAAATGTTTCACGTTCTCTAAAATCGTGTCTCGGGGGTTTCCAAAGACCAGAACTCGGTTTACACAGGATGCTCTAGTCACAGAAGACTTGAAAAAAAACTGAAATTCAATACTGGTCCAAAAACTCATGGAACAGCCGGTTTCAGTCGCTTTCTCCGAGATTTCCGCTTCTTTATTGCAGCGACCGTGACACAGCCAATGATGTAATTTTCACAATGACCGCCTTTCATGGTCCACCGAGAGAACGTGCGTTTCAAGGCCAGTGTCATAAAAGCCATCTTGAAAGAAAAGTGCTGAACTCCAGTGACAGCTTCAACGGGTCGAAGTTCAACAGCCCCAGTGTCCTTGAGTGTTTCAAAGTTTTTATTGAACTTGTACATTGTTTTTTTTTTCTCTCCCTCTCTCTTTCTATTCCAGGAGACTTGTCCACTCTGACGGGTCTCCGGTTCGCAGCGTCTGGGGAATGGGGATAATCTCACACTTCTTGACAAAATCCTTGAGAGCAGCACACTCGGCAGCTGCAAGAGAAATTCCAATTTGTTATCGGTTTAAGCCAACCCCTAAGCCTCACATTGCTTCGCTACGCTCCCGGGACAGGTTAGGAAGATCTCGTTCGTGAGACAGGCCAGTACTTCTCCGGACACCGCGTGACAAACCTTTTCCCCCTCAAATCCGGGCGGCAGCTTGAAGATTTCGTTCCACTCGGACATGCGAGAATCAGCCACCTTGAAGCACTTTTCAATGGCCGTCTCCAAGGTGCTCTGCCAGACGCCGCTGTTGGCTCCCAGGGCCTTTATCAGAGAGGCTTTGAGGGCAGGTCGGTCCAAGTTCCCATCAGCGGTCGGATTTGCCCCCATTTTCATCGTAATGCAGTCACCAATGCACTGGAAAACGCTATTGGAGGTCTCAGGTTTCGGGAAATGAGACACTTACGCATCCTCGAGGAGGTCCCGGGAGAGCCATGGACCTCTTTCGCATTTCCCCGTACTGAGCGACGCAATCGGTGAAGACTTCGGCTGGCATGATCATGGGAGTCTTGCAGCAGTCGTCGGGATCGGTCGAGGGGACCTTGTTGCAGTCTTGGGCGACCACCAGAGACACCTGAAAGCCAACTTTAGTCTGAAAATTTCTCTTGCTTAGTTATTACCAGGCAGAGAGATGCGGAAACAAGTCCTTTCATGGTGACAGCTAATCAAGTACTTGTCTTAATTAATTGCTAGCCGAGTGCTTAAGTGATGATGAGCCGCTTGCGTTGCGAGTTTTGAATTACTTGCTTTGTCACTTCTTTTGTATGCTGGCATTGCTTGCAATTCTGACTCGACGCTTGATATTTTGCTCTATTGCAAGCAGTTTTCATCAATTAATTAAAGAAAAATCATCCTCATCGAACAGAGACATCTGTAGGCTCAGGTCTTTGTCTTCTTTGGAATTTTCAAGGGGAACTTTTTTAGAAAGGTCTCGTTAAAATATTTCGTCAGGGTCAAAATCGAGATTTTAGACCTCCACCCCTCAGGGATTGTGACGTAATATCTGAACAAGGCATAGGGGCCTCAAACTTGACTGAGAGCGCCATAACGATATGCGTGGGCTTGCTTATATTGAGCAAGAGAACTCAGGGCTAGAGGGGTGTGGGTTCGAGTCCGGCTTATTTCCAAATTTTTGGCTTTTTCAACTCTCTCAGAGCTCACTTGTATTTTCTCTGAAGTCTTTGGGCAACTATAGGAGTTTCTGTAGTTGGAAATAGGAGTTTAAAATACTGCCAAATTAAGCCATTCAAACCAATGAGTTCTATCTTCTTCGACCTCTGTCTTTTCCCAAAGCTCCTGAATTTAAACACCTCGACTATGCAGACGAAATTTGTGTCTTCCAGTTTTCTCGCCAGAAGGAAGATTAAAACGATTTTCAGAGAAAAAACGTGCATATTTATTGCTGTTCGACCGGGAAGAAGCTGAGCTCTAATTTATCAGGCGCCATGTCTTGGAATGGTTTCGCACCTCTTGACAAAGTCCTTGATGGCGCTGCACTCAGGTGCTGAAAGGAATTCTCATGAGTTATTTTACCGGCACATGCACTCCAAACCTTACATTGCTTGTCGACGCTTCCAGGACAGTTGAGGAACACCTCGTTCATGATGCATCCCAGGGTCTCCCCCGAGACCGCGTGACACACTTTGTCTCCCTCGAACCCGGGTGGTAGCTTGAAAGTCTCGTTCCACTCCGCCATCTTGGAGTCACTGAGCTTAAGGCACTTTTCCAGGGCAGCCTCCAGAGTCCCCTTCCACACGCCACTGTCAGATCCGAGGGCATTCACGAGAAACGCCTTGAGAGCCGGTCGGTCGAGATTTCCGTCAGCTGTCGGATTTGCGCCCATTTTCATCGTGATGCAGTCCCCGATGCACTGAAAAGCGATAATGGATCCCGTGAACGTGGCAAAGTTGTCCCCTTACACATCCCCTCTTCGGTCCCGGCAGCGCCAGCTGCTTCTTCCGCATCTCTCCGTACTGAGTGAGACACTCGGTTATGATTTCCATCGGGACCAGCATCGGTGTCTTGCAGCAATCGTCGGGATCAACGTTGTTGGGACTCGTGTGACAGTCTTGGGCCGCAATCCTGCAAACCTGAACTCCGTAGCTTTAGTGACGTGTCTGAAAAATGCGGAAAGTGCCGACTTACGAGGGCGAGCGATGCGAAAACAAGTGTCTTCATGATTGCGGCTAATCAGAAACTGACTGCAATCAAGTGGCTGCACGGAAGTGACTTTGATTTTGCGGAATCACGATGCAATGACGGTTTTCTTGAACCAAGGCTGGGAACAGAAGTGAGGTGGAAAACAGTTTTTTGTGCATGACAACAAAAAGCTAAGCCCCACAATGGTCGTTTTACGAAAATCAGCGCAAACTGAATCTGTATTTTCCTTTTGGGGCACGTAGATAGCTTGAACAGGTTAGTTAGAACGAGGAAACTTTTACGAATTCATAACACTTTAAATCATAAAAAAATAAATAAAAAGCAAAATCGGAGATTAAGCTAAAGGGTGCATTTTCAAAAATTTCGAGAGAGCATACTTTGAGGGCATCTAGCTCCGTCCCTGTACATGGTAGGGGTCACATAATGTTCCATGTTTTACTAGATTTTGTACCGACTTCAACATACTAAAATTTGAGCTCAATCGGATCTGATATAAGGAGTTTTCATACAAAAGTAAAACACCCCCCATTCCACCCCAAGAGAGGGTAGGGGTCTAACATTTTTAGCCTGCACCCCTACAGACTATACTCTACACGATGCAAAATACATCAGCTCTCTAACGCATCTGGTTCTTGAGTTATAAAATTTCGGACAGACAGACAGACGGCAGCAAAATGCTGAAAATGCACTAAAAAAGCTGCTATGTGTGAAAATAAATAAATAAAGTCCTCTCCCTTGCCGTTCTTCATTTCATTTTCACAATTCACTCGCATCCAAATGAGCTGTGATTGTGAGATTCATTGTCAAAGTCGGCGTGATGAATAAGTAATGTTCCTGAGAAAGGTGTTTTTCCGCCACCAACGATGAAAAACAAGCTCATCTTGGGGAAATTGGCGTCTTAATTTTCAGCAGCTCGAGAAAAGTGCCAATGGAACGTGAAGGTTCCTCCCCCCAAGGTACTACATGTGTCATTGTGTATTGAATAACGGCAGGAAACTATCAATCTCCGGCTTCGGTGTGTCTGTTCGGGCTCTTGCTCAAGTGAAAAGTGTAATCTGAGATAACGGAGGCGAGGTTTGGCAGCAAAACAATGCAGCCCACGGAAGAGGTACCTTGTGGAATATTTAGCGGAAAATGGGGAAAAACGGTTGGTAGGCGCATCACGTGCTGCTTTTGTGTGCGGCCAGAACCGCTGATTGCGCTTGAAATTGATTTGAGCAGGAGTGATTCAATAACTCTGACACGCTCCTAAATGGTTCGACGCTTGGGGAGTAAGATGATGATGATGATGATGAAATAATATCATAATCGACGCTCTGACAGTGATGTATGGGGAGGCAATGAATGTCAAATCATATTTTCTAATATAAATGTCAAGACTCTGTGCTTGGATAAGCGCATATTGAAGCGAGTTTTTCTCCCGTAGCTCAAATGCCAGTGGGTGGTGGGGTGGCGAAAGCGGGACTCGGATGCACTTTCGATGAGCCATAAATCTTGCTGAACGACGTCGAACAAGCTCTCTGGTCACGAGGAGGGGCACTTAATATTTGCATAAATGGAGATTCGCTCATGACACCACGGATAGAAATTTACCGGTGGTTCTTAGACCTATAAATGGAGTCTTGATTCATATTAAGGAACAGATTAGTGATATGAAGGACCTTGATAGGGTCCTTCATGAAGCTGTAAAATAGAGAAGAAGACTAAAAGACTCTTTTATTACCACTTAATTTCTATCCGTGAATTCAAGCACACTTTCGCCAGGTAGCTATGAATAAATACCACTGAGCGTTCGCTCAAAAACCCCTTTCGAGACTGAGCAAAACGAAGAACAAACCCGAAGCAATAATTTCTTCAATAGAGAAGCTAAAAACGGCACTCAAGTTGTCACAGAAGTTTCCCAAAGAGCCACTTCGGTATCGCTGTTGAATGCAGCCTACTGAGCACAAAAATTACTGGCAAGAGATTAAGTGCTCGTTGTGTATTCAGGCCTGAAGTATCTGCACTCGAGCACAAGAGAATTTCAGGTTATTCGCTCCCGTTCGCATACTTTGCTGCCAAAATGTGCATCATAATCAGTTAAACTGCATCTTAAGCACACCTAAGTGAGTACGGAATGCCAAAGTTGGGGTGGAGGAATGTGTACCAAACTAATTAAGGTATTTAGAGAGAAATGAGAGAGAAGAGCGGAAGAAAAGGCTCACAAGTGTGCAATATAAGAGGAACGAGCGGAAAATGTGCTACAGCAGGTTTTTCCGCATTTTAAATCTCCAGGACCAACATGTGAATAAGCACATTTGGGTTTCCACGTTGCCAGCATTATTGCTCTGAATAGCTGCGGTTGATGCAGATTAAATAATTCTGCATGAATAAACAATTGAGGGAAGCCATCCGGAACTGGAAAAGAAGAAGGACGTCATGGCTACCGGACGCTGTCCTAGAAACCATTTGTAGTAATAAAATAAATTGTGGGCAAGCTTTTAACTGTTTTGCTGCTAGGAGACGTATGAGACTCTGCCTGCTTTTGTGTTTCATTCACTTTAAGACTTGATTTAAAACTCTCCAGAAACTCAAATATCCCTTTAGTATCTTCAAAGTGGCGTAGGAAAGGGAGGGATGAATTTTTAAAGGGGTATCAAAGAGGTTAGGGGCCGGAGAACATTCATTTCGGATCTTAAGGTGTTCCTTTAATGGCCGTAGACGTCTTCAGTTCTAAAGTGCTCATTCCAGCCCTGGAAGCACTTATTCTGTATCTGAGGGTCCCTTTATTAGGCTAGAAGAGCTAACTTCAGCTTTGAGTTCCTAAGGATGCTTTTGCCTACCATAAAGTTACCTGTTTCAGCTCTAAGAGTACCCTTAAGTGGAACCTAAACTAGGAAAGAGGAGTGTCAGGGAGGTATCAATCTTCGAAAGAGCCCCAATTTCCAAACAAATAAACTTAAATTCATTTCTAAATATTCAATACTCTCTGATATTTCAATTTTGTGAACCGTCAACCCCAAACGGCTAATTTTAACCTTCATCATCAACGCGATTCGCACGAAAAGCAGTGACCCATCCGCAAGCTCGCACCCCTTTTCATTGTCCCCGCGCACTCGATGCCGCTTATTTGATCGAATCACTCAGGTAAACAGTTCTAATTGGCGTGTGTCCCCGAAATCCGAAGCACGAGTGCCAACAAGCGAGAGCGCAAAACATCAATCAAATATACAAACTCTCGAGCACGTCAATGCTCTCGTTGGTGCGCCAGAATGGAGATGAGCACGAAGAAGTTTTCCAGCGACATGAATTTTCCTCCACCGAACCGGAATAATTCGGGATCGTGCACTGAATATGCCAATTGGACATGGCGAGCTCCACCCTAATTGAGCATCTTAAATTAGGGTCGCCGCAAGTTGCGACACGACGGAAGAGCGCAAAAAGCAATGCCGCTCTCCGCAGAGGTACGTGTCCAATTGTGCGTGATTCAAGGTGAAGCCAGGGGTGTAGGTGGAATTTCCAGTGATCCAGATCCCTCTGGAAAAAATTTAGAGTAAGGCTAAAAGAATTAAAGGTCCTCAAAGGCAATGGAAAAAAATTTTAGCTGAAGGAATAAGGCCCCAAAGAGAAAAATTCGGCCCTTTTTATAGTGAAAAATGAGACCCCTAAAGCTCCACCTCTGGTTGAAACGAAACGACAGCCAAAGGCCCAAATTAATTTTCTGATCCACTTGCGGAGTTTCTAATCTCGACACCCCGCCGCTCTCAGCCGTAAAGCTGCAAGTGCCGACTGAGTTGTGCCATCAATTTCGATTACCTCCGAGATGGCAAAAACTTCGACAAAGGAAATTCGCGAACGTGCGGTCGCTCCGAGGTAATGTTGCAATCTTTTACAATCGAGATACGGCTGCTCTCATACAAATTGACTTTAATGTTTTTCTTGTACGTCGCGCACGAGTCATGTAGAGCCCGCAGTTGCGCCTAGTCATATCCTCTTAGGTAAGTAATATTGAAATTGACAGTTGTATTTCATTGAAATTCGAGTCGGGTTGCGAGCATATGTTTGCTCTGCGGGAACAGCAGCTTGAGGAGGGGGCGTGTGCGCTCGTCAGGAAATGTGTTTCCCCCCAGACAACACGAGTGCGTCGTCTCTGGCACGCGCTAAAGTGCCGAAAGTCACGGAATATGTCTTAAAACGGGGATCTAAGCAGTAAAGCCTCTCTGTTTACGCTCCTGGTCGTTTTCACGAATGAAAGCTGACATCGGGAGCTTGATCCTTTGTAAGAGAAGCAAATGGAGGAAAATCAATTTTTGGCCCAAAAACAGCGGAAACTTGTTTCTTCAGCTAAAACTGGTCATTCTAGGGCTTTTGAGAGCGAATTCGGGAAACATTATTTTTGGACAAAAATTCCAAAATTGAGTTTTTAAAACGAGTGGAGGTTTGGCCAGTTTTTGAATTTCAGGTGAAAAAATTTGTTTCTCCAAATCCCACTTTTTCGACCAAAACGCTTCTTTAACGTGTTTCTGGGACTAAACTGAGCCGATTGAAGTCTTCAGGTACCATTTTTGTGACATCAAGTTTTTGGCCAAAAATCCCGAAATCGAGTTTTCGTTAACGAGTGGAGGTTTGGTCATTTTTCAAATTTTGGCTCAAAAATTTATTTTCTCCAAAACCCACTTTTTTGGCCAAAAATCTTCGTGAACGTGATTCTAGGGGTAAACTTAGCCGTTCTAAGGCTTCAAGGACCGATTTCGAGAAAAAAATTTTTGGCCAAAAAACCCGAAATCGAGTTTTTGTTAACCAGCGGAGGTTTGGTCATTTTTCAAATTTTGGGTCAAAAATTTATTTTCTCCAAAACCCATTTTTTCGGTCAAAAATCTCCGTGAATGTGGTTCTAGGGGTAAACTTAGCCGTTCTAAGGCTTCAAGGACCGATTTTGAGAAAAAAAATTTTTGGCCAAAAATCCCGAAATCGAATTTCCCTTAACGAGCGGAGGTTTGGTCATTTTTCAAATTTTGGCTCAAAAATTTATTTTCTCCAAAACCCATTTTTTCGGCCAAAACGCTTCTTTAGCGTGTTTCTGGGAAGTCAGGGACCAATTTTACGACCAATTTTGCGACAAGTGATGTGCTCCAACTCTATTGGCTCAAGAATGAATTCCCCTACAGTATTTGAGGTGCTTTCTCTTTGGATAAATTTCTAGCTGCAAACAAACGAAGCCAAAATACAAACATTCCTCCCCTCTGCAGCACTTTCTGGCCAAATATTTGCCATCGGAGATCAAAGAAGAGCTCCTCAGACTCGTTCACTCGAGCGTCTGAGCACCCTCCTCGGCACTGCCGGTCGAGTGCAGGCAAGTGCAATGCCATTAGGCTTGAAAAGGCATGCAGCAGAAGGAAAAAGACAACAAAAGGGGTGGCTGGATGGACACTAGCAGTGACTAAATAGCGATCACAGATGGCAAGACAGCCCTAATAGGCTCGAAAAGTGTTGCAGGAATTAAATTTATGCGGTTTTGAGTCTCCACCGCAACCTCTACGTCTGTTACGACGCCGAAAGTGTAGGCGAAATGTGCTGGAGCGGATTAAAACGTGCGGTGACTCAGAATTTGTGGCAAAGAAGATTTCGTAATGGGAAGAATGTCGCTCTCGCGAAGTGTGCGATTAAATGTCTCAGTTGCGGTCGGGCTGCCTCAACTTTATCGCTTAATGGAAACTTTTGACAAAGAAAAGCAAAGCCCTTCTGTCCCTTGCTCCTCTCGAAAAGGGACAAACGGAAAAGTTTTCCCCCTTGAGCCTCTTTTTGCGCGTTTGAATTTTATTTCCGTCCCCAAAGTGACCATCTTGATTGACACTTTCTCATCTCGACCGCCCGTTAATCCGAGGGGACTTTGTCTCAGCCAAAGCCGTTTTAATCCCCCACTCAATGACCTTCTTAGCGCTCATTTTTGAAGACAACAAAAAATGTAATTAAGATAATTCGTGATGATTGATATGTCATTGCGTTGGCGATGACGGTGCCGTTCTTGGAATGCCAGAAACAGACTAACGACACCAGTTGAATCGGAGCTGTTGTTTGCCAGTCAACCCACGCATGAAGATTTCCAACCTTTTCCCTCCTTTTCTCTTTTTATCCCATTCTTTGACCACACCACGATTGCTACTGACGCAGGTTTCGGTATTCAATCTTGTCGCCTTCCTCCGAGCAGTCCAAATGCTCCTTGGCAGGCGTGGGATTCGGTTTTAGGGTCAATTAACCTAAATTTCGTTTGATTGAAAAATGTTTTATTTCGTTGATTTTTCAAAGAAAAAAATGTGAATTTTCTAGTTCGTTAATTTGTAATTGTGTGTACCCTTTAATCTTATTTTTCATGCATTGCAAATAAAAATTAAAAAGCCTCCAAAATTAGGTTGAAAAAAACGAGCTCAAAAAGTTGACTGAGAGACATCCCCTTCGAGCTCCATCCCTGCCCCAAGCACGGCTCACAAAGTGTTTTTTGTAATAATGCGTCCAACTGACTTGTGACGTGTGCGAGCTGTCGCTTACAATGTTACAACTCGGATTTGTATCCCGGCCTCTTGATGAAGAAATTCCTTTCTCACCTTCGCCCGCCCGCCTGCCAGTCTCAAGCACATTTCTTCTCCTGCATAAGTTAAAGTTTACCCTACATTTAGAAACATTTTTTCACACTTTCCTATGGGCAAATTTACCTCCAGCAAATGTTGAAATTGTGATTCCTATCGCTTCTGTGCTGACTTTTCAAAGAGGAGAAGGAGCGAATGAGAGGGGATCAGATACAAAACTTTTAGCACTCTCAGGTACTCGACACCCGGCAGAGGTTTATCCGCTCGCTCAGTGCCTAAAGTGGTGTTAAAGTGTCCATCTGCTAAAGTTTTTCAAGACGAGATTAGCGTCACTAAAAGTTCACGCTACGAGGTACCAGTCGTCGGCGCTGGAAATCACGTTTTTATTACTGCTTCGCGACGGATCCTGCATATTAAAACATTAATTTTTTGTTTCAAGTTGCGCAACATGCCGAACGCCAAGTTAATTCCAATTTATGAATTGACTCAAGGAATTTGCATTCGGTCGTTACATAAATTAGGTGGAAAGGTCGTGACCCGCAAACATGCCAACCTCTGGTTTTCATTACCATTGTAGTTGCCCCGCATTTTATGGTATTACAGCAATATTCATAAAAAATATTCAAGGTTCTGTGTGACAGGGAGGACCCTTTTCACAGGGGATTTCGGTGAATCGTGACACTGAAGCTGGCTTCAGAAAGTTAAAAAAAATTTCCTTAATTTTTCACCAATTTTTCATGCTACCTTAAAAGATGTGAGAGGAAACATATTTAAAGCTTAGTGGGGGAGTGCATTTTCAAGTCAGTATCATTGTAAAGTTTATTTAAGAAAATATTTTGTCCAAAAATTCGTTCCTGTAGAAATCTAAGGGGTCTCTAGCTCCGTCCCTGGTGGTGGTACGGGTATAATTACTAGATTTTACAAGTTCATCAACATATTAAATTTTCAGCTCAACCGGAGCAACTAAAATTTTCCCCCCTTCGGTGGCCTTTCACCTCACCCCCTTAGGTGATAACAGCAAACATGTGTTCTATGATTTGCTAGATTTGACATGATGTATAACATATCCAAAATGCAGCTCAATGAGATGAAGTATAAGGAACTTTCATACTTATCATGCAAAAATCGCAGGTCTCTAGCTCTTGTAGTTTCGGAGCCTTTGCGACTCAGACGGACGGACAGACGGACATATTGTACCCATAGGTGAGTTTTTCAAAAAATTGATGAAAATGCACTTAAACCAAACTCTAATATCAGTAGATCAGCAATCAAACGGCACTCGGCAAGAAATGGAAATTTCGTAATCGAAAGACGGTTCCCCCCCTCCTAGACAAGCGAGAGGCAATTCAAGAAACGGCAACATCTTGAGCGTTTCTATTATTTTATCCTTCTCTTATCTCTTGACCAAAGTGAGCAGGTAAGACTACACCAAGGTTATCTCGTATCGCTTTCATCTCCACTTGGTCAACAAAAACGAGGGTTCCGGGCCATCTGCTGTCTTTAATCTACTTTCTTCTTACTCCAAAGCGACTCATAACCTCTGATTGTTTATTTGCCCACCTCGTCATTATGCGAGAGCATCGGGTTGCCGACGGTATTGAAATTCAGGGTCGACATTCCGCCACTTGATACATTAGGAGTCTCCGCATATCAGCTAAGAGAGCCATTAACACGGGGCCCACAAAGGTGAAGTTTCCGGCATAAATTTCCAAGTACCTCGCATACCTCCCTCGTACGTTAAAATGAATCGTAAATATTCTCAGAGCGCTCTCAGAAATGTGTTCCCTCAACCCTCGAGGGTCGTTGCGCCACGCTTCCGTTTGTCGAGTTTTAATGAGTTTACGGGATGCCATGGCCTGCTTCTCTCCTCATACAACATCAAAGTAACGTACCCCCCATCCAAGATATTATGTAGCTACAACATCACATGCATGAGAAAGAGGAGATAAAAGGTTGGATAGCCCTCATCATTCAATTAAAATTTTGTATGTCGCTACCACAACGAACTTCGCCTCTATAAACGACGCTCACGTACAGCCCCGTTCGGTTAAAAGCCGATGATTTATCAACATTCTAGTGCCATCGCTTTTTATGGACTCACATCCTTTCCATAATGACTTTCACCCGACCGTGAATTTGCGACAACGCATTAACATCGCTGGCTCACGACGAGCATTCCGATGGGGAGGGGGCAAAATGGGTTTGACTGGGGCAAAAAGGGAGCTCCGGAGCAATTAAAAACCCTTAAATTGATTTTTAATCAGTGCCTCAGCGCAGTGGAGCATCGAAACAATTTTTTAAAATTTTTTTAAGAAAATCCCGTTTTCGAAAATGTATTTTTGCTGCTTGATAACTTTAATTATAGAAGAGTGGAATCCAAAAAGAGACGTAAGTGGGATTTAAAACCGGTGGGCTGAACCTTGACACCACCTAGAGCCGTGGTTTTAATCGAGGGGGCCCCTAATGTATATATTTCAAAGGACCTAGTTGTGAAAGGTGATGCCAGTTCAAAAGTTAAAATTAGGTGAAAGTTAAGCAAATTAGGAAAAGTAAAATAGCCCGTCAAAATTTTTAAGCGGTCCTAAAACTTTGGAGAGTTTTAACGTGTTGAGATCAAAGCAACAATTAAAGAGCCCTCTTAAATGTGAATAGAAGGCTCAATAAAATTAAGAGAGGCCCCGAAAGTGAAAAAGGTTCTCCTTGACTTTATGGAAATTTCTTAGGCAACTCTGAGTGGGTCCCTTTGAAGTCAAAAATTGGGCCCCCAGACTGCTCTGTGTTAAAATTGGGCCCTCAGACTACTAAGCTGTTTTAATAGGCCCCAAAGGTGCCTAGTTTTAGTATGTTAATTGTTAAAAATAGTTTAGTATGAGCAAAAAATCGGGGCCTCCCAAAAAGTCTAAGGGAGGCTAAGCCTGACTTAGCCTCCTCCCTAGTTACGTCTCTGAATCCAATATGGTACTTTTTTAATTTTTCTAAAATGATGTTCTGAAATTCAAGATGGTGGACGTTCCGAAATGGCAGGTTTTTTTCAAATTGTTTTATGGTTTCTTGAAATATTGAAAGATTATACTCTCCAGGAATTTTTGAACGTATTCAGGACAACGTGTCCCACTGTGCACAAGGAGTCATCCATCCTCAATTTTTAACCCATAATTCCCTAATCCGTTGGACGTACGGAAAATCAAGTAGCTGAATCGATAGGGAAAATTGAAATATTTCGACGCACTTGAGAACCGCCAGACTGCCGGAGGAGCATTCCTCTCCGCAGATGTTGAATCGATGCCGATTATGGGCCCCACAACATGCCAGCGCCGGCGGCAACGAAATCCAATTTTTCCCAGAAAAACCTCAATAAATTATTGGGGTTACTCCGCTCGCTCCGACATCGCCTTTTTGCTGTAGACCTGATCCCCATGTTTGATTCAGCATCTGCGGTTTTGTCGGTTTCATCATCAAAGGAATGTCTTGAGCGTACTCGCAAAATGCCTTAATCACTTGGTTACCCAGATTTGCTCCAGTAAATCTATTAAACCACTTTCGAATGACGAGCCGGGATGGGGGGATCCCCCAAGTGGCGGCAATATTGCCTTCATTACGGGAAATATCGCTTAAACTGCATCTGGACTGGCGTGGATTTTATTAGCTAACCGTTTGAGTTTAATTGGGTTTGTCCTGCTCTCAGCCTCGCCACCACTCCATATTGCATTTATGCCATTGGCGCGGGCTAATTTATTTCCTTAATGATAATAGTAAAGTTAATGGCGGCATTAGTCTTTGTTAATTAGTCGGTACGTAGTAAATTTAAATAAAAGGCTCAACGTTTTTCTGCCACTCCCAGCCTCCAAGCGAGTGGAAATTGTAATAAAATGTGAAAATTGATGTGGATTCGGTAATTGCAATTTCCGATTACGGCACCAAGTCTCGCTGGAAACGCACAATGATATTAATTTGCGGCCCGTAATTGATCAGATAGCCGGGACATTAAGAGCGAAATTAGGAATTTTCCAATAACCCAGCCGAATGGTCGGGCTTGGGTTGATTTATCGAATTTCAAACGTGATCTAGAGTCATGGAAAATACAGGTATCACTAAAATATCCCTTTGAAAATTTTCTAAGCTTAATTTTTAGGCTTGAACTACTAAAAAGTATACATGGGTGGATGGGAAATTTTATTGGCTTTCAAAGTTTACCCTTTAATTTTAAATTTTAAGTTCAATCGTTTTTCAAATAAGGTTCTTTTTTTTGTAAGACAAATAAGAGCCCAGCAAAGCCCACGAAAGAGCTGGAAAGCTGATTTTTGGTGTTCTGGGTATTTTAAAAAATTTAAAGGTCGCAGAAAATATTTTCGGAATAGCTATAAAAAATTTTTAGTGGTCAATGGGATATTCTGTTCTAGTCAATCATTTTCTATGGTACCAAAAAGTGCAGTTTGATGGCTCTTTTAAACCAATATGAGCTACGATTGAAGTGATTGCATATTTCGGTGAAAAGGAACCATCGCCGAGCAACGCACAATACAGTAGTGATGAGGTGGAGCCTCCCTGGAAACCGTCCAAACAAATTTGCCTGTTTATTCAACTTATTCACGGAATTTAATGGAGCGCTGGTTGGGAAATTCAATTTGTAGCTCTGAATCGGGTGACGATTTGAATGCTCCGAGGCGCTGCAATTGCGAGATAAGCAGAAGCCAGCAGGTAGGCATAATTCGCTGCTAATGAATTCGGGCGCTCTCTAATTCAATTTGCAGCCCTCAGAAAGGTCAGGAGTCGAGGTAGAAACGTGCTTGTGCCGCAACCTTTTCACATTTTTCAGAGTCCTCTGGAGTCAGCGACAATGTGTGTAGCCACAAATTAAGTTGCTCATACGAGTCGGATTGTGGCTGCCGCTGGAAGATTTATAATTCATTTAGTGCTGCGTTTGGCATCTACAAGCCCATATATATAGTGCCGGAGCCCTCGCTGGATTGAGGCGTACACACTAACAGGACTGCAAATTGCCGATAAACTGACTTTATGGGAGGAGACTTATAGCCGAAACAGTTTATTCTGGAACGCAACAGCAAGCCAATTAAGCTATCGATTTGTGCACAGCCGTGATTAATGGGAGGGAGCTCAGACTGCGGTCGTTAATTGTTGGGCTGTGGGCAAACTTTTGCTGTTTCGAGCATTTCCAGCCCAAGGTTGGGCTGCGGAACGGCGTGGTTCGAAGCCAAAAGCGCAATTATTGGAGGGAAATAGATTTCCTATTAACTTTTCACGTCAATTACAAATTGATGTACGCGGAGAGCGAGGCTATTGAGGCCGGTTTGAGGTTACCTAGAGGGTTTTGAGTTTCAAAAGGCTTTAAAGGAGGCTTTAGGTGCATTAAAATGTGACTAGAAATTCCGTAAAAAATTTTGCTGCACGAGAATAATGAATCTGGAAGTAGTGCCTTTGAAAAAATTTTGACACAAATTGGGGTAAGCACGGACTAGCACCTAGACACCCAGATTACAAAGCTTGGTGATATTTGTTCGAAAAGTGAATTGAGTTGGATACCGTAAATGTAAAAAAGTTAATATGGAGATTTTTCCCTCAGATCTACCGTTCTCGAGATATTGGCCTTCAAAGTTGGACTTTTTGGCATCTTCTGTGGGAGGGGTCATCTTCGATCGACCATAACTAGCTTATTGTTCAAGCTTTTGGGCTAATTTTTTTTATGTAGTTTGTGTAGGTTATGACCTATTGAAAAAATATAGTTTTGGGAGAAAAATCTAAAATTCCATTGGAATTTTTTTGTGAATTTTCACAAAAAATTTACCTTTCTCAAATAATAGCGTAGAGCCGCTGCATTACAATAAGCTGGGCTCTAATATTTTAGGTAGAAGTTAATTCAAGGTATCTGAGGTACAAAGGGTTTCTCTCGAACTAGTACACTTCTCGAGAAAATTTGGATTGAGTCTGTGAATAATGAATTTTCAAGAAAAGCGATATTTCTTGCAATTAGTTCTCGACCGAAAATTGATTCAATAAACATAATTTGGCTACATCAGATCCATTTCTCAATTTTTGTACTAGGTACTTTGGTATCCCGTGTGCGCGAGTAAACGTATTTCAAAGGGAAAACCACCAGATAGTGACTAGAGGACGGAGAAAAGGAATACTTAATTGGGCGATTGTCTAAAATCTCTGTTCTCTGTATTTGCTCAGTCTTGTTTACTGAACCAAACCACCTTTGCTGGATTTTCAAAGGCCTCGAAGCTATTGTCGAGTTTGGAAAACGCACTCGTAACCCACAAACCGCTGCAAATTATTTCCCTCGAATGTGTGTCAACAAATCTGCAGAAGCAGCATGCTGATTGCGCTTTATCTCATTTCCCTCTCAGCACACACACAGCCACAGGTCGAGACTTCTGTTAGAGCACTGCTGACAGCCGACATGCAGTAGCTTGTGAGACACAAGTAAATACGAAGGAGGTAAATGTTTCCCGATATGTTGAACATGCTGCCACATTTACATAAAACGAACTTCCCGAGCTGCACGCTCCCTCCTCGTGCTTCCATAGATTAAAATCGCATGCCAAATCTATCAATGTCACATGCCTTTCAGGCATTCGAGAGTCGGAAGGGAGTGAGCTGAGTACACAAGTGCAGCCAGCTAAGAGCTATGTCTTGTTAAGTGCCTTCGGTCACCTCTGGATTCCTTCTCGAGCTGTCTCTACAACTCGTGTTTGACTCACTCAACGCAATTGAGATTGATGGGGGTTAAATCACAGCCAAACTCTCGCCAAGGCAGTTGGCACACAGAGAGGATATTTGCATCGTACAAGGAATTATTGTGGCATGGAGCTCCAGAGAGCCCGAGCACAATGGAAGGCAGACGTAATCGACGATGGAAATGACAAGTTTTGCATTTAATTAAGAAGCGACAAAGCCTCAGAAACCACTTGCAATTTCATGCAAATTTTCCAGTCTGGGGGGGTGGGGAGAATTTTTTTTTGTGGGCAGGGGCTCTTCAAAGATTTTTCGAAAGCGTCGTTCGATGGATTCGCCAAGAGGTGTACTCTGACAGGTACTCAAAAAAATCCTAGACACTCAACTAGGACGAACAAAAATGCCGATTCGGTATGAGACAAATATTTTCATGCCCTAAGGTCTTGTCTATTAATGCCAGACTCAATACTCACCTAACAAGGATGCCACGCAAGGGAACAGAAAATACTCAGAAAAGGCCTTAATTCAGCTCCATTCAGTCGTAACTTGGGAAAATCGTATTCAATCCGAGGCCTGGAGCTAAATTCATCATTCCATGCTCGATTTGTACGAAACATGGCTTGTAATTAAAATGCCTATCAAAGTTTGGGGCTGAATCGCTGGAAGCAACAGTTGGGGCCGCAGAGCTTGGTCGAATAATAAAAGTCAGACGCCAGACCCGCAGCCACACATGAATTCAGTTGCATGCTACCAATTAATCCATCCGAATCAAAGTCGGCTCCGGGTACATATTGGATTAAAACATAACTCAGAGTTGTTTCCGTCCCGAGCGAAACTAGCTATTACTTTGCTCCTTTGCGCGCGCGAAAGTCAATAACAGTGAATCATTTCTATTGTTGTAGTTTTCTGCTGCTTGCTTCCCACCCACTCCGAGGCAGCCTCATGCTATATTAATTGCCTTGTATACAAATTGCAACATTACCAGCACTTATTGGATCGTGATAATGTTTTATTCGTGCTTCGC
Organism: Forcipomyia taiwana; assembly: GCA_963930915.1. Lineage (NCBI taxonomy): Eukaryota > Metazoa > Arthropoda > Insecta > Diptera > Ceratopogonidae > Forcipomyia > Forcipomyia taiwana. The sequence goes on along the minus strand of CAWVOI010000026.1, from coordinate 21,783 downwards.
GCACTTTTTCCTCGCTCTCCCTCTCCCCGACATGAAGCCTCTTTTGTTGTAATTATTGAATGTACACGGAGGGAAATGGAAACGTGCGAGGAAACTCGGCATAATGACAAGTAAAATTACCGTCGAGGTGTTTCTTGCAGCTTGAATGGCGTGGCGGGAGAAAGGCTGTGGTTTGCTGTGATTTGCCTCGTTTTCAGCTATAAAAGTTTGACGTGCCAAGGTTGAGCCTCGAACTTGAGTTAATTCTGAAATCTCATACTTGAGATCTGAGACAACTGGCAAAATGTCGGAATTTTTGGTCTCAATCAAAATCAAATCAAATTAAATAAAATCATATCAATGTAGAAAATTGAAGATTAAGTATAAGAAGTTGAGGGATGCAATAGTGCATTTATTTTCTCTATTCGAGGGAAATGCACTAATCATTCGAAAATCCAATATGGTCGTCATAAAGGCCATCTTGAAATTTGTTAATTTTAAAAAGGAGACTAATATTGAATTGTTTCTCTGATTTCTCTTGTTAGGCATATTTTGGAATCTGCATCATCTAATGGATGGTCAAAAACATGTTCTTATCTCTTTTTTTTTGACAAAAATTTTGTGTCACTCTTAGTTTGGGAGACAGAGGACATGAAGTGGGTTAGGGGCAACTTTTCGCAAACAAAAATTTTTATTTCGTACCTCTGGCTCTTACATCTCCCAAAACAGAGCAGAACAATACTTTATTGGCTCCAAATTACGAGCCAATTCACCTTTCTACCTCCCATTCGGAAGCTTAGCGTGCGGTCCTTGTCACATTTCGCAAATGAGGAAAGTTAGTGCTGCAGCATGGCGCTCGAATTACTACGCCCTTGGCACAAACTTCAGCTCCAGGTGAGAGTCTCTCTCGCATTTTCGCATCCATATTTCATGATGAACTCGAAAATTATCCCGAGCACACGGCTTGTGCTGGAACCCACCTTTGTACATTTGCATGCATGGGAGATCCGGTTAGAGAGCGAGCGACGATTCCACAGACGACGGACGGAGGTTGAAAAGTGGAAAATATGGAATCACACGCAAACATAAATTTATATCCTGCAGCTACATTACGGCTTTAACATGCTGGAAAATTGGGTTATATTTCCGTCGTTGTTTGCACCTTTTGTCTTAAACTGTATCTTGTTCACGGACTGGCTGGTCCCCGGTTCCACCTGGTTGCTTTTCTTTTTATATTTAGCGCACAATCTCAGCTCCTTTGCATATTTGAATGGGTTTTGCTGGGATTTAGGACCCGTTTTGAGTGAATTTACAATCGCGACGAGTCGAATCGGCAGATGACGAGGTCGATTGGAGAATATTTTGCACGTGTTGGTGATTGAAAATTTATGCGTTTGGGGGACGAGAATGCCCGCTTTTATCCTGGCAGTGGAGCTTGGACTCGAGTTGAAATGAAACCGACCCACCTGTCTCGTATAATAATCCGATATTTGCACCCCTTTTCCTCTTCGGCAGGAGATTATCCCGTCAGGAAGTCGAAATGGAGATGGCTTTCTCAGATTAACTCCCCAGCTACCTTCTTGGAGGCTTAAAATTCACGAAACGGACAGCCGGTAAAAGGCCTGCCGACAAAGCAGCTTTCACAGAGAAGCGTTTCTTTCCTACTCAAGAGAGAAGTTTCGTGCATTATGTAAACGATATTCAAAGCTCCTTTCCTGATGGTCCATTAGTGAGTGATCGAATTTCCCGTCATCGAAGCTGCCAACGATGAATAAACGCCACGTCTCTCTCAGAAAGTGCATTTTCTCGGGGTGAAGTGTGAACATTTTGACACGGAGAAAGAAAAACTTAATGCCTTTCTTTCGCGCTCTCGCCAGCTGAAAGGCATCTGATGTAAAGAATTTTTATTGGTCTTCTTGCAGAAACTTCTCCTAACTTTCATCTCAACGGTATCACTGGATGGTTGCAGGAATGATTCCCTCCCGCTTCTGGAAAAAGTTGAAAGGAGCGCTCAAGTGCTGTTTGAATACCAAATGAAAAATGTTTGCAACTGTAAATGCATTTTGTGTAACAGCAATCCAATTTTTCAGGGCTTCACTGACGGCCAGGAACAGAAGTTTTGCATGCAGGGAATTCGTTGAACACGAAGTGAGGGGCCTCTCGGAATAGCCAACTACGGAAAAGTAGGTCAAGATTAGCTCTCATGTATATTCTCATAAATATTTGCAGAGGTGAATTTGGAACTCCTCCCAGAGCCACAAGAAGTCACCACTTCAAAAGAGTATTTAATAAACTCAAAGTCGACTGATAGCCGACCCCAGGTGGAGCCAAAGTTGGGCAGATTAAACCCACATCCGCGTGAAGCCCATTAATCACACAGTTTTCGCGCAGTGACACCTTCCCGGCATTAATTATGCTCTTTATGAGAAAAGATGAGCAAATGTTTGCCTTCCTATGCACACGATGCAACCGGAGGAGGGTCCCTGGCAGCTCCACTGCCAGCAAAAAGGAAGATAATGAAGCCAGAAGGCTTGCAGGCGAGGTGATTAATTATAAAATGCTAATCAGGATCATCGTTCTCGTAGGATGTTGTTATGCTGCGCTTCTTCCCGGCGTGCGCCAAGACAAGATTGCAAAAACACTCCAATAATGATTATTAATTGCATAAACTTGAGGTTTTGATTGGGGAAACTCCCATTTTTCCCGCTTCTTCCGAAGAAGGCAGCTTCCGGCCTCGTTCATTGCTCTCAAATGGCGAGGAAGTTAAAACACGATAAATTGAGAGAATGAAAATGTTAAAAGTTTTATTGCACGCATCGCCGCCACTCCTTAGCACTTGCCTTTACTACTTGAGGGAGGGCAGGAGCACACAAACGTGCATCGTAATGCAAGTGTCTGGCGAGGAGTTAAATGAAAAATTTAATTTTCCTCAAGACTTTTATATTTATGTATGTACGAGCTGAGGCAGCATGCGAAACAATAAATAACATTCATTTCCACCGACTCGGACTGCGCGGGAGTACGCTCGGCAATTTCCTCGGAGACGCCAGTTCTCGAGAAATTTTAAGCCCCGATACGAAGACTCAGAGTGCTTCCTAGACAGAGCTTCCGAATTTTCCCGCCAACTCTACATCTTTGACTCAGAATGTTGGGGAATTCTGTTGACGATTAGGAGGACCTAAAGAGTGCTCTTCTGGGGTCCAAGAAAACTCAAAAAATTCATCTATTAATTCTTATTAACTGTAGGAGCCCCAAGACTAGAAATCTGCTTTTGGACCGGCTGAAATCGGTCTACAAATGGCGTTTCTGGAGCTAAGATTCGAGCAAACTTGAGCAGTTTCTTGGGGGAAGTTTTCCTCAGCAACGGGTGAACTGACAAAAATCCTTCATAACATTTTGGAAAAAGGATAAAAAAGCAAAAATTTGTTGCAAGCCTTTTAAAAAAAAAGGGGCCTTTTAGTTTGACGAAAATTTCATTGCTCTAAAAATGATGTTTAAAAAAAATATTTAAGAAATTTAGAAGGTTTAGTCCCTAATTGTTTCCAAAATATTTTGTGAAGGATTTTTAACAGCAATCTTCATTTTTTTCTCCTCGTTAATTGTAAAAATTATTTTAAAAACTGCATAATAGACTGACCAAAGTCTTTAGCTCCTAGTCGGTTGACCTTTTGGACTCAAAAAAGAAAGCTTTTGGTTCTACCCTTACTTCGGTATTCGTCCTAGGAAGTACTTTGGGTCTGAACTCCCACACGCGAAACTTTACGGCTTGCTCGAGTCTGTTTGTCTTGTGTTTTAATTGCTTCTGAGAGCTCCCCCTCGAGTGTCGATGTCGGGAGAAATTTTCATTTTATCGCTGGATCCACAGCCCACTTTTGCCCCGAATGGAAGATGGCAGATTAGAGCGGCCCAAATCCCCCTCAATAGGTGCGCTCATCGATATAATTTCCAACACATAAAAGATCAAGTGCCGCACAAAAGCATTCAAAGGGAAATGAGTTTCGATCATTTGTGATGCGAATTGAGTTTATAGGCAAGAAAGTAATTTGGTTGGTAAATATTGGTTGGCTCAAAAGTTGTAAATCTCTTCCCTTCCTCCCGCAAAACGCAAAGCGGCTCGCCCCAACATCGATACACTGTGACGTATAGTTCGCGGAAAGGTTTCGCAATAAATTTTGCGGCATGGATTTACTCTCATGAATGCGCGCACTTCAATCAATATCATGGGGAATGTATAAAAATTGAAAACTCAATTGATGATGATGATTTATCCATGTTTACATATATCAGCGAAAGAGCCGGTTGGGTGGGTGGGCTATTAGCTGTGGACGTTGCCATAAATCCCCGAGACTCGATTTTTATCGAGAGGGACCGCACTTTCCGGAAAACGTTGCTTTTATCCGCAATTGGATCTCTTGACCTTCGGATACTTGGGATTTTTTCGGCAGAAAGTCGGGATTGAGCTTGAGAGACACTCACCTACGATCGAGTGGTTCGAGTTAAGTCGTCTCCTGATACAGGAAAAGAGAATTGTACTAGAAGGAAAACGAAAATGCGGGGTTTTAAAATTTTTGAACTCATACTTTGGGAAAAAATTCGGTCGAGGTGTTCATTCCATTCTAGTCTTAGTCTCTATGGTTGTGCCATTAGACCTTGACCCATTAGAACCTCTAGAGCTCCAGAACGGGATCTTTTAGCCAAAAAAGTGAGATGTACCATTAAGAAAGACACTTGTGGATTTTCAAAAAGTGCTCATTAGAATTTTTACCATGTCTCTTGGAGGAGGAATAGCAACAAGAGTAAGGCAGAGGGGGTAGGTGGGCTTAAGTTTTCCGAGGAAAAATTTTTGTTCAACGTTTTGGACCCAAAAACTCATATTCAAAATTTAATTCGAATTTTTCTGATTTTTTGAATAGTCAACGAGCTTGCTGTGACCATCCTGGGAGACACAGCACTCTCAGATAGCTCCCATATCATGGAAATTCGCGAAATTAATTTTCGGAAAAATTTTTGAAAATTACCTTTATTAGCTAGAAAAATGTAATATCCGGGTCCGGAGGGAAAAAGTGGAGAACTGGCATTTTGATAAGTCTCCAGGGGAACTCCCAGAACTCCGAAGCCCCTTAAAACCCAGGGCCAAACTGTAGCTCGTGTATACTTTGAAGAGTGTGCGCATCTGTAGAGCCATCATTCGCACTTCTACGTGCCCTGGGAGCTGAAATCAATGGTCATTAAGTTGCCCCATAAAATCTTGACTACTCTTAAGCCCTTTGAGATATAAAATCAAAAATATTTTTAAGCTCCCTGAAACTCCCTGACGGGCTTCTAATGAGCCGCCTTTAGCTCCGTCCGTGGCTCACAGGAGAGCAAACACTAGTTTTCCATTTCCTACCTCGCCTTCTTGCTCCAGCAGGCTAAATTGCAATATTTGCAGGCAAGGTACACTCGCAGTTCCATATATTTACTCCCGAAACCCAGGGATGATTGAAACTTGCCGGATGATGAATCGCAGATAAGTGAACCGTCTTGCAGCGCTTACTCGCTGCGGGCTCCATCTCGTTATCCGCTGCGGAATGGCTCAAATCACTAAAATGTGAATATAAAATCCTCTGGGAAATCAGGCATACGAGACTGAGCATCTATTATTCATTTATTCTCTCCTTGCTCCATTCCCTTCAATTTCCTCCGCATCTCACATACGTACGCGAGCAGTGCAGGGCTTCTCCTTCCGATCCACGTGAGTCGCGTCAATCTTTGACACCTGATGCTGAATTAAAAACTTTAAGGGCTTCACTTGATTAAATTAGACACACCAGTCTCGTATCCCAGCTCGAAATAAAGCTTCTTTGAAGCCTCCCTCCTCTGAGTGCACACGAAATGGAGCTTCAAAAGCAAACAATAACCCAGCAATCTGTTCCAGCAAAATGATTGAGAACAATTAATCATCTCTACACTCGCATCTGCTTCGACCTTGACCTCTGACCCCAAACATCCCTGCCAAACCGACAATAGAACAGAAACATGCAAATGAGCGTTAAGTGCCGAAGAAGAGAAGCATTATTGGCTGTAATTTATCAAGCTTTCTTTAATTTCGGCCCAATTGTTCGGCTCCGGTCCCGAGTTGGAGCTGAGAGGGGGATTTCAGCTCATGAGGGGTATCTCAATTTCCAAACCTCAAGTCTCGTGTCATCTGTGGGCTCGCAGGAAGGGTTCTGCTCATCGGAAAGTGCAACATGTTAACGATAACGGAATTTCCCCTCCAGGGAGGCGGAGAGCGCGTCGTTGATAAGGACTCTGAGTTACCGAGTCGCTGGTTTTGAATATTTCAGTTGGAAAGTCTTCTCGAATTCTAGTCCTTGTTTTATTTTCTTGTCATTTATTGAGTCTAGAAGCAGGGGTACAAAATATTGTATTGACAATATTTCAATTATTATTGTAAAAGTGAGTCAAAAGTGAGTCAAAATCTTAATATTGTTATTGTATTGTCAAAAAATTAAATATTGATATTGTATGGTAGAATATATTGCATTGTTAAATATATTTAAAATTATCTTACAATACAATATTTTGTTCCCCTTGCTAAGTGTTTTTGTAAACTTGACTCTTGAGAATATTTGAATTATATCACCTTTAGCTTCTTTTGCCTTTTAGACCCCCTTCCTTCCTTCTTTCATTAAAAGGCTCCTTTAAGAAATACATTTCTTTAGACAAAACAATTTAACAGTCATGTTTAGGGTCCGTTAAAAATAATTATGAGGCAAATAAGTTCAAAATGTATGCACTCGCTCTCGTAGCGTTCCAAAAGCGCTTTCCAGCAAACGCGCCAAAAACTCAAATTCACTCCAATGAAAAGTTGTTACTCTTTGAATGAAACTACGTCCATTAAAGGGTCACTTCTTCTTGACTAATCAATCAGACGTGCCACAATTTGATTCCAAGAGAGCAGAAGTCATCAATCTAATCAACCTAGAATCTCATCTCTTATCGCCTTCTTTGATGAACGTGTCGGTTTGTGGTTAATTCAATGATGAAAATAAACTCGTTTGAGAACACGCCAAGAAATTAACTCAACTTGACTGCATTGAAGTCATTTGTCCAGTTTTCAAGCGTTTACAAGGAAAAAAGGAAGCTTTTCACTCCATATATATCCTTTATCGAAGCGAAGAACCTCCTTTTCAAGGACTTGGGACCCCTTTGTCATTGACCTGCTCTGTGATAGAAGTTGCACCCCCTAAGGACCCTTCTGTTCCCTCACAGAGTAGTCGAAAGTAAAAACCACGTTTTAAATATTAAATTGTACTTTTACTTTACCTCGGTTCGTCAATTACTCTCTACACAGAATCTACGATTCTATAAGGTCTTAGTCGAAGATAAATAGGCTACACATAAATCACAAGAAAGTCAGATCTACGTCTAGTTGTGGCGGAAAATGAGGGAAATTTGAGCAACAAAAAATTTACTATTTCAAAAGGAACTTAATTTCTCCGACGTCAAAAAATAAATTAAGGTACATTCGACAGAGCTCAGCTCCCACTCTACGGTTCAGCTTGCATGCCGCTAATTTACCCACTCGTGACTAACATTAGAAGTACTCTGATACGTGTTTGAGGTAGTGTGGGTTCACTTTGGAGCCACTACGGCCTTCTGCTCCTCCTTCGGGTGCTTCCGGTGAAAGTCCCACGCCCTCCAGAGCTGCACGAGCTGGGTGCCAGCCACGAAGACGTTCACGGAGAAGAGTGCGTAGTTCTTAGGAATGATGACCAGACTGTAGCGGGACCAGATGATTCCGGTGGCGGCCAGAGACACGGACTGTCCGATGGAGAGCTGGTCTGCTGGACGACGGAGATCGTTGAGGCCGGCGATGACGAGGCTCTAAAAACAATATTCGACTCAATTGCGCGCAATTACACTTTTTAGAATGCACCGAAACCCTCGATTATGCAATCGAGATAAGCGAAGGGTTTTTTCCGTGGAACTCACCCATTTGAAGGCTGGGGCCCAGAAGAAGACCGTCTTGGGACCTAAAAATAAACAGAAACGTCAAAACCGCGACCTTGAGCCGCCAGACCTCGATTCCCGATGCGAGAGAGGCTCGACTGCTACGTCACCTGCTGGGTGGTTCCACAGATTCTGGAGGGGTCCGGGCACAAACTTGTCCGCCTTCGTGATTATGGCCGTGTAGAGCTTGCTAGACATGACTTCGTTCGACTTGAACTCTGCGAGGCGAGGTTAAAATATGATGCGATCTCGTTCGACTCTCGTGCTCTACTAACACCGTGATATTGCACCTGAAAATCTTGCCTCTGAGTTTTCCCACGATCCGAGCTAAATTTAAGTTGCTCTTGAATGTTGAGGAAGCGGAGAAATCGCGCTCGGCCGTATGCTACGTCGCTCAGTTGCTGTCGCGATTGATAAATTTAGATATTCAGCTGACTTCGTTTTTTTATTTTTTTTTTCTCGAGTGCAGTGGGCACCCGTCTTCGCATTGGACGCAAGGACGGGATTTATTTGAATTTCAAAAAAGACGCTGTAGGAGTCGTGAGAGCCGTATTTTCACCTTCGTTATTAACAAGGCTTGGCTTAACCCACTTTGTGCCAATGTTGCGGTTTCTTCTAAGGCCCCTAATTTTTTAAAAAAAGTTTCTCGAATTTGTTAGAAGCCTCATTCAAAAATTTACTAGCCCATGGAATTTTCATTTTGTCAGGGAAATTTTTTGGAGACCCAAGAAAATTTTCTTCTTACAAACAAGGTTTTGGCTCATTTTGAGGACTCCCTAGAAATGTCAAAAAAGTTTCTTGATTTTTTAGAGGCCACATTCAAAAGATTACCAAGCCCATGGAATTTTCATTTTGTCAGGGAAATTTTTTGGAGACCTAAGAAAATTTTTCTTCGTACAAACAAGGTTTTGGCTCATTTTGAGGACTCCCTAGAAACGTCAAAAAAGTTTCTTGATTTTTTAGAGGCCACATTCAAGAGTTTACCAAGTCCATGGAATTTTCAGGAAGTCAGGAAAATTTTTTGGAGACCCAAGAAAATTTTTCTTCGTACAAACAAGGTTTTGGCTCATTTTGAGGACTCCCTAGAAATTTCAAAAAAGTTTCTTGATTTTTTAGAGGCCATAGCACGTCCATGAAATTTTTAGGGACATTCTTGGGAGACTTTGAAAATTTTGGGACCCCCAAAAAACCTTAGCAGAACTTTATGAAGCGTATTTCACGGAAATCCTAAAGAAAATCAATTTTTGGCTCCAAGTCTCGCAAGTCTGAAGTCTATGCAGAGTACAATGACCCGCGAGTGAACAAACTTGCCCGCTCAGAATGTCAAGGGCAGTATTTGACGAGCAGATTGGCTTTAAAATTTGCACCACGCTGCGAAACTGAAAGTGCAGAATGAATAGGTCATGTGAATTCGAGTCGCTCTTCCTTGAGTTGTGCAATAACGACCCAGATTTCTCCTCAAGGTCAAACTCTGCGACTCTCCGGAAACTTCTACTTCGTAATTGCGAATTTATTCAAAATCAGAATCTACGCAGTTAATTGCAGGCTTTATATTGACGACAACCAAGATAGCACGGCCGGAAGAGTCTGGCTGAAGCGTGTTTGAGTTCTTCCTCGCGGCGAAAGCTATTCTGATTAGCGTGAGGAGGTTATTTTTGACGGTTTCGCCGTGCCGGTGGCGTTCATTGCAGGTGCACCAAGTCGTCGCGTGCGCTCGTTGCAGTGCCAAAAAGTGAATCTCTTGCTCGCGGGTGTTGTTTGGAAGGCCCAATAAAGGCTCATTTGCATTTTAAATGTTCAAGTGTGTCAACATTTCCGCACATCTTAATAAAGTCATTTCGCTTGTTTCCACTCTAATCTCGCGGCCAGTGCCGGTGATAGTTTCTATGGACGTACGCAGATTGGAACGATAATGGGCCCAGATCACGCAAAGATGACTCCGTTGATTCAGTGAGTTGAGAGAGGTAATTTTAATTTTCCTCGACTCAGAGGCAGATCTATCAGCTAGAGTTGGAATTGAATCATTCCTGTTTTTGAAGAGGAAAAATTCCAGTAGCTCGTTTTGGAGTTTTGACTTTTAAGTGTCGTTTTTATAGTCATGATTCTGGACCGCCCAATTCCTCCTCTTTCCCACAGTTGCACCTGCACGATCTTGTCACGCAGCAGTAGACCCCTCAGTAGTATTTAGATGGACCCTTGAAGAAATAATGGAGCTCATTAGGAGTCTTTTCAACCATATGAAAATTCACGAGGAAGAAAAGGGGTTAAATCCACGTCAGGAAGAGACAGCTTCTCAAGAGCTAATCCCCGGGAAACTACTCGGGATGTCAACCCACTTAGTACGCGTAAATCACCAAGAAAGTTTTTAAAAGCGCACTTTACGTGTTTGCCTTCCGCGTCTTATCTCTCAATGAAGCAACCTTATTATCGAGTCAACGACACTAGAAATATGTTAAGGCAGGCCCCTTTATTGCCCACTCCCTGGCTGGAACTCTACAACACTCCAAGGGAAAATGAGCGTAAAATCAATCAAACACACGTGTCCAGACCTAATAAGTTGTTTTTCCTCGCTTCATTTCGCCCAGAAAGAGAGTCAGAGTCTGAATTTCCACGAACGGGCATGACTGGCAGCTTTTCGGAGAGTTTAAAAAAGCGCCGGTGAACCGGAAAATTGTGAACAGAAGCCTATGGTGAGATCACGTCTGAATTTTGATTTAATTTACGAAATCTGTCAGACAATTACACCTTTTTCCGCGAATAGAATGTTCCGAGCACCGTTTTTGCCGGTCTAAGCGCGCTCGATTAAGGGTAACTGAATGAAAGCCTGCCCATTAGAGTGACGTCAGTCGTAGAGAGGCTTTCGGGCTCGTCTGTATTCACAGCCCCAGACCTCAGACACGGTTCACTTGCAGAACCCGTGTACGCTCCGTGCTCTCTGTATAGCGCTCGAGAGGCATGTGGTGGCGCGCTACGACAGTCTCGGTCTCAGACTCAATTGAAAGCCGCGAGGATTCAGACGTGAAATCAAGTGAAAGAAGAGTTTGATTATCTCGAGTGCCGGAATAATGATAGTCGGGAAGTGCTTTGTCTGAGACACCAAAAGACTCTTGAAGTGAAGGAAAATTTTTCGTGAAAAACAAGGGACCTTGAAGAAAGTGAAAACATGCTTGACATTGACTCGATGCTTGCCAAGTGCGGCGACTTTCATCGTTACCAATGGATGTTACTTGGGCTGTTTTGCGTGATCAATATTCTGTCGGCGATGCAGTACTTTTCGCAGACTATGATTAGCTTTGTGCCGAATCACTGGTAGGTAATACTAGCGAGCTTTTCAAGTGGAAAAAAAATTAACGACGACAAAAGTCTGCGGCTCGAAATGTTCTGAAAGCTCTGACAATGATTGCCTGCTTGATTCCCCCATTCAGATGAGCCAGAGCTATTTAGAGGTTAGTCATCCGGGGAAGCTTTGTTTGCAGTCAAAATAGTGATTTTCTTTTATGATCCCCATTTTTGGGGTCCTTCAAAATCTAGGAAGGACGAAGCTCTTACATTAATAGAAAAATAGTGATTTTTGACCGCAAAAACTTGATAAAACGAAAATAAAGAGCTTAACTCAGTATTAACCCCTTGGCTACCGAGGGGTCATTGGTGACCCAACAATTTTCAAAAATTCATTTCGGGCAAACTAAAGGTTGAGGACAAGTTTTGAATACATTTTCAAAAAATTTCATCCTTCTTCTCTCAAAATTGGCTGCATTTTTTGTCAGTCATTTTTAGATTTTGACTTATAAAGCAGCAAAAGCAGCTAGTCGTTAAATAAATCGGTTCGGCCGCCATATTGGATTTAAAATTTTTACTTTTAAAAAATAGTTAAAAATACTGAACGTAATAATTTCAAAAAAGTTTCTTCAACAATATCCAAAAGTGAGCCCGAAGTATTTTTAATTAAAAAAAAATTTAACCCATTTCCGAACTCTGGGCAAATTTTTGTTTTTTATGAACCAAAACAATTGATTTCAGGAGGTTTAAAAATCTTGATAGCCAATGAGTTAAGAGTTTTTAAAACCCATTTTTATCAATGAAAATGTTTGGAAAATAAAAATAGAATTTTTATTACCTCACAAGTTCACGTAGAAATAATAATATTTTCGCTCAAGAAATCCAAAACATCTTTTAAGGCGTGAAAAAACACAGCGCGTGTCGAGGACTCAAGGTTGGAGGGCACACGTTTAAAAATTTCTCACGCTGAGAACGAACGAAAACACAGGGAAGACGCCGTGAGCTGGCCCTGATCCAAATAATTCGTAGCCTCAGAGTGCCTGTCCTATATTCCCCTGCTGCAGCCTTGAAATCCTTATCTCGTAATTGGCTCCTCCACGTAATCGATTCCTCGACTTTCTCCGACAGCCGGCTCGGACACGGGCTTACATATCGGCCAGATCGGGGGTTCAAGGTCCCCCATTTCACGGTTTTTAAATTCCTGTGTGACTTCCGTGACTTGCGATATTGTCTGTTTGTCTTTCTTTTTTTCGCGATGTCACATAATGTTGACTAAAAAGTTCATCGGCTTTTTGCTGTATCGGATGAGGGAGTTTTTTTAAGGGATCTAGAGAAACTGGAAAATAATTTTCTTTATATTTTAAAGTTTTTCTTCTTAAATGAGCCTTTCAAGGGGTGGTTTATTAGGACATTTAAATTTTTGTTAATTACTAAGTGGATATCCAGCGCCTTCTGATAAATATGGAAGCTTCAGAAAGGTTCCCCTTTATCAAAAAGTAGCTTTGGGAGGCTTCAGACATAAATATAACTATTTATGGTCCATTCTAAACTCCAAATTAACGACAATTAAAAATTCTAGTTTGGGGGAAAAAAAGCTGGAAAGTTGTTTTCCTGAAGTTCATAGGAATCAACGAATGGAAATTGCCGAGGAATGTGAAGCTCCGAACAACACAAGTCTCGTAATCGCGTACGCAATCGGGTCTGTTTTCAATTGACCGACGAGTGCGCTTCAGCATCATGACTGCAATTAAATGCTAATTTGATATCCAAACGATGAATGGCGCGGCTCAATGGGCTCATTGTTCCTCTCGTTCCAGGTGCATCGGCGAAGAGAGCCCGCTTCTCCCACTGGAGCAGCTCCGGGGCTTCAGGAACTACTCGTGCTCGCCCGTCCCGGAGGTGCGCTTCGACCGGAACCGCGTCGAGATGTACTCCCCCGAGGTCCACTCGGCGAGGATCGGGGACCTCCGGACGTCTGACGGGTCCGGGGAGTGTCTGCAGTGGGTCTACGACTACGACTTTGGCTACGTGAGCATGACGAGTGAGCTCAATTGGATCTGTGGCGACGCTTGGAAGTCCGTCCTGGGCCAGTCCATGTTCTTCGTGGGCTCCGTCGTGGGCACCCTGGCGTTCGGGATCCTCGCCGACCGTCTCGGCCGTCTCCCCATCCTCGTGCTCGTCTACCTCATGTCCTTCGTCGGCAACACCCTCACCATCTTCTCCACCGACGTCAACTTCTTCTCCGTCTGTCGCTTCATAGCGGGACTCGCGACCGACAGCAACTTTGTGCTGATGTACATTATCGTTATGGAGTACATCAGTCCCTCGATGCGGACATTCGGGCTGAATCTGTGCATCGGAGTCTTCTACTGCATCGGATCGATGATGACGCCGTGGGTGGCTGCGGCACTCGGAACGTGGCAAATGTTCCTCATGGCAGTGGCACTGCCCTCGCTGCTCGTCCCTCTGTTCTACTTTCTCATTCCCGAGAGCGCCCAGTGGCTCCTGTCCAAGCAGCGGGTGGACGAGGCGGTGAGGAGCTTCGAGAAAATCGCTCACGTCAACGGAAAGTCGCTGAGGAAGGAGTCGATTGACGACTTCAGGGTCCACGCGCAGGTCCGGAACAACCTGAAGAGCCCCGAGAGCGTGAGTTTGCTGAGCCTCTTCAAGACCCCCAGGCTACGGAGGAACACTCTGATCCTCTTCTTCAAGTCCATGGTCATCACGCTGTGCTACGACGCGATATCCAAGAACGTCGAGGGGCTGGGGATCTCTCCCTTTGTGATGTTCACGCTGAGCTCGGCCACAATCTTCCCGGCTTGTCTGGTGCTCCTCCTGCTCCAGGACAAGATTGGAAGAAAGGCAATGGCCTCCAGCTCTCTCTTCATCAGCGGGATCTTCACGGCTGCCTCCGGAGTCGCCATGGTGTACCAGCAGGGAGCCAAAGGTGAGCCTTCTAGGAACTAAATATGGGCTTAAGGTAGGCTCTTGTAGCCTATCGTCCACCTTCTTTCACGACTGAGGCCCTAAAAAATTCTCTGTCTTTCAGATCCGTTTCTACTAGCCTCTCTCTCGATGCTCGGTCGATTCGGAGTCACCGTGGCTTATAACTCGGGCGCCCAGTACGCCGCCGAACTCATTCCAACCTGCGTCAGAGCCCAGGGAGTGGCAGCTGCCCACGTCGCTGGATACGCCCTGACCTTCTTCAGCTCATACATTCTCTACACCTCCAAGTTCTTCCTGGCAATGCCCCCTCTCATTCTTGGAAGCCTCTCAATCATGGGGGCGTTCTTGTGTCTGCTGCTCCCAGAGACTTTGAACAGGTGAGTTGAGAGCTTGAGACCAAAACTACATATATTCAAGAGACCTGGATTTAATGGACCCGGCACGAGTTTGCCCAGCTGCAAGCTAAATTGCTACGCTTGACCTCAATAACGAGAATTTTTATTCCCCCTCAGGTCGACTCCAGTGACGCTCGAGGACGGAGAGGAGTTCGGAAAGGACGAGCCCATTTTCTACTTCTCATGCTTCGACAAGCCCTCAGACTCAAAGACGACTCTGGCGTGAGGACCAGGGGCCCTTCAGGGCAGATTCCAGTACAAGCAGTTCAGGACGACGTGTGATAAATTACCTAGATAAGGAGTAGTTTTATGCCAAAGATGAACATTTGTATTAATAAAATAGCAAATCTATCGAATAAACGAAAATAATTTCTAAGCCTTTGTTTTTCCGGAATCTTGCTCATGAGGTCATCTTCGTTTACTCAGCTTCGTTTGTTCAATTGATGGACGAATATCAAAGATAGTAGTGGGGGGTTTTTTTCGTATCAGGAGAACGTCCAATGTTTGGACAATTGACTTGTTATTTTACTGGGGATCCACGAGTCCACGAGATACTGACTGAAAAAGATATTTTTTCAAGGCAGTAAACCTTCAAGGTCCAGGCTCGTTTTCATACTTGAAGTTAAGTTTCATAGGGAAAATAATTCCAAGGCGAGTCCTGAATTCAAAACCAAAAGGTGAGCTGTTTTTTCAACGGTTGTTTTGAAAAAGGCGACAGAGTTGATGTCTCCAAAATGGTCTCCAAAAGGTATGCAATCAACTTCAATTGCATACGTTGGAGGGGCAAATCGAGAGCCCGCTGGAATTCCAAGTCCAAATCACCCACTTGTCGACTTGGAAAGGCTAGTTAATGTCAGACTTGGTACGTTGGCGTTATTTTAAAGAGCAAGGGATATGGAGTAAAGACCTGGATAGCCCATATAAGACAGACGAAAAAGTCTCGGCGAACTTCAACCGGTTTAAATAATCTGTCCTTCTGAGAGAAGTCTCAAAACGTCCGTCGATTGGTAAAAAGGATCCTTAAAACATTCTAAACCTTCTTCAACATACTCGGATTTCATGAAATCAAACCCATGACGACTCGGAGATGAGCTTCACAACTCAATTTCCCACGTTTTCATGTGAATCATCTTTATCAGATTTAATTGCTCGCCATACGAGTGTATAATCTTCAAAGCGCCATCGTAAATTCGGGCTTCGGATGACCGTGAATTTTATCAATTGCTGCTGGTTTGCTGCGCGTGGAATTCGGGCGAAGATTAACGATATGTAGCGAGGTACCTGAAGGCTGACAAGTGCGCTAAATACTTGGAATTGAGTATGCGGACCAAAACGGAAGCCATGAGGGAGTTGAGTAATTGAAAGGTAGTGAGTTTCGGTTATTTTTGGGCAGCCCACGTCTGTGAGCTTCGGTGTTTATTTACACGCACAATATCATCAAATAAATACATTCAGAGGCTAAAGCTGGGAAAGGAGTGGAGTTAAGATGGAGCAACACTTAGACAGGACAGGATGGCAATTTGGAAACTTGAATTCAGCACAGAAGAGAGGGATGAGGATCAGTCTCTGGATGCGTTATTTAATAGACCTTGTTGTAGACGACTCCGGGAGCGTTGTAGGCGGAGACCACGGCGGGCTGGGACACGAAGGTCCTGGCAACTGGGGCGGCGTATCCGACCTGGGAGGTGTAGGCGACGGGGGCGGCTACCTGGGAGGTGTAGGCCACTGGGGCAGAGACGTGCTTGGCGACGACTGGGGCGCTGTAGGCGATCTGCTGGGGAGCGGCGTAGACGGCGGGGGCGGCGCTGTAGGTGGAGACAACGGGGGCGGGGGCAGCCACGACGGTTCTGGCGACAGCGGGGGCGGCATAGGCGACCTGCTGGGGAGCAGCGTAGACGGCGGGGGCGGCGCTGTAGGTGGAGACGACGGGAGCAGGGGCGGCAACAACTGGGGCAGCAACGCGGGCCTCAACGACGGCGGGGGCGGCGGCTACAACTGGAAGGGAAGGGAAAGGTTCGGTCAGAAGGGAAGTTTGAGGAGACTTTGGGATCGTTCAAGTATAAGGTCACAGTAAATATCGGAATTTTAGACCCCCTAGATGTCCTAGAACTGAAGAAGACAAATCTAGGGCTGGAGGTGAGGACTCAGGGGGCACTTTTAGGACTCAAAGCTTTTTGACTGAAGCACCTTTTCACTTCACTTTAACTCACCGGGAGTGGCAACTGGGGCAGCAACAACGGTCTTGGCAACCAAGCCTTCCTTGCGAACGACGGCGTTGAATCCATTGACGGGGTCGGCAGTGTAGTCAACAATACGCTTGCTGCCATCGGGCTCGACGAGGGAGTACTGGCCCTGGACGACATCTCCGTTGCGGGTCTCGACCTGGCTCTTGGAGTCTCCAGTAAGGGTATCCTCGACTCCGTACGAGAACTGGTACTGAGGGTTGGGGTCGTATTCCTCGGCGGCGACGGTCTTGACGAGAGGGGCGGCAACCACGGTGCGGGCGAGGGGCTGGGCATAGGCGACGGCGGGTCCGCTGTAGGCCAAGGGAGCGCTGTAGGCAGCTGGGGCGATGACTCCGGCGCTGGCGGCGGCGACGAGAGCAGCGAAGGTCAGGAACTGTGGGGAAAAGGGGGGTTACTCCTGCTGTAATCCAAGGAGACTCCAACACTGGACTCACTTTGAATGCCATTGTTGATTGCTGATTGAAGAACAGACGAGAACTGTGCTCTAGTGAAGTTTTGTCAGGCAATTTATACTAATTTCGAGCTAATATTCCTTACATCGTACACGCGCACACACACAATGGCTGAATCTTAATCAGTTTAGCGCGCAAACCGTGAGGGAGCGCGATAGTGGTGGCAAAAAATAAAAATAATTGAAACGAAAATGCGTAGACCAGACAATCCAGAGTGACTACACAACCTTTCTATTCCGTTTGCGGTACCCGAGTCACCCCTTCCGCATCATACGGGCTTGCGATTGCGCGAGACAATGTTTTAAAGAGCAGTAAACTGGTCCACGACAAGTTCAGCATTTGCTCTTTGCATGCTCGTTCTCCTCTTGCGGCTCTTATCTGGATCGAAGCCCATCCCGGTAACGTGCGGATTAATAGTCCATTAAGAGTGCACTGCTTCGGTTTGTTTCAGGGTCAAGCGTGTGAGGAAATGGCAGTCGCTCGGCCCAAAACGATGCGCCGTTGCATCACTGCCTCCGCAGTCCGCGAATAAAAAAGTAAAATTAACCCAGTTTTCGCTTTCAATAACGATCGAGCAGCTAATGCGCGCAATGACGACGTGGGACATCGCCGCGGACACGAATTCTGGTGCAAAAACAATTTACTGGACATAAAAATTAATTTCATGGGGTTCCTTCTCGCGTTTCGGCATTCACCAGGCGTGGCTCGTTTCTCGTTGCCATGCGAGTGTCCGGAATGCCATTTAATTTGACTTTAATTTTGTGTTAATTCACGACTGCCAAATAATCGACCGATGTCATATTTTAGCTCGTACTTTGCTTGCAATTTTTGTGAAAATTAGCCTTGGTTGAAAGGCCTTCGTTTTAGATCTCAGAGAAATTTCTTTAAGAGTGTTGAGTCTAGTTTTAAGAGATTTTAGGGCAAATTGGACTTCTTAAGCTATTTTGAGGTTCTATCGAATTATAATTTTTCAACAAAAAATTAAAAATTTTCGCCCAAAATTACCAAAATAGGATTTTCAAAATTTTGGGTCAAAAATATTTTTTCTCCAACTTCTACTTTTTTGGCCCAAAATCTCCAGAAACGCAGTTCTTCAGTTAAATCTGGTCGTTTAAAGCCAAAAGGGACCATTTTCTTGACAAAAACTTTTTCATCGAAAAATCCCAGAATTGAGCGGAAGTTTGGCCAAAATTCAAACTTTTGAGGAAAAAAAATTTATTCTCCAATGTCAATTCTCCTCAATGAAAAATGAGACTTTAGAGGCAAATTGAGCTGTTTTAAGGCCCCAGGGACCAATTTCCCAATGAAAAAACTTTCGGCCAAAAATCACATTTTGGCTTCAAACTGTTTCTTATTTCTAGGCGTAAATCAGGTAATTATTTTGGCCTACTCATGAGCACTCCAACCGTAGATCCTATCTCAACCTCCATAAATCTCAATACTGAATTCGCCATAAAACGCGCTATCAGGCCTCTCGCAACTGGATTGCGGAAACTTCTGAAGCCAACAGACCAGCCCATCAATTTTGCAAGACATTAGTGGCCCCTCTTCTTGTCCTTCGGATTTCAAGCATGAGAACCGAGTGAGAGGCTCCCATCCTTTCAAATTCCTCTCTAGCATAGCTGATCGAAGATGAATTGATCTAAATACATTCAATTTGCAGTGATTAGCAGCTAGCTTGTGAGTCAGCAGCCAGGTGGCTCGTCGACGCAAAGAGTGTGGCGAAGTAAAGAGTAAAATAATTGGATTGGCAATTAACAGGCAGCTAATGAATGCAGTTTGGACTTCCTGAATCGGCCAAATTGCAGGACAACGTGTCGGCTTGTAACTTTGTAATGCTTTCCTGGTAGCTTTAACCCATTTCCTCCAACGAAGGATCTCCTCAAAAGATATTTTTATTTGCTCATTTTGCGATTTTTGGTAAATTTTCAAAAAATGTTTAAAAATGTAATTTGTTCAACTTTTTTCAAAAACGCGGTAAGCAATGACTTTTTGCGGGAGCAAAATCTTTTTTAATCCCTCATTTTGAGGGAGTGAAGTCACTTTTGGTAAGATTTCTATCTCAAAACGTTGAACAAAACGTTGTGTGCACCTCGGGAACCTTTGTAGCCCTCGGGCGGTTGATTCCCTCGCTCCTTCGTCGCTCTGGAATCAATTTCCACACTCGGGCTACAAATGTTCCCTTGGTGCACAATATACTATTGTTGGAAAAAAATTAAAAGGTTATGCGAAGAAATGGGTCAAGAGTAGGGCACCAAAAAAATTGGCCTACATATAAAAATGAAAAATTGACCCAAGAAAATTGACCTATCAAATTAAAAGTTGACTTAAGAGATTTAAAAAAATTGACCTTAGGTTTAAAAATTTGCCCAATAAAAATTCGTAAAATTGACCTAATTTCTATTTGAGGGAAAAAATATTTTAACTGAAGAAAACGACCAGTACGCAAATTCATGTTGGATTATTTGATGTTAGAAATGGGGTTACGTTGAAAAATTTGAAATTTCCAAATAAAACTGAAAAATAACATATTTTTCCATAAAATTGGCCAAAAATTGACCCTACGATAAAAATTGACTTTTAATTGACCTAATAAGTTCGTAGAGGGGATCAAATAAAAAAATAATTGCATTTTTAGCCCTTAAGAGAAAAGTTACCTCCTAGTCGAAATGTGACTTTATTAACTTCTTGTGCCCGAGTTATGAGGAGACTCTGAAAAATTAAACAAAACAAAAACATACAGAATATAAAACAATTTATTTAATAAATAAACAAACAAATCGTCTTTGGAAAAGAAAGACAGGCGAGGAGGAAGATAACAGGAGACAACAGAAGATAGGAAGGTTCAGTCTTGAGAGGGCTTAGTGGTAGTAGCCAGCGTTGCTGTATGAAGCATAGGCTGGTTGAGCAATGACAGTCTTGGCAAGAGGGGCGGCGTAGGAGACGGCAGGAGCGGCGTAGGACACAGCTGGGGCAGCGACGACGGTCTTGGCGTAGGCGGGCTGGGCGTAGGCGATGGTCTTCTGGACGACTGGGGCGGCGACGATGGCCTTCTGGACCAAGGGGACCTTGCGGGACGACGGCGTTGAATCCGTGGATGGGATCAGCAGTGTAGTCGACGATGCGCTTGGTTCCGTCAGCATCTACGAGAGAGTACTGGCCATGGACGACATCTCCGTCACGGGACTCGTGCTGGTTCTTGGAGTCTCCGGTCAGATGGTCCTCGATGTCGTACGAGAAGGAGTACTGGGGATGAGGGTCGTATTCCTCAGCAGCGACGGTCTTGACGAGGGGCTGGGCAATGACGCTCTTGGCCAAGGGCTGGGCGTAGGCGACGGGGGCAGCGTGGGAGACGACGGCTGGGCCATGGGCGTAGGCGACAGGAGCAGCGAGTCCTGCGGAGTATCCGTGGGAGACTACGGAGGGTCCGTGGCTGTAGGCCAGAGGGGTGCTGTAGGCAGCTGGGGCGATGACTCCGGCGCTGGCGGGCAGCGACGAGAGCAGCGAAGGTCAGGAACTGCGGGAGAAATGGGTTACTGGAGCTCGGGAGGAGTGGGGAAGGTGACCTACCTTGAATGCCATGGCTGAGCGGAGATGTTTGCAGGACAAAAGGATAAGCTGAACTGTGCTCTAGTCTCAAAAATAGTTCATATTTATAGTGACCCGGGCAAAAGTGCGTGTGCCGTACACAACAAAGCAATTTTCTTCGAGATTTGAGTGCGCGCTGCAGTGTGCAAATGTACAAGGCTAATCGCACTTCGCTTTGGTGCCGACTGGTTATTTTCAATGATTTTCATTTGCGGCACTTCCTTTCATTATTCGGGTTGGGATATTTGGAGGCCGTTGACCCCCCCATTTGGGGCCTCAAGAGGATACTCGTGGGCCCACGTGAGGCAAAAAGGGTGGGAATCATCTTCGACAAGTGTCGTTTGATGCAGTAATGGCGTGCGTGAGTCGTAATCGTGAGTAAATGGTAACAAGGTTGGAGCAATTAATTTCTCTGCAAACGCTCGAGCACGCAGCAGGTGAGAGAGACGGCGCTCGTTTTCATGGTTCCGATCACTTTGCATCTTTATAGCCAATCAAGTTCAATGGCGCCATTGATTTCGCGTTAACTAGAACATTTCCGAGACTCGCAAAATTTGAGCTCGATGAGTCACAGACGACGAACCCTCATGCTTACGAGTCAATTTGTACTTACAAGATAAGACTCGGAGTTTTTACTCGGAGTCCAAAAACGCCGTTGTCATTCTCAAGGTCGTCCCAGTCGCGGGTAAGCATTTTTCATGTAACCAGATCATTTGAGCGTAATGCCGAATCCGTGTCATAAAAAATCATGTCTGAGGCTTATTGAAACACATGCGCTACAAATCTGCTCGAGTACTTCTGCGTTGATACCACTGCTTAGCGGGCAAGCCCACGTCTAGCCGGGCTATTTTTAGCTGCTTAGAAAAAACGTCATCGGAGTACTCTGCGTTGATACCACTGCTT